>VZTF01001127.1:80779-132360 GCA_013397755.1 Cnemophilus loriae
CGCGCCGGGAGCGCGGAGGGGCCGCTGCCGCTCCCGCCGGAAGCACCAGGATCCTGCGGGCTCCGCCGGGCCGCTCCGGAGCCGCCGCAACGGCGCCCCCGCCGCTCCCGCGGCCGCTGCCACTTCCGGCCACCCCGTGAGGGCACGGGAGCCGCTTAAAGGGCCCGCGCGCCCCGCCCGGGGCCGGAAACTAAGTGCAGTTAAGGAGTTTAATTACCTTTTAAATTAATTAAAACAGTTAATCATCACCTATATGTATATAAATTATAAATAGTGGACTATTCTTAAATTACTCTCAGCCAGCATTTAGCAAAGTGGGGACAGCTTGGGAAAAGTACTGTAACATTCAGTTTTGATAAACGAACTCTGATAGGTCTAATGAACAAAGCCCGGGAGAGAAAGAGGGATTGGTGAGGTTGGACATCTAGAATGCAGAATTTATGGAGCACAAGGACACTCCACAGAAAGGACCAGATGAAAACTCAGTATATGCATTGGAAATTCCCTACTAAAGGCAAAGATATAAAAAGACTGAAAATATGGACTAATTAGCATAAGAAGTGAGAAATCAATAACCAATAAGCAACAGAATACTAATTAATGAAAGATAATTGTGTAATTTAGAACCAATGAATGTGAATGTCTTTGTTTACTAAAGATGTATAAATAAGTGAAAAAGTTCTGTATCAGTGCCTGTGTGGAGGCTGGAATTTCGTCAGCCACAGAGCCCCTGGCCAAGAATAAAGTAATGCCTGACTCGCTGACACTAAAAAGACAGTCATAGAGGGTTTTATTTATCCTGATGATTTAGGAGGATTTGGTAACACGAGGGCACAGAGAGAGAATGACCACCCAGACCATAAGGGTGGGAATATTTCATGCATACCTGGGTGTCCCGGGGGATACAGCCACGGACAGGTGNTGTGGATGCGGGCGGCGAGCGGCGCCAGCTCGGCAAGGCGGGCGCTGCCCGGCGCCTCCAGCAGAAACTGGCTCTCGCCGCCGCGCTTGACGTGCAGCCGCACCATGGCCGGGGCGGGGCGGCCCGTCAGCAACGGAGCCGAGTCCTTGGATACCGCCGGCAGGGAGGGAGCGCGGGGACCGGCCTCGCCCGGCGCTTCGGGACGCGCCGGGAGCGCGGAGGGGCNCAGCTTGGGAAAAGTACTGTAACATTCAGTTTTGATAAACGAACTCTGATAGGTCTAATGAACAAAGCCCGGGAGAGAAAGAGGGATTGGTGAGGTTGGACATCTAGAATGCAGAATTTATGGAGCACAAGGACACTCCACAGAAAGTACCAGATGAAAACTCAGTATATGCATTGGAAATTCCCTACTAAAGGCAAAGATATAAAAAGACTGAAAATATGGACTAATTAGCATAAGAAGTGAGAAATCAATAACCAATAAGCGACAGAATACTAATTAATGAAAGATAATTGTGTAATTTAGAACCAATGAATGTGAATGTCTTTGTTTACTAAAGATGTATAAATAAGTGAAAAAGTTCTGTATCAGTGCCTGTGTGGAGGCTGGAATTTCGTCAGCCACAGAGCCCCTGGCCAAGAATAAAGTAATGCCTGACTCGCTGACACTAAAAAGACAGTCATAGAGGGTTTTATTTATCCTGATGATTTAGGAGGATTTGGTAACACGAGGGCACAGAGAGAGAATGACCACCCAGACCATAAGGGTGGGAATATTTCATGCATACCTGGGTGTCCCGGGGGATACAGCCACGGACAGGTGAGCGGGAACACCACAACAGGGAACACCAAGAGTCCAGGGACAGGTGGAGAGTGGGTGTCACCTCCATCCTCTGTGTTTTCAGAGCGTCTACCATTGCTCATTGCTCCTGTCAACACATGGCAGGGCCTTACTACAGCTTATATAAATATTTATACAGACACTGGAATTTTGGAGCACTCCCTGTGGTCCCCACAGTCCTGTGAAGTGCAGAGGTGCCGCACGCCAGGTACAGTTCAGACAGATAGTTTTTAATCACTGCAATTAAATATTCGACAACATATTTATCACGTGACTCCCACTAGCAAAAGTTCCCCCCTGAATTTGGTTTGCTAATGTAAGAATATACCAAAACATCAACCACACAGATGTTTGCAGCAACAGCGTAAAACAAGGTAACTCACACACCAAAGCACAAGTAGTACCACTGCTGTTCCAAATGTACAACTTGAATGACCTGAACGGAAAAAAGCGCAATAGAAAACTCACTATCACTCCTCTAGACGGCTGCAGCTCGTGGCTGACCAGGGGCTGTCCGAAAGAATAGTGGATTATTTCATGGATCATGTTGTGAGAACATTTGGGGATTTAAAAACCGTGCTGCCTTGGGGTATTTCACTACTCTAAATACCATTCAAGCGTGTTGTTTCACCCCCTGTCTGGCAGACTGTGTAGTCTGCAACTGGTAAATACTGCTTGGTATCTCAAAAGCCAAGGGGACTTTTTTCCAGAGGTTGAGGAAAAGCTTGCTCTATCAGCTGTTTCCAATTTATGGAAAAAAAAAGAAGTATAGTTAAAATAGTAATGAATAAATGGATGATATGGAACAATTATTCTGAATTAGTGCTAGTGAGTGAATGTCACAATAGGATTTAGTAACTGAAATGTACTGACACAGGAGATTAATTGAATATATTAATATGCAAAGTTTTGTTTCTATTTTGAAAGTAAACTATTTCTGTTGTGCCTCCAATTCAAATATAAGCCTTACAAATATCCATAGCCTCTGTTATAAATTAAACAGCTTCTAAACAGTACTTGTCAACATTCAAATCTCAATAAACTTTGGCAGCTCTTTGGTAAATACTTATAAATATCAACTAACAAAACAGTCAAAAGGGAGGGGGAAGGCTACCAGCAGGAAGCCTCTTCTTGTGAAATTCCATAAAGGAGAACAGAAATGAAAGAGCTCCCTAAGCAAAATCTGTGTCCAGGATCAATATCTTTTAGTGAGACATTTGCTCACCCTTCTTCTCCTTTTGTCTATTCAAATACTATTACAACAGGATTTTAATAAACTTCAGACCATTTTTTTGTGCTCCACCATATATACACATTCAAAATTTATACACAAGCAGAAGTGGCTGTTTATGAGCAGAGTTAAGTTTCAGTGCATTTAACAATTAATTATTGCACACAGAATAATCTCAAATGCCCAATTATTCTACTGGATAAATGTAGCAACAAATATAACCTCTTGGATCTCTGACCATCTATCTTTCTGTAAAATCATGAGTTGGTGACACCTTGGGTGCCGGGGAGAGGAAGGGATCTGCAGGGGACCTGTTGCTGGTTGCTCTGGATGGTATGGGGGGTGCAGGTGGTTTTCTTGCTGGCATTGTACAGAAGCAATCAGTAGAACTTTTATTCCAGTCACCATCAAAGTTAAAGTCTGAACCAAGGAAAGTCTTTTGTTCAGTTCCCAGCAAACCCGGGCATCCAGCTGATTTCCCGGAGCCGAGTTGCTTAAAATCCGGAACACTCGCAGATGGCTTTAGCTTCATGTTAAAGTTCTCGTCCTCGTCAAATGTCACCCACCCTTTGCGCTGTATGTTTTCTGCCTTGAGAGATTTACTTCGCAAGCAAAACGTATTTTCAGCTGCATCCACAGGAAATATAGGCTTGCTTGTGTTACAGCTGTGGGGGGGCAGAGGAGGGAACGGGTGGGAAGCAGCAGGTCCTACCAGTACCTGTGAGGTTATCCCGGAGTCCCGCGTTTCCGTCCTAAATGGGTTCCCAGCATTCGGAGTTCTTTCAGTGAATGGATTTGAGCAGTTCAGCACACTAATAAATGGATTTGGAGAGCTGTGCTGATGTTCCTGGGATGAGTGAAAGGTTGGAATAGGAGGCATTGCTGGCATGCAATTTACAGTATTCGAATTATCAGCATTTCTTTGCATTGCTGAAGGCAACTGTATCAACTCCTTTTGGTTTAAGGTTGGTGCAGGTGATGTTCGGACAGACGTCTGCATCTTGGACACGAGCAGCTGAAATGACAGGTCTTCGAAAGGGTCACTGCTGAGCTGGGGTTCAGGGTTAGTGCCATATGTCCTGTTGGGATTCAGCTGCAAAGGAAACAACATGCTCAGGAATCATGCAGCTGGTTCCAGGTTATTCCTACCGCCCCGTCCCTTTCTCACTCCTCAGCTGAAACTTCAACCCAGTTTTGTTTTAACTAGAATGGAAACAACAGCCTGAACCCCCTGTCTAATGAAAAGCCTGTAAGTTGTTACACACCACTTCCCCCCCTCAGTGGTTGATGCAGCTGGAACCTACTTCCTGCAGGTCACAATCCCAGTAAAAAACACAAAGCGAACATTGGATAAGAAAATGTTTGGGAAATGCTACTGTATTCTAAACAAGGGATAGGCCAGCACAGCTATGAAATGAAAAGCTCCAGGTTACATTGTTTGGGAGTTTATCATACTGATGTTATAAGCAGCATTAAAGCACCAGGATGAAAGGAAACATTAGTGTTAGTAGTATATGCAGCCAGACATTTCTATGTAGACAGGCATCTGTAGGCATCTCCAGTACTTCTTGGCATGGAAAGGGACAATAACTGGTTTCATTTTTAAAGTAACAAGTTACCCTTGGAGAAGATAGTTTTCTCCACAGAATTTCTCAGCTTTTAAAACCAAAATATTCCTGTTTTTATACATTGCTTCAAACAACAATGCAGCTTTTTTACCTTGTACGAACTGTCCAAAAAGGTGGAGTATTTACTTTATTCAGTATGCACACTGACAGAACAGTTTGGAGCTTCTCCTTATCAAATGAATTCAGCTTAAGTTAAAACAACTTCTAAGAATTCAAATGTCACAAAAAGATTTTATGATTTTAACAGATAAACTTAATATACCCAAACAGTTGAATTGACTGTCTGTAGTTGGAGTTTTTTGCAGAATAATATTAAAACAAAGGCATTGAGCAACATAGGGAAAAATGTGAAAAACTGAACTGCAGAAGGAGTAGAAATCAAGTGCAGCCTGGCACCAGCTGATTAAGTCCTGTGGTCATTTAAAAGTACAAGATCCTAAAGAAACTATGGATCCAAATTACTCCTTATTCTAAGTAAAAATTTGCTCTGAGTAATTCTGGAACCAAATGTTTTCAAAATGGTAACAAACAGTTGGTTTTACTTTGTGTCATAGTAAGTCCTCTGTTCCTTGAGAAATGTGAAATATGAAGTTTATTTTGAAAAAAATTGACAGTGCAATAGCATCAGGATTTATCTGCATTAAAGAGAACATTTATTGCCAACACTGATCTTTTTTGCCCTGAACAGACCGAGACCAGTAGGTTCGGCAGTACTAAGCAACATAGGTGAGTGTCCAATTGTTTCATAAAAGATGATAATGCAAAATAGTTGATCTGGCCCTAGTAAATGCAGCCTCATTTTTAAATGCATTATGAAAGGAAAAAGCAAACTATGGTATGACAGTCAATCCATGAATGCAGACGGGTGATTTTTAACGGGGATGGGACTGCAGATGTATGAAAACAACATTCATACATCTTTTCTGCTTGAATAGATGGAGACCACATACAAGATTGGTAAACAGTCAGATACCTGTTACCCTGACGGTTGCTCCTGCTTGTGAAAGAGAAACAGACATCAAAGGAAAGAAAATTAGGAGGAAAATCCAAGTAACAAAGCAACCTCATGTTAAAAATACTTTCAGAAGTATTCACAAAGCCACTTTTTGAGCTATGAATACAAACCACAAGTATTTACTACACACTACACTAAATTTTCAATTTGTGTTGTCTTCTAATGTAAGCTCGACCATTAAGAGTCATAAAAAACCAACTCAAGTCCATTCTAATGATATTTCCATGCAGACACTCATTGTGCAGCTGATTGTGCTACGTTTTGGAGATGAATTATAAGAATCTGAGCAGGGATGGTCTAATTCTAGTCATCTATTAACACAAAAAGCTCTCATTCTGGGAACTGTGTTGGTATAATCCCTCAGCTATAGTAATAGTTTTGCAAGCTGAAAAAACCATTATGCTTCTCATTCTATGGAACTCTAAAATCTCCTTTCTTTACAATAAAGAAGATCTATTTACAATAACTAATTCTCTTTTTCAATGTATGCATTGCACAGAGTCCTGAATATTCACACTGTACAAGCAATTATTTTTATAAGGAGAGATTTAGGTTCTTCAATATCACAATCAAGATTTGCATTGAAGGATGGACTTGGAATTCATTACCTCTCAAAAGACCTTGTATTTCTTTAAAGACCTTTCCTCAGAAAACTGTATTTTTTGGCCGAAGTTTCCAAAATGAAAAGCACTTTGCAGGCAAAGAAAGAGGTTCAGGAGAAAGAAAGGAAAAGCATTTGAAGATTTTTTCAATTTGAATTCAAAAATCAACTCACTGAGGACTGAATTTGGCTGCTTCACTGTGGTACAAAATAGGCATTAACTGTCATAGCAAAAAAGCGCTTCAGATACAGGCATAAGGAAAAACCTGAGCAGCACTGAAAACCTGCCTCTGCATTTTCAAGCAGTAGTAAGAAACTATCGCTTTTCCTAGAAGCAGTTGGTGTTTTTTTATCATAACAGTCTAAATGGTCCCAGAGAACAGAATGTTAATGTTACTGTGTGAAATTTTCACATTATTTGGATAGGTTTCTGTATTTTATCTGACACTAGGGAATGGGGAGAATTCTCTTTCTCTTAAGTATTTATTAACATATTGATTTAATTTATTAATTTATTTATCAATATCATCTCTCTTCAATGAATGATCACCAACATAAAGCACCACATCATGCAATAACTATTTAAAACCTGTGCTAGCTACTTACTGTACAGCTCATCATACACATATCATCATAAAACTAAATTTCCTAGGGTGAGTGTTTTTCCATACAAAGTTGCCAAATGACAACATAATTTTAAGAATGAGCTGCCCATAAGTTGTAAGCCCATCATAAGAAATCCTAAATTCAGTGTTTAGTATTTAAGATGTTAGTTATTCGTGGACAATACATTAGCAATTATTACTCTCCCAGAGCCCCACAACCATTGAATCCAATCTTCGGACCCTTATTTTTGTTTCTGTGCTTGCTTTAAGGGTTCCTCACAAGTCTGCAGCATCCAGTACAAGCTGTGTTAATTTACATAGTGAAAGGATGTATCTACAATGGGTTTTTTTTACTTACTTGCTGCTGGGAGGGAGCAGGTTCAGAAGGCAAACTGTGAGATGAGCGGCTACGAGGTGGCGGCTGGGGGGGCTCCAGACTTTGTGGGGCACTTGCCTGAGATGGATGCGGTGCCACAGGGATCAGGGGCTCCTGCATCCTTAGCACAGGAGTGCTGGGCTGAGCAGGTCCAGCAGCCTGAGGCTTTAGTGGTTCAGGAAGCAATGGTGAGCCTGGAAGTACATTTGCAGTGATTTTCATGGTAAGGAATTGTAACAAATCTGCAGGATGGCAGCATGGTGAAGCACCAGAGAGAACTGCAGAGAAGCGGCTGTAAGAACAGCAGGTGTTCATGGCAATGAGACTGGAAATCATCAAAAATTCAGCAGATCTCCATTAAAAACTGTTACCAAAGTTTAAGCTGACAGAGGGCAGGGTTAGATGGGATATTAGGAAGGAACTGTTCCCTGTGAGGGTGGTGAGGCGCTGGCACAGGGTGCCCAGAGAAGCTATAGCTGCCCCTGGATCCTTGGAAGTGTCCAAGCCCAGGCTGGATGGAGCTTGGAGCAGCCTGGGACAGTGGAAGGTGGACCCGCCCATAGGCAGGGGCTTGGAATTAAATGATCTTCAAGGTCCCTTCCAACACAAACCATGCTGTGATTTTACACAAAACAGAGAACCAGCAGCCACATCACTCCTAAATGTACTTCAGTTGTATTGAAAAGTATTTCAGAAGTCACTGTTATAAAATGTATATTTTTATATTTATAAAGATAAAGGGGTTTTTTAAACTCTAAGTTTAGGAAGTTGCTTGGAGAGCCAGACATAAATGCTATTCCAAATTTTATGATTACAGAACAACCAATGCATAGAGTGTCTGGTGATCAACAGCCACAAAGGGACACACCATCATGCTCAGACAAAACACGGCAATCTTTGCACAGTTTCTCTGATACCATGAAATCTATGGGTCAAGATCTCATGTGATCTTGAGATTAGCATCTAGAAAGGGTCTGCAATACTTGTGGGTGCTTAACACAAACTGCCAAATGCTATTACATTCAAGAATCTTAATTTCTAGTGAAAAGTGGAGACATCTGTTGAAAACAAAGCATTCAAACCATGGACTTCAGCGCTTGACTGTACAGTGACATTTATATTTAACTTCTAAAGGAAACTTACCCCTTGGTGGTTCAGTTGGTTTGGTCTGAGTTTCAGGTGGTGGTCTTGCCCCCAAGGGACGGACATGGCTTTGTGGGGCACTGATAACTCCAGCTCGAGGAGGAACAGTCTGACAGCAAAGTTGGTAAAAAGAAAGTATTTTAGTTCAACTTTGGATCTGTAGTCATCTACTGCTAAATGATTCAGGATAATCAGGATTCCGTGAAAAATAAATTCTTGGATAACAGCTGCTGAACTGATTTTTTACGCACATGCAAGAACAAAGAATATATTTTCAAAACGTGATGGTTCAATTCAAAGCAAACAACTTTTACAACATTTTTCAACTTTATATAAATATTTACCTGTGCAACAGTGTTAGAAACAGTTACTACTTTGCTAGTATTAATAGCATAGTATTAATAGATAGCATTAATAAGATAATTTACCTAAGCCTGTGAATTGTAAGCAACAAAACCACCAAGAGCAACTACTTTTTGTTGTAGATAGGAAACCCAAACAAGGGTTGAGCTAAGGCATCTTAGGAGATGTTTTTTCAGGCCTTCGATTATGTTTGGGTTTTTTGGGTTTTGGAGCCTTTTTGGTTTGTTTTGCTTTTTCTGTGTTGATAATACGGACAAAAAATGTTGCTCTTATGCCAGTTCCAAGACACTGGTGAAGTCTCTTCTGTACATCAGATTTTCTTCTGATTTAGAAATGGCAAATCCTGTGCTAGCTCCAGATTATAAGGAGAAAAAAAAAGAAAAAAAAGGAAAGCATACAGTGATACATGAATACATTGTTTCCTATATACACACATCAGTTTTTCTTTATTCAAATTTTAGACGAGGCCATTTTACATTTCCAGGAAAATAAAAAAAGAGCCAAGATCATGAATTGTTCACTGTGAGAATCAATCTCTTTGAGAAAAATGAATCAGTAAAATTTATTTCAATGGAGACTTTCAACAGTAGCTTTCAGCAGTTCCAATACCAGAATATGCTGCAAAGTCAAAGAATTATCAACAAAAAATCCCATTATTCAGTAATTCTTTGAGAAGACCTGTAGCTATTAAAACACTTTTGTCTTCCCTCACGCAAGGCTCCTACTTGTTGCTGTTAAGAAAAATTAGGCAGATATCTTCTATCTCTTGATTTCCTGTGTGGAGTGAAGCATTTGAATGCCCATAAATCCTTTCATTCCCTTCCTTCGGTTCAGTTCCACAAATAAAGGAATGAAACACAGAACTAATATTTGTTGAAACAGTTGAATGTTTCATTCTTACATGAAGACCTTTATGAAAATTAATCTTTAAAACAAGGTACAAAACTCCACAACACATCGAGTAATCATAAGATGTCAACTGCTTATGTAATCCATTAATGGCCTGTAAGCAATTAACTGCCATCACAATTTACATTCCAGTACAGAAGATAATGCATTTTATCACACCAAATCAGTAAGGACATACAATACAAAGAGTAACTTCGCAGTTATTTGAAAGGAGATGTAAAATGTGTATTTGGGATCCTACTATGTGATTGCAGAGTGCAAAACAATCAAGTCACATTCAGTGTGTATATATATGTGTGTTATATATATGTGTGTGTTATATATATATATATATATATATATTTTTATGTGTGTATTTTGTATTTTTAGAATTGTTGAGATAATTAACTCATAGAAGCTGTAAACTGACTGGTCAATTTTGCAGATTTCCTACATCTGTTACGACTTACAGAAACCTTGATGTAATAAAGAGCAGACACTTAGGAGGAAAATTATTTTAAAACAATACCTACCGGTCTGGTTGTACCCGCTGAATGTGGAGGCTGATTACGAACTGTAACAGATATTAGAGATTACCGACTTAGCACTTATTTCAAAATCAACTTCTGTCTGTATTATAATTAGTACAAAGCATGTATCTATTACCTAAGTTATCTTTTCTTTGTGTTCCAGGGCTTTTTTGTGCTTTGAAGCATGAAAAAAAATTAGATTATCTGTGTTAGATAAGCTGTTAGATAAGCAAGTCCAGATAATTAGATGGCGATGTTACATTACTACTACTGAGAATGGAAGCAAGGAGATACCAGTGATTTTTTCAAAATTTATTACATATCCACCAGCTGTCACTGACACACTCCTATCCCATGGCACACACGGAATAATTTGACCCTTTTTATTACAAATGATTCAAATCACATCCTATTTGTTGCAAGCTAAAGACACTCATTTGTACAGGTACCCTGTGTTCACAATCGTGTTGGAAGCTGTTTTGTTTTGTGGTATATTCTGCAGATGTTCTACCAGCAGTAGTTAAAACAAAGAGAACTGATGCAACAGTTCCTGACCCCACTCTCTGCGTTTATGGGATAAATCTGTTAGAGCACCAGCTTCACCATGGCCATGCTGACAACAACCTCAGATGCAACGTTCAAACTGGGAAGTGCAAGAGATTAAAAAATTACCTTTAACGCAGACAAGTGCACAATTTCTAACAGGCAGAGAGGTTTAGGATTCTGGCCTGTGTTTCTGCTGCTTATTTTCCAGGAAGGCAAAGTCACCATGTCAGTGACGGTAAGTGGAAGGAACTCTGCGGTGCATCACACAGTTTATCAAATCAGCTTCCAGCTATCAGACTGCCCTGGAACCAGTCTGAATGGGTTTCTGGGTACTGTTCGCAGTGATGCAGCTCCCACCCTGAGCAATCTGGTGCCAGTTTACCCTCCTTGAAGCAGGAAGGTGGAGTGGATAACCACCAAAGGTGCCTTCCAACCTCAAATATTCTAAGCATAGAGTGATTTTGCCAATTTAGAAAAATGAACCAGCAATGCAGCCAAAATTAATTGTAGCATACAGGAGGAAATCCTGCCACTGACTCTATTAGGACTTGTATTGCTATTTGCTGTGAAGGACACATTCCTGAGGGACAAGGAAGAAACCCAAGCCCATGACTCTGCTGGCATGGCTAAAGCAGGACCCATCCAGCAGTAGTCCCAAGTACTCCACCCAGAATGGTGCAAGAGAAATGCTCCTCATAACCGCGTGTTACACACAGCAGGCTATCAGAATAAAATACCTACATTGTGCTCTTTAGAAAGAGGCAAAATATTAAATTATAGACCAAATTGTTTAAATGGAAGTTTCTCTCCCCAGAATACACGAACGTATGTAGTTCTTTATGAAAAGTCAGGTTCCCTAGCTTCCTGATTTAGTTACAGGTATAATAGCTACTCTGATGACCCATCTGCTACAGCTTCCTCTGAGGGTCAGCCTTAAAAGCATTCTTGATTAGGGCACTCTAAGTTTTCACTTAGCTTTTCATAAATGCCTTCTGTAACAATTCCCACCACCACTGAAAACCAGGAAGCAACCTGGCTGGGTGAAAGCTATGCTAAGTAAAAGAAGAAAGATCCTACGTGATAAATACCTTCATGAAACCACCTTTAGTATCACAAGGGCAATAATATTACTCATGCGTTAAATCAGAAGTCCATTTCTAGAATACAAAAATTGTTATGTTACCTTCTACTTCTCTCCTAGCTACCCCAGGACTGGGAGGAGCTCCAAGACCTTTTCAGAGAAAGAAGAGAAGCTGTACATTGCATAAGAAAAGCAGTAGATTGAGAAAGAAAAACTAGAAGAGCACTGCCACAAGACAGCTTTACACAATTTAACTCTGGTCTAGATACATTACAATCACCTGTAGGAAAGAACTGCAGCAGCATGGGGAACCAGACCCGTGTGAATTACAAATCAGCAAATACAACCGTGTTTAATAACATCTATTATTTTAATTTTACATTACAGTTGAAAGAAAATTTCATTCCTTCAAAATGTTCACTCTCCACAAACTTTTGGCTATCCAGTGTGATCTGACATGCCGGTCTTGAACCTCCCATAAAGCAGAGCATAGACATGTACTCAAACACTGGGGAATAAATGAGCATAGCACTTACACCCTGCAATATTAAGCCTGATCCCTGTCATTCAGAACACTGAGTAGTCTGTTTCTGCCACCATACATCTGAATATGCAATTTGAAGGAAGTAATGCTTCCCACTTCGTATAATGTATTGTATCCTGCAGAACTGTATTACTAAGTTGCCTCCACACAGCACTGTGCACTTGGGACACCTGTACCAATTGGTTTAACAGTTCAGATTGAGAGAAAGAAGATTTTCAATTGTGCATAACCATGCTGAATTATTTTATTTCTGCAATATCATCAAGCATATACTGGCTTCCTAAAACTATATGGCAAAAACATGGCAGGACACAGACATGATGGAAATACTGAAGGCATCCCTTAGCTATGACACAGCCTCCTGCTTTCTCACCATGTGCCCAAGTGTGAGATCTGCCCAGGAGCTCTCTGGGATCTGTAAGTTCTGTCACAGAGTGGGCAGAGTGAAGGCTGCACATAACGCTGAAATGGGACTTGTCTCCAGAGATGTCAGATCTCTGCTTTGGCTGAACATCTGTTTCAAAGATGCTAAATCCTAGCATGTGTTATCTGTTCTGGCTGAGATCCAGGCTCTGCCAATTCCCATCACAAGTTTCTGACTGTGAACGTCTCTGTGAGAGGAGCAGCAGTGAAGCTGCACAGGGTAGGGCACTGCCCGAGAACACTCCACTGCTCTTGTTTTATGCAGGATGATGACTAAAGCCAGCTCCTTTCAGCAGAAGGGAGACACAGGTACACGTTCCTACACCGGTACACCAGACAGAGAGAGCAAGATCTCTGGGCATAAGGATTCGGCAAGTTTAAAAATATTCACTGCATGGGAGAGAAATGGCACAGAGGGTAAATACCTGAGATTTCACTTACTCATAATACTCTTCAATAGTAAAAAAAGCAAAATTATCATGATGTGATAATGCCATCACAAAGGGCAGCACGGGAATATTTTAATCTTATGCACAATGAAAAACAGTTTAAACCAATAATAAAAGCCTTGACTGCAACAATCAGGAAAACTCTGACTACTAGTACTAAAGGAAAAAACCCCCACAAAATGTTATTTATTAACTTCAATTGACAATTAGCAGCCTTTATAGTTTTTAATGTTCTCTGAAAATGTAATCTGTAATGTATTATAAAAATCTTGGGTAAACAGAGTGCAACATTTTAATTTTTAACTATAAACAACTGGAGCTTATAGAATCTTCACTGAAATTTTTTTTGTATTGGCATACAAAAGGTCTACACTTTGTAAAGCCCTGCAGTGAGTGCAGAGCCTTGTTCACCTGAATTCTGAGTTACTTCTGATATAAAATATGACCAAACTAAAACACTTAGATGCCCAAATCCTCCTCTCATCTTCAAAGCATACTGAGCTATTAGAAAAAGTGCCCCGGGCGTTGAAAGGACTGAAGCACTTGGGGGAAAAAAAGGTCAAAACATGCGAGGAAAAAAAGTAACGTTTAAAAGGCACAACATTTTAAAGACATGATCAAAGTCCCTTTGCATGTGCTATGGAAGTCTAAACCCAAAGTCTGATCCACTTACATGCTATACAGGGACATTTCCACAGAGCTTTAGGAGCCCTCCTTCTAGTAAAGAGTAAAAGGTGCCCTTTCCCCGCTAAAGTAACCCGTAAGGACATTTATTTTGGTTCCAGCCCTGTGCTAACTTGCTCCGAGCCGAGCTCAGATACCCCTGAAAAGCAAAGTATTTATGCTTATAGATGTACACCATGAGTGGAAAATGGAGAGCAGAAAAAAAAGTGAAGAGAATTAAGTTGGAATAATATATGAAAAAATATACTACAGTCTCAAATGATTGCATAAAAAGCAAGTTTTATGCAAGTTACTACTCTATGGAAAGCTATGTTGGGAAAGAGAGTAAAAGAAGATGACTGACTAATCTTCGCACAATTGAGACAAACTAGGCAAACAGGATTGTGTCAGAGCACAGAAAACTACATAGGACTAAAGAACAAGGAATTAAATCTCACCTATGTTGAATGTAGTCTATCAATTGCTTCCTAAAGCTTCTGCACGTTAACTCATTTGAAATATTACACCTTGGGCATGAAAACCTCCTTGTCTCACCAGTAGCTAAGAGCCAAGTACATTTGTGCCTGACACCAAAGTTAGCTGATAGTTACAGACCATGCAAAATAGTTTATGTATTTTCTGAGATTGCTCAAAACTTTTGAAGCATGTTGTCAAAAACTCCTCTTTTGTACCGACTGAGGGGGAGTGCCTGGAAGTGCCACTAACAATTCTCACCCTCTCTCATGTATTGATGAGCTGATTTAAGTCCAAGCAGGACAGCAAAATGTGTGACAGAGAAGGACAAAGACCACTTTGAAGAAGCACTTCACAGAAAAGTTACCTGGATGTATTCATCCAGGACAAAGTAAAATTCATCCAGTTACAAAGTAACCAACTTCTGGAGAAACACTATTTCACTGAAAAAGTCAAACGTAGTTCAGAGGGGGAAGAAAGAAATGACACTGGCATTCATGAATTATCCAATTCTATAACTTTGAGAATTGCCCATTTTTATACCTTTGGAAATCATCACGCTAAGTATTGTCACAACAGATCCCCACAGCAGTTTTGCTATGCAGTCATATTCAAAAACAATTAAAATCATTACCTCCAAATTCTTTTCTAGCAGGTGCAGGACTCCTACCGCCTGACAGTATTTAAGAAATGAATGCAGCAATAATGAAAAACATCAGTATAGTAGGAAGGAAGAAAAACAATGAGAAAGTTAAAAATCACAAGGGTCAGTTTGTTATTAACTATGTTGCCCAAATGCTTCTGAACATCCAGTTTCTCTTAGTGCTCAATTGTTCACATTGTCAGATGATCTAAATGAAGTCTACATTAAAAACTTGGACATGATAAAATGCATATATACTGATGCCAAAATTAAAGGAATAGCAATGAATCAATGAATGCACAAGTTTATTTCTATTTTATTTTAGAATAGATGCTATAAAAAATGAAAATGTTGAGTAAACATTGCTGTAAAACTTCATTTTTAAAACTGTGAAAATAAGTTTTTATAACTTATTCACTAATAATATTTAAATGGTAAAAATGCTGTTGTTTCCCATGCTGTTATTGCTTTTAAATGTACCAATTAAACATTTCAGTTAAAAACCAGTGAGCCCCAAGTGTAATATGCAGTTTGGGTTTGCACTTTCAAGTTTATCTCACAGACTTGAAAACAAATATTCCTGAGCACCTGAAAAGGTCTCCACATTACCTGAGGGTGGAGGTGGCCGTTGTGGAGGAGCAGGACGTGCAGGAGGAGCCACGGGGCGAGGAGGTGGAGGACGCTTTGGCTCCAGGCTCTGGGGAGGCTCCTTCTGCTGGGCACCAATCTGGAATTCAGCTGAAGGATATGACAGAAAACAATGTAAAAATTAACCTCTTGGACATTCTAATCCCAGCAAAGCTTTTCTAACAGTAAGTTCTTCTCACAGAGAGGACAGTCAGTTCCTAGCCCTGGAAACAACAATCCGGAAGTTTTTGAGAGAGGGAAAACAAGAGGAATGAACCAATGATGAAAAGAAGCAGATTTCCTAAACTGAAACTTTTGTCTCGTGTGTTTTAATAAATTCATGTTTTTCATGAAATCCCAAACAATCTTACTAATTGCAGCATTCCAAATTTTGATTTTGACCTGTGAACTAAGTTCTCTGGAAAAAAATGCTACAAAGGGAATTCTCAAGGCATTTGAACAGTTAAAATAAACTCAATTAGAAGCCGTTCCAAACACCATCATTGTGTTCACTTGTTCACTTCATGATTTAAAAAAAGGCTGTGTTTACACAGAAATTTTCATACTGTGCTCCCAATTTACAAATGTGCTGACTACAATTTATATCTTGGAGCTGACAGGAGCAGGGATTGCCAGGGGCTGTATTCTGAGAGTATGACTGGAGTGAACCAGGATTCTACAGACATGTTGCAACAGAACTCGCGTGTGGCAGTTCTCGAGGCAGCGGAGCCGTGCAATACACACCATGTGTGGAAACAGGTGGCCCAGGAGCTTTTCCTGGGGCTCGGCTGGGTCTCACCGGGAGCGTGGGTCCGTCCGACAGCGTCGGGGACTGGCAGGGGCTGGAACGCGGGGAAGAGCTCGGGGAGGTTCCGAGCCCTGAACTTGACGTTGGCTGTAGGTGCTGAGGAAGGATTTCTTCTACTTCAGCACTGTAGTCATCGATGTCTCCTAAAGAACAAGTCCCAGAGAAGAAAAGCACGTAAAAACTCATTCTTGGCATGGGATTTTAAGCAAGAAAAGCCCCAAAGTTCCAAGGAATTAGCTCAGCAACCAAAGTGCAATTCTTGCATCCCAAAATACACGTGAAGAACGCATATGTATTCAAACCAGTTGAAAATACTTCAAATGCGTAATATATATCATTGATATATATTAAAGGTAATTATAACAGTGTGGCAACTGTGAAGTTGATCAATCTAAGAATCAATTAGCTTTACAGGTTATTTCTTTGCTTTGCAATACGGCAAGCTTCACTTGTTCTTCAGAAGGCTGGGCAGGGGATTTCAAGATATCTGCTATTTGTAGTAACTTCTGCTTGCAAAAGGTGGAATGGTGTTCAAAAAAAAGGCTCAACATGGATGTGCTTTTGAAGAGTAAACTGTCAGTTTAGAATATATTTAAATGCAGACGAGAGTGAAGCAGATTGTCGAGATACTGTTGGAAATAATGTGATTTCTAATCTGTTTTAGATGGGCATAAACTTGTTATGTATTTACATATGCATTAAATTAACCACATTATTTAGGACTGTAAGCATTTCAAAATAAGGAATGCTTTATCTCAACAAACCTTCCATATCATAGTCTGCAGTAACCTCAGCATCTTCACAAAGCAAAGTGGAGCTCGTTGATGAAGGCAGCCCAATATTAATCTTGTCTAGATTCATTTCATCTTCCAAACTTCTGATCCAATCTGGATTTTTCAAGTTGATGTTTATAATCCTTCCTTGTAGCTGAATTGCCAAAAAAAGGCATGCACAAAACAGAAGTTGTTAAGAGTAGGAATATTAAAGCTCAGCATTTCAGATTTAAAAAGAAAAAAATAATTCCTGAAAATATCACAAATAATGTTATCGGAATTTCTGTGACTTCATTTTGGTAAGTAACTACATTTATGTAATTTAAACTGTTCATTACAATCATTTAAATTTTTTTTTGTAGAAAAACTAGCAACTCATCTCCTATGGTTCTCCTTTTCAGTTAATCAGGAAGCTTCCGGTTTCTTTACTCTAACAGAAACACTATTATTTATAAAGAAAACCAGACTTGCTTACAAACTACATGAATAAAGTCATTTTTAGAGGCTGGCACAGAGCAGGTCTTCATTCTGCAAACTGACATTCTACCTTGAGCCCCTTTCCTGCCTGAACTGCCAGTGACACCTTGGCAGATCCAAGGATCCATCTGTAAACATCACACGTTTTAAGTCTTAACAGCCATAGACTAGTGAAAATTTCATTGTCAGAAGTTAAATTTTCACAAAGTTTAAATACTGGCCCCATAGAAGTCAATGCAAGCTGACATTTTGACATTTTTCAGAGTTTGCAGTACAGAAGTGCTAAATTTTTAAAAACTGCAGGCCATAAATATGTGAAACTGGTTCATTCTAGAAACTAAACTCTGCTTTTTAAACCATAAAAAAACCCAAACCCCTCATTTGAAAAAGATGCCTCTCAGCAGGAGATCTAAATTTCTCTAACAATACTCCTCCTAAAAATAAATTAAGTTTGATACTTCTTTTATATGGCTTTTGAAACTCAACATCCTGGTATGTGGCTATCAAAAGGAAAAAAAAAGAAGATGCAACAGTCTAGTACAGAACAGAAGAAACTTTTAAGAATTAAAGACAAACAAACAAAATCCAACCCACTCAAGAAGACTTAAAAAAGCTGGATTTTCTCTTGCTATATGAAGGTTGTCATTTTTACATTACCTCAATACCATTCAAATTCATAACGTTCAGAGCAGAGCTTCCTTCCAAAAATGTTACCCACATCTTGTCTTCCACAAACCTGCAAAGTTCATTGGAAACGATAACCAGCAAAATACCACAACACTTAATAATACAATTGTCAGCCTAGTGAAAATGCAGCATCCTCATTTTCAGTTCATTTAAAACTAGTAACCTAATTCTAGAATACAAAATTTATATATAAAATTCTCAAAAATAAGAGTATCTGGAAAAATCATGTCTGAAAACAGAGACACATACAGATACGTAAAATGAATTCTAAAGACATTTAAGTTGAAATCCAAATGTTAAAAATGAAACAGATCATAACAGAAAAGCTAGCTAAGGAAATAAC
The DNA here is from genome assembly GCA_013397755.1 of Cnemophilus loriae. Taxonomy (NCBI): domain Eukaryota; kingdom Metazoa; phylum Chordata; class Aves; order Passeriformes; family Corvidae; genus Cnemophilus; species Cnemophilus loriae. The sequence goes on from VZTF01001127.1 coordinate 99,464, forward strand.
TTTATTCAGGAAATTGGTGGGAACAATGAAGATGAATTTTGGACTTGCTCCAGCAGGTCCAAGTCCAGATAGGACAAGGGGGGAATGGCTTCCCATTGTCAGAGGGTAAGATGGGATACTGCAGAGAAGTTGTTTGCTGTGAGGGTGGGGAGGCCCTGGCACAGGTTGCCCAGAGAAGCTGTGGCTGCCCCTGGATCCCTGGAAGTGTCCAAGGCCAGGTCGGAGCAACCTGGTCTAGTGGAAGGTGTCCCCATGGCAGCAAGTGGGACTGGATGATCCCTTTCAACCCAAACAATTCCATGATTCTGTAAGTAGAGATTAAAAGTAAGAAGGGTTTTTTTTAACCTTATAAGTATAACTTCGCCATAGCTTGCAAATTTTTGAAGAAGATCATCAATCAAGTTATCATCAAAATAGTTTTCTTCTGCTGAAGAACTTCTGATGGAGACCATCACAGTACCATCAGGTGGTCCTTGCATCGCAATCACCTCCTTATACACTTTTTGTCTCTCTTCTGCTTCAATTTCAAATATGTCAATGTCAATCAGTGCAACCACAGGTCTTGGAAAAAATAAACAAGAAAATCCTGTCAACAGAGTATCTGAGCAACAAAATACACAGCATGAATATTAAATCTTAGGAAGTAATGTATAAAATTAAACCGGAACCTATGGTCAGATGTTTTCAGCTCTGCTCTTCCGTAGTGCAACAAAGTGCCAGGATTCCACGTATAAGGGACATTACTGTCACTGTGAAAACTTGCATTCAGGAGATCCAGGTCTTCAGCTACAGTCAGCAATGAAAACAAAAGAGGAAAAATACAGTGACTGCAAGGATGTGCTATTTGTAAAAAGAAAAAACATAGAAAGTAAATCCAAATCGAGCGTCTTACAGAACCACCCCCCCTCTCCCCACCCCTCCCCAAAGCTCCTTTTGCACTCCTCATGTGTCAGTAACTGGGATCTGATTCATGGCCCGTTGTTCAGCTTCACCGCGTTTATTGAAGGTCTATTACAAGTGTTCTGTCTCCTACCAAGCCAGGAACAGGAGCTCAACATTGCTGGCACTGTGAGCATCACTAAATGGATCCTCTAAGTCACTTAAGAACATTTTAAACAATTGAGGGAAACCCTCAAACCTGATCGGTCAAACGGCCATTTTCTTCTCCTCCAAAGGATCCGATCCGTCCATGCCGGTGTGCGACACTTTTCACTGGTGTCATAGTCATCAGAGAACAGATCATATTTGTATGTAGGGGCAAAATTGATTTTCCCTTCCAGAAATCCCCTAAAAATCTGTAAGAAACAGAAGACAGAAACAGATGGGAAACAGCTTGAAACTAATCAGAATTCTCTAATCTAACACCGACAACCTGTATAAACACCTCAAAATAAAATAAAAAAACCTGTTATTTGTTAAAATGGATTCCTCTCCACATGTTATCTGCTGAAAACATTTGGCACTATGACTAAATAGTGACCCAGACAATCATCAACAAACAGAAGTATGCCAGCAGTTACATCCTTAAGCCCAGGCTCACGAGCAACCTACTGTTCCTTCAATGACATTACCAACTGGAGGTCACCCAGAACACTGTTGCTGTAACACAGCATTTTAATCTGGTGCTTAGTTGTTCCTGTGTCAGCAAAAGTTGGGAATTAAGGTTTATATTTTATCTATCTGAACACACCAAATGTTCTCGCAAATTCTCAGACTCACACACTGGTTTGGGTTGGAAGGGACCCTAAAGATCATCCAGTTCCAACCCCTTGCCATGGGAAAGGATGCCATTCACTAGACCAGGTTGCTCAGGGTGCCATCCAACCTGGTCTTGAACACTTCCAGGAAAAAGCTGACACAAGATGCCCCCTTGCCCCCTCAAATAAAAAAAAAAAAAAAGAGTCCTTAATGCGTTCAATGTATTCAAAGCGAGCTTCTCACTCTTTACATGTTTAAACTGGACACAAGATAAAACCCTTTAGCTAACTCAGGCAACTCCATTCTTGAGTTCAGCCTTCTATGGGCATCTTTCCTCCACTTCGGAGATCTGTAAAATAGAAATCTAACTTGGATCTTACAGTCAAATCTGCATCAAGTGACAAGCTGACCTGCTTTTCTTGTTGGAAATAGAATTTGAAATCCAGTCAATTTAAAAGCCAATGATGTCAGAAGATCAATGTCAGAATGCCAGAAGGTCCGCAACTTCTGAGACAATTAATTTGTTTGCCTTCAGTAATTATTTTCTAAGCTACTTTAATGGAGCAAATTGTGATGCCTGGAGTGGCCACCTAGAACAAAGGCTAGACAGAATTTGAGAATAAAGTAGGTATTTATTAAAAAGGCTATAAGGATACACCTTGGGCAGTGCAAAAGCCTCGCAGAGGCTACACCCAAGATGGACGACAGTCACGAGTTTCTTAGACCGATGTAGGTTTGGTCTATTTGCATATCAGAGGCTAGCTGTCCAATTATAGCTTCAGGTAATGAAGATACATTCCCCTGGATTACCTCCCCCCTAAATCACTTTTGTTTATACTTTTCAGGCCTGAGGCTGTGATGGTGTGACCTCGGTTTGCAAGCCCAGAGGGATTGTTTAGTCTGACCAAAATGTGAAGAAAGCTAACCAGTATTCTATATAGAGTTCAGAGTTATACACTAATGCAGTACAGAATCTGGAAAAATATAAAAGCTAAAAACTTAAGGCACCAGATGCTATGTAAACACCTTTCCTGAGCAGCAGGTACAGGGGTGAATCTGCCACACCTGTGCAGCTCCCTCAGGGACACGGCTGGTACCCAGACAGCAGCTTCTAAATCATGGAATATCACCCCAACAGTGCAATGCTACTCCTACTCCCCAGCCAGCAGCCCTTTTCATATTCTGTCAGTTTCTGTGGATTTCTCCAGCTTTATAACTGCTGGAGGTGCCTCCAAAACCTCTACACCTCGTTTTGATCCACTTAACAGACAATCAATGCTGTATGCCCATGTAAACATACATCTTGCTTTCTCTAGGAAACAGCTGTTAAAAAAAAAATAAAGACAGTAAAAGTGTCCAGTGTTTTGCCTCCTGTTCTGGTGCACAAGAAACCAGCACAAATGGAAGGGAACCCTAAATCAGCAAAAGCACTGCTTGTGATCAAAGTGCTGGCGAGCAGACAGAACCAACAATAGTGGACTGTCTCTCTTTTTACCATATCCAGCCTTCCCACGCAGAGCTGCAAAGAGAGAACAAGAAACCCTACAAATTTAAAAAATGTAGCGTTCTTCAGATTTTGTTATTCCGTGTTTTCTTTGCAAATAAAAAAGCTACCATTTGGACTACTCCTTTTCCCAACAGTAATAGAATTAGACCTATTACAATTTATCTAGAGTAACATTACCAAACATTACAAATATTCTTTTTAAATAGTTACATCTGACAAAAAGAAAAATATTATACTTAGAAAACTCCATGCTGAGGATACAGTTTTACAGGAGCATCATAGAATTGCTAAAACCAGTAAGAAAAACGAAGTATTCTCAAGTACGCTGACGTTTGAACACACCTGTCCAGAGTTTTTTTGATTGATAAGTTGGTCTCCTGCTATGAGGGGATCCCAGTTCTGTTGTCGTATTAGGTCCTTCACCTCCTCATTGGGCAAATCTATTCGATAATTGAAGTCTCCACACCAAAAAATATAGTCATGGGAAAAGAGCATCCTTCCCTGTAAAACAGCAGCACACACTGGAGTTAAAAACAACTAAGCGACAAATTTACTACTTCTGGCTTCAGAAATTCAGTTTTTAGCTGTGAAATATGCATAACTTCTGGCTGATGAAGACAACTGAAATACATCCTAGTATTTAGTGTCTGTATGGTTAGAACAACACGATCAACAGTGTGGTGTTTACACATGGAACACGAGAGAAGTAACATTTCCTATGGAGTTTCCATTTCTAAAGAAACACGAACCAACTGAATTAGATTCTAAAATTCTTCATATTCCTACTCCTGTTTTAGGAGTCTGCTCAAAGGCGATGGCTGCTGCCTGTGGCAGAGGAGAACAAAACATCCCACCGGGATTTTGTGGCACAGTCTCCTGACAAACTGCAAATCCATAGCTTTATCATTCAGATTTAATTGAAGACTCTTCAGTTACATCTGATTTTTATCACTAGAGAGAGACATAAGGGCTTTATTAGTTTAAACAAAGCCCAGGGTTTAGAGTGAGAACTTTTACTTCTCCCTTTGTTTTGATTTTGCCACTGCCCATAAGTAAAACCAAGCAGATACACTGGCAGATTCAAATAGCAGCATTTAGGAAACTGTTGGATACAGTACTCGCTAGGAAAACTGAAACATGACAGTGGGGACAAATTTAGAAAATAAAAACCCGTGTAAAATAAGATGTAAGACTCCTGCACAGTGCCACAGAAATTAACAAATGACAGTTTGATGACAAAATTTAAAACAGCTTTAAGTCTTGAGGAAGCATGTTGTTGCACTGATAACATTTTCGGCTTTGTGTTTAGTAATGAGAACATGGTGTTTGCTTATGAGAACATGGCATAGAATCATTCCTGTGTACTGAGAACAGTGCTGTTTCCCAGTGATTTTTTTCTCATAGGTGATTGTCTCCTGTGCCCACAAAAGTTCTGCTGCACGTCAGGGATCTATAAGGTCTCTTTCCTATGCTAAGTCCTTGATTTTGAATGCAAGTGAACTCATGTTTCATCAACTCCGTCATTGCACTGGCGAGGCCTATTCTTTCTGAAGTCTTCTATTTTAATAAATATTGTGGGAACTCGGTTATCTCTGAGATCTCTAACCCAAGGAAATCTGATTTCTACAGGAATCTGGGGAGGGGGAAAAACGCAAATGGAGCTTCGGGATGACACTGCTGGAGCTCCAAGGGTTTCACTTCTCATTTACTATGGAATTTGAACACCATGCTCACCATTGGAAAGCCAAGCTTGCGAGATATTTCTACGAAGTCTTCATTTCTCTCCTTGACTTGGGATTGCCCTGCGGCAAAATGACTGCACACAAAGCAAAGGCTGGAGGTATGGAACAGCATCCGAATGGCCACTGCACCTTTGTTCCCAGTGGCTCCTCCCATGCCAGTCTTGACAGTATCGACAGCAACATCCCTGAAATAGTGAAACAACTATTAAACCTTCCAGGAACCCGGCACAGATGGCTCTGAGTGTGACACTGGGCTGGGAGGAACACATCGTTCTCTCAGCCACAGGCCTAGTTTTAAGAAGTTCCAACAGCCACTGAGCAGTAACAGGATAAAACCTCAGCTTTTCAAGCTCTCTGGGCAACCGATGAGGCATTTAAAAACTAAGATAAAAGAACTTAAACAACTACTTCACCAGAAGGTGGAACAGTTCTTTCAGAGCCTCACATGGCTCTGAGGACGTTTTTGTGTTATCTTGCAAAACGAGGTAAGCTGAAGGTGACCCAAGCTGGAGCCAGCTGAACACACTGACCTGATAAAGGGAGCATGCTGGGGCCTGATGAACACGAAGAGGCAGACGCCCACCAGCTGCTCTGAAGCCAGCAGCACATACTTGTAATCTCTGGAGATGGTCTTCTGCAGCTCAGCAGCCCAGAGCTTCTGATTGGTGGTGCTGGCAGTGAGATTAAAAACACCAGGTTGGAAATAAACCAAACTGAGCAGGTTTCTAGCTGGTGATTGAGCTGACTAAGCTACATCCAAGAACCTCAAGTAAACCTTGAGGCACTAAACCAAAGCCAGGTTTGGAATGGTGCTCAAATGCCTCCCAGCAGAGACACAGGCTCTAGACTGTCATGACATCATTGTTTCAAATTCAGCCTCTACAAATGCTGTCTCACTTTTCCCAACACCACAGACAACTTTAGGAGCCATGGATATCTTTGCTGTATTTATGAGCCTAGACTAGAGGAGCAAAACCTAAGAATTGTTTTAGGGAGTTACTTCCTAGCCTAGAGCTCAGTCAGTATTGGAAAACAGGTGTCCATGGTCTTAGATCAAGAAGAAACATCCTTAGAGACCTAACAGACTACAGTTTTCAGAGCCAGCATTGGATAGGAATGAAAAATGCCAGGCCTGGAAACAGCATTAACTACACACAGGGTGACATTAGGGGATGACAAGCTGACACTTGGTACCCAAAAGACAAAAATCAGCACAAAAGCTACAGCATTATAGGCTTTAGGCGCTCTTCCCAATGAGTCAAACCTTCCCTAACACCACAAAACATGCAAAGCAGGCAGAGAAAACAATGGACAAAGAGAATATGGTCCTAGGACTACACACACATTTATCACCGGTATCACCCAACCACTGGGAAAAATGTATTTCCATAACCCACTCTGCTAGGAGTGAAAAATCCCAACTCCACAGTAATATATCCATGCAATACATAGAATGGCAGTGAAAACTAACAGTATGGAAGGAAGCCTTCCTCTATACGGATCACAACCTGATACATAATGGCATACCAACAACACATGCTTTTGGAAAGATTTTCACGGGATCTGCTGTTCCCAGCAACACAAGACACGGGAACTGCAGAACACTGTGAGCGCTGGAGAAACCAAAATTTTAAATAACATATGACTTGAAAAAGGTGATTATCAGTCAAACTAGTACTGTGTGGATTGGATCACCCACCTGGCGTTCACAATGTTTCCTGCATTTAACTCCACCATTTCTTCAAATCCAATTGCAAATATGTCCACAGGTTTGTTTTTGCGATCTTGAGGTAAATGGGGAAAAAGTTATTTCTTGTTTCTAATTAACTTAAGAACCAAGATCTCATATATACATATCCATTTCAAGAAAGAAGTTCCTTACTTGGAAAGAAATTCCTCCCTGTGAGGGTGGGGAGGCCCTGGCACAGGGTGCCCAGAGAAGCTGTGGCTGCCCCTGGATCCCTGGAAGTGTCCAAAGCCAGGTTGGACACTGGGGCCTGGAGCAGCCTGGGATAGTGGAAAGTGTCCCTGCCCATGGCAGGGGGTGGCATTGGATCTTTAAGGCCCCTTCCTACACAATTCTATGCTTCTGTGATACTTGTTCCAACATTCGTGATCTACCTAGAAAAATCAGAGTTTTCAAGAAAAAGAACAGAACAAATCCTACCTTGGAATTCATGGATCCCAGCTAACTTTGGTGCATCCAGAAGCCAGTCAGTGAGGGTTTGATTTCTGAAGGCAATACTTCGAAACTGCTTCCCCCCATTGACGTTCCACGTCCCAACGCAGACTCGGATTTTTTTCGGCTTTGCGTATTTATAGAAGTTCTCACACATGCTCTTCAGTACTTTTACAGATGCTGCAAAAACATTTGAAAAGACATCATTTTTACAGCCAATGTTTCAGAAAACTTGGCAGTGAGATCTTTCCAACGTACGTGCACAGACAAAGTTAAACTGTGAAGGCACAAGGAATGCAGCTTTCCCAGGGGAAGGAACCCTTAGAGACACATTACGTGTGTGGGTAAGACACTGACTGAAAAACAGCAGCAATTTGTTCAAAATTATATAGAGAGAAATAATACATGAAGGAAACAATTTCCACGTTTTATAAATATCTGTTGTTCTTTCACCTCATCTGTGACTCTCTAAGGAAACCATCATTTTTCATACATACCAATAAGGATATCTACCTCATTTTCACAGATTAAATTTATGAAATCCAATCTCTGTTACAGAACCAACATGCAGATCTATTCATTTGAAAAAAACTGGAAGCAAGAGAAGAAAATATATTGTGTTTGTTGGCTGTGAATGCTCTCCCTGCCGAACCATACATCCATAAATAGGCCAATCACATAGAAAAGACAATGAACTGGTTGGTGTCTCCTTTGGGTGCTCCAAGCAGATCATGCTTGGGATCGTGCTTTCCTCATCAAAATCCAGGGAAATGAAGTCTAGAAAACAGCAAGGAGACAACAGGATACTTGAGGCCTCCAGGCAAGCGCCAAATACTGGGTCTGCTTCTGACCCGCACCCCAGGTGACTCCAGCCAGGAAGTCCAGCACATGTCCAAAAGACCACAGAGTGGGGAGGACAGGAGGTGCCTCAGCACCCGGCCACTGAAGGGAAACAACCCCAGGAATGCTGTAGCCACAACACATCCAAGAACCCGAACCATCTGAAGGCTTGGCTGCACCCCAGGAACCCAAACCAGCACCGCAGGCAGCTGTGCAGGCCTGCAGAGATGAGCTTCTGCAGCACTCTGAGCAAGTTTAAGAGCAGAGTTTGAATATTTCTCGTCTCTGGTTCCATCTTGTTCTTTTGAAAGTTTACTGGATTTCAGCTTCATTTTAGTTACTCCAAATCATTCAGCTGCTACTCAGCAGCTTTTAAGTAAAGCTGCAAAATTGAATTATTGCCTATTTAACTCCTGATGTTGTTATTAGACCCTAGTGTGAAAAGCCTTACCAGGTTAGATTCTAACTTTAGAGCTGAACTGACAAGCTTATTACAAACAAAAAATTTGTATCTTTAAACTAGCAGTCTTCCTAAATTGTAGAATGACTCTTTTCATAAATTAGAGTAATTAAAAATAAAAATTTCTACTGCTTTCCAAAATACTGAGTGAACCAAGTGCTTTTCAGAGCTCCTGAGCCTATGGTTTTTCTACATATTTCTAGTTATTTATCTTCTCAGCAAAATTGTGCCTCACTCTACAACACTGGAAGTCCAATCAGTTACATTTTCTGTTATTTGTAGCAAAAATACTTTGCTGCTCTTACTAGGCAAGCAGAAATTTGGAAATCAGTTCTAGGAAGGGAGTGTTAATTTAAAATTCTGTTTGGGATACTGTGTGCAACTGAACTTGATCAAACTGTTTTACTGCAACATCCAAATTCCTGTAGGAATATACCAATACGTGCAATTCGTACCCAGGTGAAACCCTGAAATGCTAAAGAATAGTTGATTTATAACTCTTACAAAAAGAGGCATTCTAATAAAAAATAAAAATTAGACATAAATAATGATAACAACAATAATTTATAAATATGTAAAAATAGTTGACTCTTCTTCCAGAGTTATAAGATAGAAGGTAATACCATCAGTGAGAGTGTGACTGGTCATTCCAATAAGCACTCAGTTACACTGACAAATTGCCAGTGAATCCCTTAATTTCAGACATACATTACTTGTGACTCAGATTCCATTCTTTAGATAGTCACTAAGAGTTAAGTAGGTAGAGTAAAACACATATAGGAAAGGCAAAATTGGCAAATGTAAAGGCCGTTTAAATTCGCTCAACACAATCAAATCTGAATAGAAGAGCATTAGGAATATTTTATTTTAAATAATGGTTTCTGGGAACTAGAACATGAAGTGCTGCACAGCTGACAAGTTTCCTGCAAGAACACCAGCATGTGGAGCCTTCTAGCAGCAAATAGGATGAAATTACAAATTGTACTGAAGAACTTTACCTCTTATCCTAAACAAAGCAGAATTATGGAAGCCTCCAAATCGGATAAAAAGGAAAATTCCTTTACAGCCAGAGCATTTGCAAAAATAAACCCCTGCAAACTGACTACCTCATTTTCTAACTCGCACCCAAGCTCAACTGCAACATTTTTCACCTCTTATATTCTCACTTTTCTTGGATCAAAGGATGTTAGGGCACAGGAATGCCAGATCCAAGCACCACCAAGAAAATGTGAGCCCACAGCCAAATATTACACAAACAGACACAAGAAAAGCCAGAGGACAACAACAGCTGGTCAGGTATTTACAGCTTATTTTACTGTGCTATACTATACCTGATTGTAACGATTGCTCTGAAACTACGGATGCAGTAAGAGGGAAACAAGAAAAGATTAGTCAAGTAAGTTATTGCTTTTTAGGATTTTCCAGCAATGTGTGAGAAAACATGCTGTTAATACACAATTTATTACACATAACCATTTCCATCAGTTAAAGCACATGTTTAATGCTGCAAAATCTACCCAGTTTCACAACAGGATTAGCAAATTCTCTTTTCCTCCTTTATTAATAATGGATTCACACATGTTGAAGTACCCCACTGGTTAACTTGCCAGCTAGCAGAGAATGCAGAGACATTTCAGGGAAGAGGGATTAACGCTCCTCAGCTGTCAGGAGCTGCAAATATGGAAAGGACAGCCTGCGTTCCTAGAAAAAGTGAGAAGAAATGGAAACAAATTCTAACTAGTTTTGAGGTGAGGCCGATTTAGCAGGTTTCAGATATAAGAAAAGTTACAATAACATGAAACCTCGTGCTAAACAAATGGGACAAAACCACTCTCTCGGATTCCACATCGGATGACGATGTGGACCCTCGAGATGAAGACTACAACTGGGCAATGATTTTCTTCTTGAGCCAGAGATTTGCACTGAAGCTTTGACATATTTTTCCTCATTCTAGGTTGAGATGTGTCTGGGAGAAGGAAAAAAAAATGAAAATGAAAATTTAACAATGTTATCAATCCCTAAAAATTGCGGTAACCCTCAACATCATTACCTGGGATCTTGGAAAGAAGATTCAAATTTAAGTTCCTTCTTTGCCCAAATATGAGCTCCTGTATTTTTTATGTCCCAGGAGAGGACTGAACACAGCCCTACGACTGACCCACTACCTTCTTGTCCACCAGACCTGCAGAAGATGGGATTGACTGCAGTCCTGAGGACCACGGAGGCTACACCTCTTTAGGCAGGATGGATGCTGGTTCAGCACTCTGTTCTCATGAGGGGAACCACCTTCCTGGCACCAAATCCCCAAGACTCACGTGGCTGCTCTGCACAAACAGAGCGTCTTATCAAAATCCCTCTGGTTTTGATGCAGAACTTCACCCCAAATCATAAACAGGTAAAGCAATTTCTGCAGCACGTTAGTTTGGCACTATTAGTAAAGCAGAAGTAACTTTCATTTTTTAGTAGGCCAAGAGAACATAAAATAGCATTTATACTTTCCAACAGTGCTTTGAAAACAAACTCTATACAGCTTTCTTACACCAAATAGTTATCAGAGATTAAAATCCCGAAAGACACATACCGCGTAAACTGCTGGTGGTTAAGAGAGCCCGTGCTTTATCTGCTAAATCACTATTTAGGGTATTTCCCAATAACAAAACATCAATGGCCTCCTGCTTGGAGCTATCAAAAAAGTTATTTTGGATCGTTCTGGTCACAGAACGAGCACCATCCTTCAGCTTTCCAGCCTGTTAGGGAGGAACACGTATAAAATATTTTATGTCGGACACTGCTCACAATACATTGGCAATATTCAGTAGCATATACATAAACTGTGTTAATGCTTTTAAGGGCTTTTTTTAAGGGCTTCTTTAAGTGTTAAATCAAGTCATCTGAGCCTATTGTGCTACATGTGCTTTCCCCCACCCCCAAATGCTAAACAACACAGTAATACCTACAAGGTGTATCTAACAAGCAGATTTAAATTAAACTAAATAAAATAAAATACTGCAGGGAAGGGAATATTTTTTTTCTAAACCCTAGGTCTTTAAAAAATAATTTGACATAGTGCCATGTTTAGACCATGACAGGGATTTCGGGCTTTTTCCCAAACAGTGCGAGATGAGCAAGCACTCGAGTCCAAATGCCATGATTAATGATTGTATATGTTTATGCACTTGTGAGTTCAGAGTTCACATTCTGGAATATCCATGTTAAAAACAGAGAGAGCTTCGACTTAAGACCCCCTCTCACCCTGCTGAAATAACACGCAAGACTCATGCAGTATCCCAGAAGGACCACAGACACTAATCCATGGCTACAGACACATCCAAACACTGTGTCTGCATACTCTGGCCTGACTGAACCGCAGTCCAGAGGAACACTGTCCAACCACCCGGGCTAAACAAGAGCCTCCAGAAGAATGTGCTGCTGATGTAGATGTACCCGAGGGTCACATGCACCTAAAGGATAATGTAACTAATACAAAATGCAGTCTCATACTTGATTCCAAACCTGGCAGTGTTGATTTGGGCACACAAAAACACCTTTCTTGATTACACGTGTTGTTGCATGTGCTTTGCCTGTGAGGTCTCTGTGAAAACACACTGCTGCAGGTACATGAAATACAGACTGTGATCCATCAGGGATGCTGCATGGGATTGTGTTATTATAAAAAAATACTCCCAAGTTTACAGCTTGCCTTGTCCATGAAAGCCTCTTAAACGCATGTGGAAAGAAGGCAAAAGCTTAACAAAACTACCCTAGGATTTAGTTCTATGAATTGTACTAGACAGCAAGACAGAAGCTACTCTTTTGGCAAGGCTAAGCGGAAGTAAATTGACACCATGGCAGACAATGGGGACGAGCTGTAGGGAGCACTCTATTGCAATAGGATTTTGATAGGCTGCGCTCCCTTCCTGGCAGACAACGCACAACTGATGATCCAAAAAACCACACTCACCATTCACATATCAGGCAATTAATTGAAAGGAACCCAGAGAAAGCAAAAGAAAGAGCAGGTAAGGAGTTAGATGTAACGAGTATTACAATACTTTAAAAAGAACTGGTTTTCAGTATAGAAATGTATATTAACACACTTAAAGTTAAAATAATTTCCTCCTATGTGAAATTTCTATATTTTTACTTCTAAGTACTCTTGGGCTTTGAAGAATCAAACTGACAAGTAAGAAATGGAACATTTTCAGGCATCAAACTTTTCATTTGAGAAATGAGAATGCAACTTAAAAACGACATTTTAAAATATATACTCAGAGTACTCAAAAACATACTCAGTCAGGTTTAATTGAAACAAGAGCAAGTATTGTACAGCTTTGCAAGCATTAAAGACCGTCTTTGAATAGACGGGACTTGTTTCAGAGATGTTGGGTTTGATTAATGAGATGTGGTACTAATTAGAGTTGTCCCAGGGCAGAGATCCAGAACTATTCCAAAGACAGCACAGTAAATATACTGTCACGTCATACTGTACTGTTTAATGAACTGAAACCAGGACATCTACTCTGTGTTTCAAACATTAAAAATGGAAATGTAAATACATTAAATGCATTTTTAAAAGTAAAAAAAAAAGAAAAAATAGCCAAATGAACTAGATGAAATAGAAAACTATTAATTTAGGAAAAGGAGCAAAGAAGGTTGAATGGGAAAGTCAAGACAAGGGGAGACGCTCCATAAAATACTTACTGCAGTTTTCCTAGCAGTCTGGGTGACATTTTTGTAAGAAAATGAAACTAAACATCTTGAACCAAATTCCACTCTATTGTAAAATACAAGCAATTCCCAAATGAAGAAGTCTTGTATGCACCAGTCAAGGGGCAGAATAAGCAACAAGTTTAGTTGATTCTTTTGTTTTTATGTATTTTGCTGACACCACCTACACGAGCAGAGAAGGACCCTGGCACACTGCGAATGAACAAATGATGGAAAATCCAAAACAACTGGCTATGGGTACATAGCACATAACATGGAATGAGAAGCAGCACATTCTTTAGCAGAAGGAACAGTGTGAAAAGACATTCTTGAAGGAACTAAGGGCAAAAATTGCTATGGTTCAACATCTGTTTGTCTTGACAGGTATCACCTGGCAAGAGACAGGATTAGGGAAACAAAAAAGCAACATTGTGAGAAAAAAAACCAGAAGACAGCATTAGAAAATAGGAACAACTCAGCCATCAACCAAGACAAAACAAGTTGAAGAGAAACACTACACTGTCACGGAGCATGTAACTGTTCTCACTGCGTTAGAAAGAAGGGGTTTTTTCAGTAACTGCAAAACTAAAAAGAAAAAGCTGGACGAACATGCGAACAAAACTCACCAGCTACAAATAGTTCAGTATCAACACTATTAAACACTAAAAACACGCACAACATCCCATCAAACACACTTGAAAAGGAGATATAGTGAATGGAATTGAAATAATAGCAGGAGAGGTACAGAGAGAAAAGTAAAAGTATTCAAAGAAACTAAAGCTGATTTGAATATACATTTTTCTCAACTATGTTCTAAAGAAATGGAAGATTTGAGCCTTATCCTTTCATACAGAATGGTGCTATCTGGGAGGCAGGAGCATGGCTCGGACAGGATGTACAGGAACATGACCTGGTTATCAACAGAACCAACCATTTTAAGTTAATTTTTTTGGTTGGCTGGGTTTCGTTTGGGATTGTTTTAGGATTACAAAGAGCACATTTTTTAAAGAGAAAATCTCATCATTGCTATATTAATGGCAGAATTTATTAAAACCCATCCTGAACACTGCAAAAGCATTTGAGAAGATGTACTTTACCTTTGCTTTTCCTTCAAGAGCTCCAGTTCCAGCATAAATTTTACTGACAGAATCACCATTCACAGACCACATGGATCGGAAAACTTCCTGAAAGCGAGTAACTAACTGAGGCTTCTCAGCTAATCCTAATACCTCCAGCTGTTTTGTTAGCATCTGTAACAGATGAAAACAATATTAGCAAAAAACCCAAATCAAAAACAAACAAAAAAACTCCACTTTAAATATATTTGTTAAAAGGCACATTCTATTTCTCAGCATATATGCTTAAAACCCCACAAATCTTGGGTTTATATGTATCATTCTGAGCAAACTGTCACCATATCATGCTTGAAAGGCTGCATCATACATATAATTTAGCACCAACACTTCATTTTCCTTTGAAAATAGGTAGTAATACAGGAAAATAATTATGTAGCTGATTTGTAAATGTTTTCATCTTAAAGTTCACCAAACTAAACACAAAAGCTATTTTCAAGAGCTTTTAAAAACCTTTAAAACCTTAGGGTGTCTGACAGCAAGAAGAAAGAGCCTAAAATAATAGACACAGAATGGCAAAGGCAAAATTCTGAAGGTTGGGCAGGAATCAACCAAAGATACAAACGGAAACTTGCAAGACAAAATTAAGAAGAAATATACAAGAAGTTTTAGAAATTGAGTGCTTGCTCTTATAATTTTAGGGGGTCATCCAGAGTTCAGTACTTGTTATTTTAAGTATCTACTGCGTTAAATAAAGTAGGAATTCATATATCTCATTTAATAGAATTTTAAACCTAAGTAAGCAGTTCTTCAAGATTAACCATTTCCCTTCTTACTAATTCGTTTTATGCTTTTAGTTCTCATACTTTAGCTGAAATCATAATTTAATTCTCATTGCTGAAAATTCTGGCACATCTGGTTTAAAAAAAAGAAGTATTTATGCAGTTCTTAAAAGGATATGAGAGGAAAAAACAGAGCTACAAAGCTAAGTTTGACATGTAAGTACTCTACACATCAAGAGCGTAAAAAGATTTATTCTTATGCCATAGAAAACTTGTGTTAATGTAGCAGTCAAGCGCTACATTTTCCAGAATCGGACACATCTGTTCTACGACCAATGCCTTATAAGTTGTCACAGAAATTCCTCTTAAGAAGAGCATTTTAACTAAATAAAATTCAGAAAACAGAAGGATAATGATTTTCCTAGGTTTGACCTTACAGCACCCATATTTTTTCATTTTCAAACACGCTGAAGGCCTCCTCTCTGGAAGTCAGAACAAGAAACAGCTCACACTAGAAATCCACCTATGAAAAGTTCATTCACCCTTCCTAGGGAAGGGGACACTACTTTTACAGCCCAAACGCCCCAGAAGCAGCAGCTGGATGTGGGTTTCCTACCTCCAAGCCAAAGAAGGCCTGCACACTGTTTGTTCTATCCAGACAGTCCAAGCAGTTGGTCCTTACAGTGCCGCTCTGGGATCTGTGCCAAGGACAACGGGAGAGGGAAAACAACTGAAATAACTCATTTAACACACATCTCCTCAACAGCGGCAGGGACAGGGAGATCTGAACCAGAGCAGTAAATCAAGGCATTGTCAGTGCGACGTTCCTGCCCCAAGGACATTTATAAACGTGTCAGCAACAGAGGGTGAGCTTCAAGTGCTCACTGAGCACAGCTCAGGCATTTTCTGCAAGTAACGTTACTCTTTCTGCTTCAGTTTCTCCCAATCCTCTTCACTTGCTTGGTTAAAGTGTTATGCAGGATTAAGGTTTCTTTTCAAACAATTCAACTAACACACTTCCAAAGAACCTCAGAGAGAAATAATTCTAAGTTATAACAAAAATGAAAAAAAAAAAAAAAGTACTGAGACAGTTCTTGAATTTGTTTAACTAAAAGTAACAAGAATTTGTGATATAACTAAAGCCAATTCCAACTCCTCATTACTTGCTCATAAAATTGAAAAACAAGCCTCTCCCCTTCAGCTCAATGAGATGTTTCAGGCCCTCAGGCACCCAAAACTGCTCCACTTCTTTGGGGAGAAGCCCAGTAACTCCTGCTAGAAAGCTCTCAAAAGGATCATGCTAAGCAACATCCATGTGCTGCTTGCTCAGCTAAGAGTACAAAATTCCAATGACTCTCCCAAGGACACACACTTACCCCTTACTTTTGTCATTCCCACTACACACTTGGTCCACCAAAGTCAGTATAGTTTCAGCACCTTTACTTGCAGACCTAACTACAAACTGCAGCAAGTTCTGAAGAACTTTCTTTGAGATTAATTTTTTTTTTGGCATTACTATCTCCGCATTTGATTAGCAATACAAAGCAAAAAGCCTGACATTTCCCAAAGGAGACGGTCCATGAACTCACAAGCATTATAACTGTATCTTTTATTAATACAAGTCTTTGAGCTGCCACAAGCCACAACTTTTTTTTGCTTTCAGTCTGTTGCATTTTGATTTGTGATGGCATTATTTGAATCCCCCAATAATAAAAAATACGCCACTTTTAAAGGTTTTTGGAGCTCATCCCCTCATTATTTAGCAACTCTTTCTCAGGGAGAACCTCATTCAGCACTTTGCCCTGCGTTAGTTAAAAGGAGGAAGGGTGTGCATGGAAGAAAAGAATGAACGTTGCCTATTTCTACCCCTGCTTCTCTTTTCCTGCAGAGATAAGCACAGCCTTTTCTCCAGGAATCAGGAGTAAGTACAGAGCAGAGCAGGAAACACACATCTCAATCCTGCTTTGAGAGAAAGGAACCTCTCAAACAGGGGATCCAGGCGCAGTCAAGAACACTGCTCCGAACACGAACATTTACAACACACAGAAAATGGTACATTCCATCACTGAGGGAAATACTCAGCATGATGTACAGGAAGATGGAAAAATAGTCATTAATTCCATGTGGCTGCCCGCTAGAAAAAGGACTATCAACCATTTTCACAAAATCCTGAGGTCAAAGGCCTGAAATTAATTCTTGCCCCTTGAATGTCTCACAGAGATCTTCCTTGAAGATTTTTAGAGCATACACAGAATGACACAAGATCTTACCAGAGTAAAATAGGTGACTCATATTTCAGCTGTTAAGCATCACCCAGGATACACTAAAACCACAATAAGAGAGGCAACATTCTTTCTCTTATCTTCTTGCTGAGGGGTGAAACACATCCCAGCACCACAATTTAATCTGAGGAAATGTATGGAAGTTATACACACAAACCTTTTAACTTCCCTTCCATCAAAATAAAAAAATCCACACTCTAAGAATTTCTGGAGTTGAGGTTTAAGCACACTGTGTAGTTTTTCTGCCTTTCCACCTTTAACCATCTGATGATAGTCGAAATTCACCATTTTGATATCAGCTGAATGTTCAGATGCTTTCAAATGGCTCTGGCATTGTAAACAGAAAAAAAAAAGTATAAATATACTAGTACCTGAACATACAGAAGTAGGAGCTAAACAAGAGATTACAAATATTTTAAAAGTTGTTTTATTCGCTTTCTCTTAGGTAAAATGAAACCATTTTTATCACCATTGAAACAAATCACTCAGAACTGATTAATATTATATGTGTATTTTTGATTTCCTCATCGCAAAGTCAGGTTTTTCCTTACTACCCCAAGGGTCATCAAGGCAGCCCACGGCCTCTTCTGATGTTCAAATGCTTTCACTTGCAAAAGGCTGTTTCAGTGAAACCCCTTTTCACCAACAGTCACCGACATGCCGGTCAGCAATGGGGATTGAGTAAACACTTCATCAACTACTACCGACAAAAAACCCACCCAAATTATTTAGGTTGCTGTGGAGAGTGGCTTGAACAAAACTTTCCCTAATACTCCCTGAAAAACCCTTAAGTGCTCACACGATGTTTGTTGGCAAAGCCCTAGGTATTGCTGCACATCTGGGAATGCTCCTGTCTCCTACCAGGAGAGCTGGATACAGCAAATATCCCCGTGAATGCCCCAAGCTATTCAATCACTACAATACAGAGGGAAAAGGGAGAGGGAAATAACAGATGGCTACTGACATGTTCTCTGGCTTCAGACAGAACTCCTCAGATGGTCGGTATTTATGAACTGCAACGTGAGGTTTTCCTTTAAACTAACCAGTGGGAATTAATGAGAGCAGCCACTTAGAGTTAACATCTTCTGAACAAACATTTCCTGCTAATCACGAAGCAGCTCCATATTTAAATTGATACAATGTGTTTTTAAAAAATATTAAGAGATATATCCATTAATTTCAAAAGAAATATCCTTAAAAGAAACATGACATCATTAAATATCATGAAGTATCATGTATTTATTCATCAGTTTTATAGTATAAAAGACTTATGTTTTCAATAAGACACTAGTAAGCATGAAATATGAAAATAACTTAATATCTCTCAACATTGTCTACATTGCTGTTATAATTTTCCAGCACAGTAGCCAATCTGAATAGAATCAAACAGGAACTATGTAGAGAGCTTTTAATAATTCATTTCACATCATGTATCTTAAGCAGTGCTGTTATGATAAATCAAATTTTAGCTCCCAGAGCACAGGATACCTGGGGTTTGGTTTCCAAAGGCTATGTAAAAGCTTCATTGCAAACAAGCAAATTCCAAGGATATGTACAGTGAAAGAACTGTCATACTCACCTGGAAAGCTTTGCTGAGCATGTGCTCCCCTTCTTTTGCCCCAAGTAAATTTACAATAATTTGCTTGCCATATAAATTTTTAAGAGTTTGGAAATGCCTGTTAACAGAAGAAAAATTCCACAGTCATCTTCTGGCACACTTTATTAAAACTAACAGCAACACCTGCAACACTGAGTGAGATGTTGCAAAGTATTCAATATAAATTTTATTCACACTTTCCAACAAAGCATTGAAAGGCATAAGCAATCCCCAGGCAGTTCCCAGCTTTGCTGAATCCCACATTTGTACAGACAAAGCCTCCCATCTGGAAAAACAGATCCCATCTCTGTGATGCAGCAGAACTTATCAGAGGTTTGTAGTGCATTGACAAAAACTTTAGATGTTTTTTACCTGTCAAAAGCTGGCGCATTTGCCTCAAAACCCCTTGACATCCTGACACGATGGGATCCCACCTATGACACCAAGATTACATTAAATTGTCTTGTTTTGAGTAAAAGGCATGTGAATGTTTCAGCAATTCTACTGCAAAACGCTGGTATGTCTAAAGAACCTAGAGTCTCTGTAAGGCACGAACTTTTTTTAACCTTTCCTGTAAAAAATGTGTCACAGTAGTAGTGGCTGAATCAGTTCCTCTTTCAAGAAAATTGTGATAAAATTCTATTACAGTAACTCTTGATCCTTATTGACTTCTTGAAAAGACTTCTCCTCAAGAACCATTCAGAAGAAAACACTCTCTTTGGATGCCCTTAGATAACCCATTTAAAACAGGAAAAAGTCAGAACTTCAACGAGAAGACATGGAAAAAAGAATGGACATTGAAGTCATGTGCAAAGCAACTTTAAGACTTGAGAGGAGCAGGCTTGGTGAGTCACAACAGCACAAATGTGCTCCCAAAGGATCACCTCATCCTCACAGGCAACTGTGAAGAAGAGCCCAAAGGCTAGTAGATGTTTTTTAAAAGTACATGAATAAGAATTATCTGTATAATTAAATGTATCTCCTGCTTACCTGCAGCCCTGGCTGTTCCCAAAATAATGGAACAGATCCTCGAATCTGTATGAAAGATGACACAGAGTCATCCAAATATATCACCTGTTAAGGAAAGTAAAACATAGTATTAATAATTATCAGTGTGAGATTTTAGAATTCTTAGCCTTAACTAAACATGAAGCAAATAAAATATATTTACATATTACATATTGCACACTACAAGCTAAAATACTGTTTCCAAGACTTCTCTTTATCCCCTCTGAACAATTCCTACAAAAAGTTCAGTCACTCTCATGCTCCTTTGCAGAATCATAATTCACAATGTGTAAGGAAATACAGCATTTATTATTTGGGCTTGCGTAACTTCTGCACAAGGAGTAAGATGTTTTAAACAACTTGGTAAGACTTCCCTGCAGGAACAGTTAAAATAAACACCAACGCACAAAAAAAATCACTATGCAGCCTACTCAGAACACCTGCATAGACTTTCTGCATCAGAAACCAACATATCACAGTCCATGAAGTATCCAGGAAAGCACACCTAAAATGGAATAACACACCACAGCTATTCAGTGACATTGGCATGCCAGGAAACCTGGGCAGAGAAAGTGTAACAGGAGTGTTCTGACTAAACTCCTGAAACTGGAGGTGTACAAACAGAGCCCTTCCTGCACAAAGTCCTCCTTCAGTCACCTGGGTTCTGGAAGGAGTCAGTGAGCCAGCCAAAGAAACCTAGGAGCACGAACATGGCTGCAGGAACAACTCCTTGGGAATAGCTTATCATGGAAAGCGAGCCAAGGAAGGCCAGCAAAGAAAGATTTAGCAGGTTCTCACATTTCTGTATAACGAGGGCAGAGCTATGAAATCCAAGGCAGCAGAATGACAGTGGCTTTACAAGCTGCCTTTCAGAGGAGCTGTGCTAAGTGGAACACTTTTGTCTTTCCTGAGCCACAAGGTACAGGTGTTTTGGTATTTGACAAAAATTCCTTTTGCTTGTTTCTTTCACTTTAGATTAGCTCAGGCCAGAAGCAGCACACGCTGCCATGTGGCTCAAGGGACTCAGGGGGAGCACAGCCACCCACAGGAGTTCAGCACCTTCTTAAGCTACTGCAACTCAGACCCAGGCATGCCCTGACCATAAGCCACACTAAAAACCAAGATCATCAAATTACATAACCTACTTAGCTTCCTAATTTAGCATCAAAGAAACCATTCCAGTATCTGCTGGTGGCAGACTTGACTTGTGATGTGTTGATTTAGAGCAAAAATCTAACCACACGTGGGCTTACACTGGCTTGTCAGCCAAGCCATGGGCACTGGAGCATAACATACCTGCTCTGTTTCAACAAAATTGGCAACGTGACCATCATCATTTGTTCCCCGGACGTTAAATCGGGTGCCAGCCCGTTCACAGCTTAGTCGTGAAATGAGACAAGCCTTCGCCTGCTTGTGAGCTGCATAAATCGTCCTGATCTCCACTCCTCCACACATGAGACGTAACAACCAGTCATCACAGTTCACGCCGTAGTGCTTCAGATGTAAGTGCAGCGACTGGTTCCTATCAGGGAGAAAATAACCATCAAATAACCGGAAGGAATCACTGCTCAATCCAGCTCGAACTGTTAAGACAACTGCTAACTCCTTACATTTTACACCTACTAACACAAATAAGACCAGGAAAATAGGCATGCTATAGTTTTGTGATATAACTCTCATCTAAATGTCCCTGAAATAGCAAATAGCACAATAAGAAGATGGATTGAAGCTATGAATTTCAATGACCTTAAAATAATAACCCTTATAGCCCTTGCTTGTCACCTAGCAAAAAACAACACTCCAAGCTTGTTTATATTTCTCTGCTCAGCCTTGTTTTGGGAAGCCAAAGATCACAGGCTCTGGGAAAAGCCAAACAGAATTCCAATGACAGGGTTACTTTTTTTGTAGTGGGTAAAGCACCATTCAATCTCACACCACCACAAAATAAAGCTAGAAAAGAAATTCTTATCAATATACATTGAATACTTCCATCATATGCCACCATTACAGGCCACCTAACCCTATGCCACTTCCCAGACAGGCTTCCAGGAATACATTCCCAGCCAACTGATTCTCAAATTTCTTTAAACACCAATTTCAGGGTTAAGTGTTGGTACTTTACATACTGCATGTATCATTCTCTAATAGCAATTACTGTTCACATGAAAGGAAGATCCACAGTTTGAATGCACCTGTGCATTTAGCAGCACTAATCAATGCTGTATTAAGTAAGACTAAAGTTTGGGTTTTGTGAAATTTTTTTTGCCTCACTCTAGTGGGGCTTGGCTTTTGATCTTCTTTGGAAACATCCACTTGCATAAAAAGAGAGCAAAGTTTTCTGCACAGCAAAGAAAAGCAAACTCCAGGAAGATGGCTGGTTGTGTCACTGCCCAGACAGTTCTACTGGAACTGCGAGCAGCATATTCATTATAACGGTGGAAGCTCTTTAATTTTAGCCTTTTCATCCTAAACCTCAGTATACAGGTGCGTTATAATAGGACACTGAAAGCAAACGATATTCTTTCCCTGGGCACTCTGAGCCTGGATGTTCAGCACAGAAAAATCCCCAGGAAGCTCTTCCTGTTCTTGACTTTTAGCAGTTACATTTCTAGATCTTGGAATCTGGACATTCCACCTACCTCCTGTGAGGATTGGTTCTTACTGAAAAAAAAACAGAACCAGGTAACTTCAGAAGTTTTACAACAGGGGTCAGAATCAATCCAGCTTATTTGGACAGCGTCAACAGGCATTTCTCAAGCCTTGAAGTACTGACAGATCAGTGGAGAGCCAAGTCTTTTTCCAGATGCACAGATGAACAGCAAGGTTTCTACAACCCCTGTAAACCTACATCAAGGCAGTAGTGTTTCTGAAGACCTGAGCTTATTTCCTGCCTTAATAATTTTGTCTTATACTTCACTCTGATCAGATTCCTCTACCTGACCGAAATAGCGGCTAAGACTAGAGAAGCATTGGCCCATATGCCAGAGCTGGTTTGGTGTATTTTGGCCAGAAGAGGGGGAAGGATGTAGCTTTTCACCTATTCTAACAGTGTAAAGCCAAGTCTTCAGCACCCTTCCAAGGTTCCTGGATACACACAGCATTTTTAACAAAGGCTGAAGGGACCAGAATTTCTGACATGTCAGTGTGCATTACTGGCATTATTTAAGCTGCTGATTGGCAGAAACAGCAGCACTCCTTTCACCAAAAATTATTGGTGTGAAAACCTATACTTTATTCAAAAATATGCAGTAAAAGGATAGTAAGCGCAGCAGCCAAGCAAAGTGCACTTTGTAGCAGAGCCTACCTGCTGTCTCAACAAAATCAGCAATATCACAATTTTCTGAGTAACGAAATTTTTGAAGTGCTTTCATATGTTGCAAACCCCCTTGGAATCTATCTATAAACACCACACCATTTTAGAATCCAGAATGTTCAAAACAGTAATTTTTTTCCTTTGAAGCTTCATAACCACACACGTTTAAAAAACTGACACAACTGATGAAGAATTAAGAGGCACCAAAACCAAAACACAACATCACAGGAGAGGTTCAGATGAAAATACAATATAAGCAGTGAAAAATCGGTGTCTTCCAATTAAGAAACTCCAAGTGGTCACAAAAACATCCTGTCATTAGTAACATACTTCTGCCCTTAGAGTTCAAGTAATGCTATTCTATCTCCTCAAGATTTGTGGGAGAAAGGTGTACATGTAAGAGCTGGGAAAGACAAGGATAAAAACTTGCAGGCATTAGTTTCTAAAGAATTCATTACTCTATGTAACGCCTGCTGAACCAATTCCGAACTCACCAGAAGAACCTATTGTCAGTGGTGCGCTCCTGCATGCTGCGGTGAGCACTGAGACTCAGGTCTAAGCTGACACCAGTTGCAGACCATGCAAAATAAAAGTTTCCGGAGTTCAACACTTTGCGTACTTCTGAAATACGATCCTCATCTGTTGGGTCAACTCGCAATGACACAAACTCGGTGGAAGTAACTCGGAAAACTTCAGAGTCCTGAATCTTCCCCACAGACATGCATCCTGTTACTAGGACCAAATAATGTAACAGCGTGTCTCCTGCAAAACAAGAAAGGGCACAGGTAAGAGAATGGATCTTAGCAGAGCAGGATGCTGATTCATTTATGAGCTAAAGGCACACAAGCCCGCCCCAGTTTGCCTGAATAAAGTACAAAAAGAACCAATGCCAAGAACACATTCCCCAGTTCTACAGAAGTAAAGGAGAAACTACACTGCAAAGAACAGGGATTGCAAAAACAGAGGTTATTTTTGTCCACTCCCTCATTTCTATGACTGCTCCAAACTTGTAAGTTACTCTGCAAAGAAAAAACCAAACCAAACAAACAAATAGAAGAAAATAAGCCCTGTTCCTGTTGCAAAGATCCAGTTTTACAGGAGCAGCACAGTATTCTTCCCCAAATGAAAAATTCGAGTTTTACATATTTGACTCACCGAGGTTTAATCTTAACACACCCAAGAGCCCATACGCATCCATGACTTTGGAGTACGTATTCTTGATTGTGTCTTTTTCTGCAGAAGCTGTGGAGAGAAAACGTCAGATTTGCTGATGTAAAAGCCCCAGTACTATGGCAGCAAGAACGAGTCACTTCAAACTGAAAACCCGAGGGATTACGAAAGCAGCGCTTACGTGACGCTTCTGGAAAGAAATCAAAATGTATGAGCATATGGCAGTTTATAATGGAAAATAAGGGTTTGATTCTGTGACAAAGTATGATCACGCTATGTTTTCAAGCAATAAAAAAAGGACTTGCAAAAACTCCAAGTGATATTAACGGAGAACACTGGCATTTCTAACATCATCATCTCTTACTATAATAAGCATCTACAACACAGACAAATAAGATGCCTGAGAATGCTCTCCTGTAATTAAAACTAGTGCTAAATGTTGTTTTTTTCATGAAAAAAATTACCCTATTTCTCCAAGAATAAAACCGTGATGTGGCAGTATTATCTCTGAACAAGATTATCACAAGTGTATTTTAAATATCTTAGATATATTCCAAGCAAATCAAAACTCTTGCGGGTCCACAAAAACTGGTATTTAAAAGCCATGTCTTAGATGAATTAGGAAGACACCATTTTCACAGACAGTTTTGAAAAAAAACCCAAGACAACCCAGTAATATTTCAGAAGAAATTCAAGTATATCTGCCATTGCTCTCCTGGGAGTTCAGTGTACATTTTAGCCCTTTCATCAGCAGTACAACAGCCAGGCCTGCAAGCCTGGCGGCAGAGCCAGACGAGAGATGCTGCAGAGCAGCAGGGTCCCACCCGTCCTGAGCTTTTGCTCATGGCCGACACTGCACCAGAAGGGCAACACCGACAATTCCAGCTTTGCCACTGGATCTACAGGGATCAAGATTCCGTGGTTACCAAGAATCAGCACCCTTCGCTTTGACACTAAAAACCTCAGAACGCGACATGAAGAAGAGTAAATCGAAATGCCTATTTGCCCTGGCATTCTGCTGTGCTCTCTCTCACACTAGCTATGTAATTTAGAATAAAATCTGTATTTTATTTAGAATTAAAAAAGCTCTATTATACTTAGAATTGCTCTTCCTAACAAGCATTCCCTAAGGATGGTATAGCCCTGCCTGTGCACAAGCCTATGCCTTCTGTTCAAATATCTGCCACCTCTTTTATTAAAGTGGATCAGACAATTTAATATAGATGAAACAATTATTTAACCACAGCTTGAAATCCAACCCCATTCAATGTTCTATTAAGTGGATTTTTAAAAAGTTTCTTTACCTTGTTGCACTGGTACCTATTGCACTAATATTCATGTAATACAGATTTAATAAAAAGAGTTTTATAGCAGCAGGAGGATTTATCTCTAAAGTCCTCACCCAGGGTGAGTTTTAAGAACCTGCAGCCAATCTAAAAACATTCTGTCAGCATCACAAAACTGTGTCTTCCTTAACCAGAAAACCACTGGGCTGGAAAGAACTTCTAAACTTCAGACCCTGGTTCTTTCAATCTGTTTTTTAGAAAGGGTTTAATGATACCAATGTACTCTTCAAAACTCAGCTTTCCATAACCAGAAAGCTGCTGAGTCCTTCCTCCACATTGGAAATTATTATGGAAAGATCAGGTTTAGTTTCAAACTTCTTGCAGGATTTTTCTTAAAGGTGCCTACTGGGATTTAGTGACATGTCAGAACAATGCCTTTTCTGTCTTCTATGGATTTATTCTCTTTTTCCATTGCAGAGAATGCTAGATATCCTTGCTAAGCCTTAATAAGTAAATGCCCAAAGTAAATTAAGTAACATTGGCTTTGCAAATTCAGACCAACAAAAAAATTCAGACCTTTATTCAGGCTAATAAAGCAGCAAAGGGTTGCAAAACCAGCCAACCAAATAAAAATAGGGAAACTTGCTGTGGCTAGTCAATTATTATTTTCTGAAAGTGCCCAAGAACCAACCAAAAGCATTTCATGCCATGTTTTTCATTTACATTGGACCTAATTCAGTGTGAACTCAAAGCNGGGATTTAGTGACATGTCAGAACAATGCCTTTTCTGTCTTCTATGGATTTATTCTCTTTTTCCATTGCAGAGAATGCTAGATATCCTTGCTAAGCCTTAATAAGTAAATGCCCAAAGTAAATTAAGTAACATTGGCTTTGCAAATTCAGACCAACAAAAAAATTCAGACCTTTATTCAGGCTAATAAAGCAACAAAGGGTTGCAAAACCAGCCAACCAAATAAAAATAGGGAAACTTGCTGTGGCTAGTCAATTATTATTTTCTGAAAGTGCCCAAGAACCAACCAAAAGCATTTCATGCCATGTTTTTCATTTACATTGGACCTAATTCAGTGTGAACTCAAAGCTTTTCCACAGCAACCATCTAAGTGTTTCTATCTCACACTGCCCGCACTTTTCCCACCTCCATTTGTTTTTTAAGGCAAAAATTCACATGAGACACTGTCAAATATGGCATCCCTTCCTCCATCCTGCCCTGGTCCATGCTCACCGACCCCAGGCTTCTGCTTTCAGGGCAGCGCACAATAAGGAACTTCCCGTGGTCAGGAGCATTACATCATCAAGAAAAAGCACCTGAAGCTTCTGAAAACCAAGAGGAAATCAGGAAGACACAGCTTCACCACACTCCTTTCCATTCTCTTCCCACGGGACTCTATCCAGTCTCCTCAACAGGCCAAAGTCTGCACTCCAGAAGCCCAAGGCACCAGTCCTACTGATGCCTGTCCTCAGTTCTTCAAAAACAGAAAAATTTTGTCCTTTCATGACCACTATTAAGCAATACCAAGAAACCCAAACCAAACTAACAAAAAACTCCACAAAACCACAACACTTATGAAGTGATTTTCAAATCAATTTGTAATGTACCTCTGGAGAAAGCCAGAAAGTCCCATTTGTAGTGTCAAGAGAAAAAACAACAAAACTTCAAGTCAGTATTTATTAAGGATTAACAGGTAACAGCATTTTAAAATGTCATCTGTAATAAGCACACCTAATCCATCATGGACTCATATAAAAAAGGTGACCAATTCAATTATTTTGAAGGGAATATGTCATCCCTCCCAGTATTACACAAATGGATCCCCATGAACAATCCTGTTTTCAGGATAATCTGGTTCAACATGTATTCCGCTTCATTCCAGATCCAGAAATCAGTTTCCCAGTTTTAACAATTAAAAGGCTCAGATCACATTGAACATCACCATGTAGGCTTTCCACAGTTGGGTTCTCTTCTTGGTGAGCTCACACGGTGCCATGAGACAACACATTTCAAGTTAGTGGCTACAGTTTCTAGGTAGAATATGGGACTCCGAGCTGGGAACAAAACCACAATCCTGAAATTATGTGCATGTCCTTCAGACCCAAGACTTCTCACTTACATTAGACAAGAAAAAGTCCACACTACTGTCACTCTAAGAGGTTTAGAATTTGAAAAATCTGAAAAAAAATCTGAAAAATTTAACACAATTTGGTTTTGACCTTTTAAGACTGAGGTTTTCAAGGGTTTTGTCAAATTAGGACAGTTAAATTTTTGGTATTTAAATTAAAGCTAACACCTGAATATCACCACAGACGTGACATTAAAATCAGAATAGAGTCACCACTTTCATTTATTAAATTAACCAACCAAACAATTATTTTATTACTTTGGATACCTCTTTTATTGACACACCCCTAGTTACTGGCTCAGCTCAGGATGCTGGGGATGAGGAGACCCTGCCAGATTGCTTTTCAAGGCCTGTTGAGACCACCTTGGTTTAACTGCGTGGAAGAATTTTCTTACTAAGCCACGGCGGTGAACAGCTACCAGGGTGCCTGCTGCACATGGGTTACTACAGCTCTTCCTTCAGCTCCAGAGAGCCCAGGTGGGCACTGTGCCTCCTCCTGCTCACACCTGCTCTCTCCTCAGCTCTCCTATGACACTGCAGTCCAAGGATGTGCATGACACTCCTGCTCGGGGCGCTCACGGCTCAGTGTTTTCCCAGACAGAATGTTCTCCACGGCAGGCGACAGGAGTAAAGACAGCTTCCCACTCGTTTGGGATGACTCATCAGTAGGAAGAGGGAGAGAGAACACACTCCTGCCCAGTCAGGGAAACTTTTCCAGGTAAGACATCTCAGAGAGTCCTATTTCAAAGAATAAATATACTGCCCATTTCATATGGAAAATAAGAAAAATAGATCTATGACATCCTCCCACTAAATTCTAAGCAAATCAGCAGTGAATCTGCTGACATTTAAAGCCAGGTGCTCTCATCAGGCTTTGAGAAGGATCCCCCATACTCCAGTGTCTCGGGCTAACCCAATACCAAGACTGTGACGACCAAAGAGGTGCTAAATGTGCAAAGGAAAGCAAAGTATTGCTCAGGTGTTTCAGTCACAGCAACATTAGTTAATTCACACAGAACACTTCCAGCAGAAGCATGGCCTGGGCTGCTCCCACGCTCAGACTGAACGCTTACACAACCACCACCTCTGAACTATCCCTTCGACCCTCTTCCTTGCTTCCCTCCGACTCGGCTGACCAGAACAGCACATGGCACACACACTGAAAATCACCCACCATCCGAGCTGTGCAGCATTTCCTACCGAGGCTGAACTAAAGCCTCTGAATCGTCTTGCAATGCCTCATCGAGGGCACAGGGGAGGAAGGTTAACGCGGTTATCCTTCCCTCAGCAAAAAAGACAGATGTGCTTCCTTTAAGATGACACTTAAAGGATCAGTAAGCTTTCATTCCTTTCTCTTGGCCCGTTTCAAAGCCAAATTTCTATACACGGATATTCCAGGAGGTGCAGTTCACTAAGGCTCTCAGAACTGAGCCACATGAATCAGTTTTAATGCTAAAGTATTTCACTAGGTTGTGCATGTATCATCCATTCTACTTACAGGTAAGAATTATGGTCAGGTATAAGGCTAAACATGTTATTTAATCTCCAGTATTTATTAAAATATTTGGAGAAATGTCTAACTGTTTTGAGATCAGTATTGTCAGTTTTTGTAGTCTAAAAGGTGGTAGCACCATCACCAAAACCCAGAAGTTTCTGACAGTTTAAAGTGATGCTGTTCTGGATTTAAACCGATACATACTTGATCTGACCATTTTTCTATTTATTCACAGAGATTTTACAAACATGGGAAATCTTCCCCAAGGGACAGTACTATTTCATTAACTTTGTCTATTATTTGTACCAATATCTGTAAGTTTGTACAGCTACAGACTGGAATCTTCTGGCTAGATTCTGTGACATGAGCAGCGAGATGGAGAAGTATCACTTCACAAATCCTCCCCGAGCACTAATAATTGTACTCCTTTAAATACACATTAAAAAGAACAGACACCAGATGGGAACAAGCAAGCAGAAAAAGAGAAGAAAAAAACCTGACCTAGGGAACTTCTGGGCTTTTTCTGCTGTCAGTTTAAGATTGTGATCTTCCAACGATTACAAAAAGTATGAGTACCTAAAGAATTTAGGGAATCATATGGAAATAAAATAGAGGGAATTAAAGCAAAATGCCACTGCTAAATATTCATTGGGAAACTATGCCCGTGTACCAGACAGAGAAAGAGTAAGCAGTTTCCTAACTAAGGTTACTGAAAACAATACTCAGTGCCTACTTCCAGCTGAGTATGAACATTTACTATGACGTAACCTACCAATTAGAATTCCAGGGACAGTGCTTTGCAGATTAATAATGAGCTATCACTAAGTACAGAACCCAGGAGGAGAGAGGCTTTCAAATTTCCTTCGGGTCCGGCTTCCTCTGCTTGGTAACAACAAGGCAGAGAAGAGGGCAAGAACTTGAACACGGGTTTTAATTTTTCGGGAGGGACATTTATCCAGGTGCCTGCAGTGCTTCCCGGCATGAGGAGTGACTTACTACCTTTTCTGAGCATAACCTTCAAGAATAAATAATTGTTCATCTCTTGGCCCTTAGGTAGCTCAAGCATGTTCCGTAATTACTAAACACAGGTTAAAACAACCTTTTCAACTAATCTTCAAACATTTTATGGCTTGCACTAAACCTGTTCACTACCTTTACAACTAGACGCTTATTCCCAGTCCACACTACAATGCCTTATGGATACTGCTACTAAAGTCAAGGAGATTACTTACATAGTAGAAGAAACCGTACCAGAAAAAGAAAGAATTTCAAAAATAGGAGAAAAGCACCCACTGTTCACCTAGACCATCATACAGCTGCAGCAACCGTATCAGTCATTGCCAGGCCTCTAACAGGCGCTGGCTAAAGAGAAAACGACTTCCATGTTATGAAAGCTTTCTATGAAAGACCCAAAATCAAGCTTGGAAATGCTGTGCAACCAGGTGCTTTGACCTCCTAAAGAACACAAACACATTCTATAATTTTACATATTTTAAAAGCCTTATGGTTCTCTTCTGCACTTCTCATTTTGGTGTCTTCCAAAAGAAAAAAAAAGGGGGGGGCACAAGAATTTAGAGAAATATCTCATGCATTTTTCACTTAAAACATGTAAAAATAACTTTGCAATGCAAGACACCTTGCACCAAATATTACTCATTTTATTACAAGACAAATCAATACCGAGTCTTGAGGGAGGTTAAAAATACAGGGACAAAATAAAGCTAAAAATCAAAAAGCTATCAAAAATCACACAAAATGAGATAAAACCAAATTATGATACAACATTTAAGAATACAGAATTTATCATTATGAAATGCAACACCGAGAATTAGCTTGTCAATGAGTTATCACGTATTCAAAACAGGGTTGTTCAGAACCCAAGAAATAAGACGATGTTGGAAGCAATTATAAGAAAATTTAGTGGACATGAAAATATACATGCATAATGAAATGTAATTAAACGTGTAAAATTCTCTTTTAACAGCTGAAAATAAGAAAATGTCTCTTTTCTCATTTAAATCAGAAGCCTCTCCATTAGCAAATTGAAAAACTGAACAGTTGCTTCTTTACTTTCCACAAATAAATGGCTCACACAATGTCAAGTCTGCCACCTTTCTAACACTGTAGTTGTCAAAACAGATCGACTTACAGAGGACAGCCACAGCTCCGGACTCAAACATGAGACATTCTTCTCTGTTCCTGGTTTCCACGATCACACTGAAGGGAAGTGGATCCAGCTTGTGATAAACACGATATCCTTTACTGAAAGCCATTTTGACTCGATCACAGGCAGCCCTGTTCAACACAAGACCATGTTAGTGAAACCTCCCTATGTTTCCAGACACCTCCCACAAAGCTGGTTTGACCCGTGTCCTTTCCTAGAGATTTTACATGTTCAACAAAAACAAACAACAAAACCCCCTGCTCCCTCATTCTACCTCATGAGACTTATTTTATCCATGTTCTGAAATAAATATAGGGATTATCTAAAGATGACATAACAATGTTTCAAAACTAGAACTACCCAGAGAAACACCTTTCAAAATATGGATCTATTTAAAAGCATCTTGGAGACAACTAGAATTTTACAGAATGCCAGACTGGTTTGTTTTGGAAGGGACCTTAAAGTTCATCCAGTTCCAGCCACTGCCATGGGCAGGGACACTTTCCACTATCCCAGGTTGCTCTAAGGCCTGTCCAACCTGGCCGTGGACACTTCCAGGGATCCAGGGGCAGCAACAGCTTCTCTTGGGCAACCTGTGCCAGGGCCTCCCCACCCTCACAGGGAACATATCTAAATCTAATCCTACTCTCTTTTAGTTTAAAGCAATTTCCTTCCTAATACTTAATAAATAGGATTCCTTCTTAGGGAAATAAAAGAAGAAAAGAAGGTTTTCCAGGTGCCAGCAATATGGAAGAGAGCAACCACCTTAACAGTAAACTACTGCCAAAAGCAGAGGAGCAGCGTTCATTTTGAGATCTATTTTACTAATTTTGACCTTGTACAAAAGGACAGTCTATTTTAAACACTGAAACCGTCAAGCATTTTAAAGGATGATACAAAAACGTCAACCTATTTCCGGCTTTTTTCCTCCCCTTTTTTTAACGAAAGCAGGGTTTGGTTTGGATTTAAACCCTGCCCTGCGGCGGCTGAAACATCGCAGTGTCGTACTGGTGACGCTGCCCGCCAGCCACACACGAGCGAAATCTTAATAAAAATTCACAAAACTCGCACACCGCAACAAACCATAAACAAATGCGAGAGCAACCACATTTTCCGTGCTCAGGCTCGGGAAAACGCAGCGAAGGAGGACTGCTCCGGAGCGCCTGGAGCGGGGCTTTTCACCCTCCCTTCCCGGCAGCTCCCTGACCTCCGGAGCGGACACGCACTTCCCGCTCCGGCCTCCCTCCGACCCCTCCGCGCCCGGGCGGGCTCAGGGCACGGCCGAGCCGCGGGGCTCCCACCGCCGGGCCGCCACATTCCCACACAACGCAGCGGGACACGCCTGGCAGCGCCCGCTCCATCTCGCCTGGTGCCTGAGCCCGTACGAGCCCCCGCGACCCCTGGCCTGGCCTGGCCCGGCCCCGCGGTACCGCCCCGCTCACCGTGCGCCCGCCCG
>VZTF01001128.1:0-51323 GCA_013397755.1 Cnemophilus loriae
GTCTCCGTCCCTGTCCCCATCCCGCACCTCCCCGCCACCCCCCGGCGGTGCCATCCTGCCTCCTGCCCTCCGCCCTCCCGTTGCTCCAGCCCCGCATCCCGCTCCGCCGTGGCATTTAAGGGAGGGACCCGCCCCGGCTCCGGTCCCCGCCTCCTCCACCCGCTCCAGCTCCTCGGGGTTGGGTTTGCCCCTCCAAAATTGCCCCTTTCGTGACCCTGTTCTGCATCCCCAGTGCCCAAAGCCCCGCAGTACCCTCGGGTGAAGGGTACCTGACTGCTTAGGGGGGTCCTCAGCAAGTTCATTCCGTTCCCAGGAAGGGCTCAGACAGGGAAAACTTCCCTTAAAATACGCCTCTGATTAACCAGAAGAAAATAATATCACTCTGCAGCTTCGCTTTTGATGTTACAGCCACGAACCCCTTGGATGAAACATGAGTTAAGCACATTCTTATGTCTTACTAAAAACAACCCAACAACCGAACCACACCAATCTCCAGAAAACTCAGTATTATATTTAGCACCCGATGAAACCCCGTATTTCTCTATGTCCATTTTTCCAGCGCTCACAGTGAGCAGGGAGCTCGCACAGAGCCCACGGCAGGAATAATCCTCGAAGCTCTGCCCTGTGTGCTTCTGTCACCTGGGATAAACCCGGGATGTTACATATGGAATGTTCTGATGGCAGGTTGTGAAACTGCTGTTTTTTCCCCTCCCACTGCCCGCTTCGCGTTTGTAAAATTATTAATTAGACTTGGGGACTCCAGGAAATTAGCATTAATTGCAGAACAACACTTGGTGCCATTTTTCCTTCCCCTCTAAACAGTCACAGCATCCACATAATTTTCTCATGTCAAAACAGACCCAACCTTGAAAATTTAAAATTGTGATAGACTGAATGATTTCTTTATCCTGTAGAAAACCACCTGTTAAAACCCACATCAGCAACAACACAGATGGAGGAGCCCACAATTAGGACAGGCTTTTCATAGTACATTAATTAATTTATCTGAGATACCATCTTTTGACGATTAATTAATTTGAATTAATTTCTTTACATTTATAACATTTCTCACACATCTACTTGCCTTTTTTTCCCTCGGTGCTTGTTTGCTCTTGACTCTACTTGTGCTGGTAAAGCTCACATTTGATAATTATTCTGCAGTCTAGATCTCCAAAAGAAATGCTGGTGCAAAAGAAGAAATCTCATCTAGTTATCTCAATTAAGTTATTTACACAATATTTCTGGCTCTTGTCCTTTATAGGAAGATGTGAAAATCCTAAAGCTGATTTCTCAGCCCAGCATCCAGAGACAGCCAGTGCAATAAGGTGCCTTAAAAAGAAGTTTAATAGTTGTTATCATCAGCCTGCTTCTTTGCTTCTCCCCTGTCACAGCAGGCACCTTTTCCTCCTGATTCCTGGGCTTTGCCATCCCTTTAGGCTCACATTTGGTGCTTTTTGCAGAATGTGTTTTTAGAACATTTGAGATAAGCCACTTCCAGCACAACAGCACACACCTTCAGGAGTGCCGCACAACTCGTTCCTTTCAGCTTCCTCTCCTACACTGAATACTCAATGTTGAATATTCAGCAGAAAAGGAGGAAGAATCCAGCCCCTCCTTGTCCCGTGTTCATACCTCCTTAGCTGCTTTATGAAATTATTAAGGTGGGAAAAGACCTGTAGGGTCATCAAGTCCAACCTTCAAGATCATCAACCCAACCTTTCTCTGACCCTAAAATCCAGCTCCCCCTGGGTCAGTAAGACAAGCAGGGAAAACTTCCTCCCCAAAGGGTTTTTAGTGTATGGAGCACACAAAATAACCCCAAACACCACAACTTCTGTACACAATTCCAGCACGTAAAGGGGCTCCAAGAGAGCTGGAGATGGACTTTGGACAAGGGCCTGGAGTGACAGGACAAGAGGGAATGGCTTCCCACTGTCAGAGGGCAGGGTTAGATGGGATGGATATTGGGAAGAAAATCTTCCCTGTGAGGGTGGGGAGGCCCTGGCACAGGTTGCCCAGAGAAGCTGTGTCTGCCCCATTCCTGGAAGTGTTCCAGGCCAGATTGGACAAGGCTTGAACCTGGGGATTTCAGGAGACAAGCAAGAGCTTAGCTGGAGCTTTAGATTTTTTAAAAACTGCCCTCAAGGACCCAAAATGGTAGCGAGGTTTTAAGACCTTACATGGATTTATGTCAAGCCCTTGAAAAACTGAAGCTTTAATCACCTCAGGATGAGCCAGGTAACCTGCTGAGAGAAGGAGCTGCCTGTCACATGCAGGACACTCACGACAATATCACTGTGTCAGACACTGCTCTGATAGGAATGCTGGTAACAGCACCCAGTTCCATTGTAGCAGCAGGTCCTTACAACGGGACAATCCATTTGGGAACAAACCCTTCATTAATCTGCACCCCAGCTGTTACATCATCAAGGTTCCAGCCCCTCAATTTTTCACCCACATTAAGCAGAACTGATTGGTTTTGCAACCTATCTTTTCACAATGAAGATGTCTGCTGCTAAAAAGATAAGCATCAAATTATGACTTGATAGCTACCTGATAACCATCGTTCCTTCACACAGCCCACATTTTTATGCTCCTGTAATCCAGCCTTCGTTTCCTTGCAGTGTACCAAAGCTGCATGATGGTCCTTTCTGGAACTTTTGTCTTAATACATATGTCATCAAGCCTAAAAGAAAAAAAAATAAAAAAGAATTTAAAAAAATATACATACATTTGAGGCAAAGCTAAATGGACTTTTTGTGCAGATTAAAAGCTGTTTTTTTCCAAACTGAGCTGTTGCACTTTTGAAATGATTAATATATTTGCTGACTGCCAAAGGAAGTCCATTAGTTCCCTTTCTGCATGTCATGAAGGTGGCAGATTCTGGAGAGAAACATTAATTAGATGGTTGACACCAAAGACATGAGGAGGTCAAGCACCTTCATAAATGTACAAGCAGCAATTTCCTCTCTCTTAGAGGCAGGAGAGAATTAGAACAGAATGAAATACAACAGAACATTTGAGTTGAGTTGGTTGCAAGGGACTATCATTTAATCACTTAGATCATTTAGATCACTACAAATATCATGCCTGACCACTTCAGGGCTGACCAAAAGTTAAAGCCTCTATCATTGTTCAAATGCTTCTTAAACACTGCCAGGCTTGGAGCATCACCCACTTCTTGAGGAAAAAAGGAAAAAATAAAAGGAGCACTAATTAAGCTGAGTAACTCAGACCAAAACATAAATTAAAATATAAATAAAATAAATTATTAAATATAAAGAAACAAACCAATTAGACATATAAATGTAATTTATAGAAGAATTAAANGTAAGACAAGCAGGGAAAACTTCCTCCCCAAAGGGTTTTTAGTGTATGGAGCACACAAAATAACCCCAAACACCACAACTTCTGTACACAATTCCAGCACGTAAAGGGGCTCCAAGAGAGCTGGAGATGGACTTTGGACAAGGGCCTGGAGTGACAGGACAAGAGGGAATGGCTTCCCACTGTCAGAGGGCAGGGTTAGATGGGATGGATATTGGGAAGAAAATCTTCCCTGTGAGGGTGGGGAGGCCCTGGCACAGGTTGCCCAGAGAAGCTGTGTCTGCCCCATTCCTGGAAGTGTTCCAGGCCAGATTGGACAAGGCTTGAACCTGGGGATTTCAGGAGACAAGCAAGAGCTTAGCTGGAGCTTTAGATTTTTTAAAAACTGCCCTCAAGGACCCAAAATGGTAGCGAGGTTTTAAGACCTTACATGGATTTATGTCAAGCCCTTGAAAAACTGAAGCTTTAATCACCTCAGGATGAGCCAGGTAACCTGCTGAGAGAAGGAGCTGCCTGTCACATGCAGGACACTCACGACAATATCACTGTGTCAGACACTGCTCTGATAGGAATGCTGGTAACAGCACCCAGTTCCATTGTAGCAGCAGGTCCTTACAACGGGACAATCCATTTGGGAACAAACCCTTCATTAATCTGCACCCCAGCTGTTACATCATCAAGGTTCCAGCCCCTCAATTTTTCACCCACATTAAGCAGAACTGATTGGTTTTGCAACCTATCTTTTCACAATGAAGATGTCTGCTGCTAAAAAGATAAGCATCAAATTATGACTTGATAGCTACCTGATAACCATCGTTCCTTCACACAGCCCACATTTTTATGCTCCTGTAATCCAGCCTTCGTTTCCTTGCAGTGTACCAAAGCTGCATGATGGTCCTTTCTGGAACTTTTGTCTTAATACATATGTCATCAAGCCTAAAAGAAAAAAAAATAAAAAAGAATTAAAAAAAATATACATACATTTGAGGCAAAGCTAAATGGACTTTTTGTGCAGATTAAAAGCTGTTTTTTTCCAAACTGAGCTGTTGCACTTTTGAAATGATTAATATATTTGCTGACTGCCAAAGGAAGTCCATTAGTTCCCTTTCTGCATGTCATGAAGGTGGCAGATTCTGGAGAGAAACATTAATTAGATGGTTGACACCAAAGACATGAGGAGGTCAAGCACCTTCATAAATGTACAAGCAGCAATTTCCTCTCTCTTAGAGGCAGGAGAGAATTAGAACAGAATGAAATACAACAGAACATTTGAGTTGAGTTGGTTGCAAGGGACTATCATTTAATCACTTAGATCATTTAGATCACTACAAATATCATGCCTGACCACTTCAGGGCTGACCAAAAGTTAAAGCCTCTATCATTGTTCAAATGCTTCTTAAACACTGCCAGGCTTGGAGCATCACCCACTTCTTGAGGAAAAAAGGAAAAAATAAAAGGAGCACTAATTAAGCTGAGTAACTC
Organism: Cnemophilus loriae; assembly: GCA_013397755.1. Lineage (NCBI taxonomy): Eukaryota > Metazoa > Chordata > Aves > Passeriformes > Corvidae > Cnemophilus > Cnemophilus loriae. Next base: position 4,810 of record VZTF01001128.1, read on the forward strand.
AGACCAAAACATAAATTAAAATATAAATAAAATAAATTATTAAATATAAAGAAACAAACCAATTAGACATATAAATGTAATTTATAGAAGAATTAAAGTTGTATCTGTAAGTTATTATTTGCAGCCTGTAACCCCTGTTCCTTCTTTTTCTTTTCTTATTCTCTTATGTAGTGCAACTCCTTAGAGGAATGTTCTATGTTCATTCCTTGTTCCTAGCAAGATCTGAGATAGTCCTTGGAGTTTACAGCATCAAACTGGAAGGAATGCCATGGCAGGGACTTTTGAGGGTCCTGATCTTCTGCTGAGGACTTTAGATGTGTTCAGCCAAACTGGTGCTGTGGGTAAGACATTGTGCTTTCCATGGAAATTCTTCACTGCCTTTTGTCCATGGTCCAGGAGGCTGGAGTAGAAAAGGTTCAGGTGGGTAAGGATCTGATAAACTGTGTTTTACTGGAGCAGCTGGTATGGCCCAGAGCTGCTGGTAACCCTATTTTCTGGGTATGGTAACCCATTCTCTGGGTGTGTCCCCCAGGTTTTAAGTAGCAGAGCTAAATCTTCACAGCTTTATGTGATGTAATGTGATCTTTCACAAGAGCAGATCTTATCTGCTGCCCCCCAAAAAGCAGCAGTGTGTGACTCAGGGTTTGCAGCACAGACTTGCCGAATGGAAAGTGATAGAATCTCTCTCCTGTCACACCACATCACACCCCTGGTAGAGCTGATTATTCCCTGTTTTTGTGATAACTGCGCCCACAGATCCCTTAACCCCTTGAAGAAATCATGGAAACATGTGGAAGCATTCTCCTGCCAACTTTCCCTCACTTTTAACCACTTAAACTCTAAGGAAAACGCTGCATTATTCCTGTTTTCTTCGTCCCAACTTGTTTTCCCAAGCACCAGATTACCATACTTCTACCCAAATCAAATCAGAAGTTTCCAGTCCCAAATTGGGGGCTGAGGAGGCACCAAATATGTGGCTCTGCATGTCTGAACAAGGCAGGCAAGGATGTCAACATGAAGGAGAAGCTTCCATGGGAACTCAAAACGTATTTGAGAGTTGTTTGAGCCAAGCTATGGCACAAAAATAGGGAAGAGAAGAACATGAACAAAAACTACAAAGAATGCGGCTGGGGAATGTTAACATGGGATAACTTCTAGTGCTCTTAGTGGTATTGATGGGAAATAAGCCGAGGAAAATGCTGGGTACAGGAGTTATGGAGGTGGCACACGCTGAAGTTGCTGCATAATGCAAGGGATTTTGTAACTTCAATGGGGAAGTGATTTCTCTCATCAGCCTTGTTTCTCACACCTCAGACTTCACCATGACAGCAATTACCTACCAGAGAGGCCAGAAAGGGGCAGCAGAATAAAGAGTGACAGACCAGCTCTACATAAAAATTACACATAAAATCAAGTGTATGATCACTCACTCCCACAGGAGGCACTACTCTCTTGTTAGAGCAAGAAGTCGTAAATACAGCAACTGAAAGCTTTATCAGTCCACATGACTTTCCCTCGTGTTACCTTGATTAATTTAGATATTAGCTGTCCTACCAACAGCAGAAAATCAGTGAAAGTATTTTACAACTACAGTATTTCAAACAGAGTATTTCAAACTTGGTCCTGTGAAGTGAAAACAGAGTTAAGGTTATGCCCAGTTCTATACATTATTTCAATGATGTCCAAATCCACCAGTCCCTCTCTTCCTCCCTCTCCTCCTGCAAACACCGACACTTTATTTTAGAATAAGGGTCAGAGTGAGCCAGAAATCCCTCAGAAATCCTCAGCTCTTCCAAATAATCTTATATCAAAGGATTGCTAAACTGACCTCTCACTCTCCAGTGTACCTGGAATATTCTGAGCCAATTTCCACTTCACATTGCCAATCTGTAGGGGAGAGAGGGATTAATGGTGCATAATTCCTAATTTCTTAGTCCTGTATATCAGAACCATAATTACTTCCTCTCCTAATCTGCAGAGGGTGACATCCTGATGAAGAGGGTGTTTGGAAAAGGCCAAAGGAACAGCCTAGCAACTCTAAATGTGTTGGAATTATGAAGGAAAAGGAACAAAATCAATCTCAAATTATAAAGTAAAGCATTAGGAAAGGAAAGGAACAAAACTCGTCCACAATTAGCTGGTATAGAAGGTGAAACATGGTTCTCACTTGTGGTGGAAAGTCAGCAGAGAGATTTCATAAGGGTGGTGATTATGTTGCCATCACACTACTGGCAAGGATGGAGAAACGCAGAAAAAAGCTGGAACCATTTTGATTGGAAAAGACCTTTACAGTCACGTTCTTAAAGCAAAGCTGGAGAGGAACTTGTGACAGTGTCCACAGTAAATGCACATTTTCTCCTGGAATGGAAGGCAGAGAGGGGCACTCCTTTGTTTGTGCCACTGCCTTCCCTCCTTTTCTTATGAAAGAGAGGAATTGTGAATTCCAAGAGCTGAAGAAACACAGAGAGATGATGAAGAAGAGCAAGGAGCCAGCAAGGATTTGCTGCGCATTACAAGCTGCGCCCACACTCTGCACAGACTCACAGATCCCATTGGTAGGAAGCTTTGTCTGTTTCAGTGTTTGGGGAAAACTCCAAACTCGTTCCAGCTGCTGAGTAAAGATCCACCCAGCCTTCCCACCTGAGGTGTGTCAGCAGGTACAGGCAGGCCCCATCAGCCATCAGGGTGAAAACACATTGCACAACCCTCCAGATTACCTTCCTGAGAAGCTTCTTCTGTAACATTTGGGCACCACATGTGTGTCTTTCCCTGCACCTCCTGAGAATCACTTCCTTTGCTGTTCTTTGCACTAATAGGCTCATACAAAAACCAGCTGGAAATCGCATTATTCTGCAAAATTTAAACACGCAAATGTAAATTGCAGTGACTTTTTATTTGGAGAAAAATACTGCAAACATCACCTGAAAATGAGGTTGGTCCTTTCATACTTGTTTCTTTCTTTTTTCCCCCTTTGCTGTTTGCAGGAAGTGTTCCAGGCCAGGCTGGAGCAAACTGGTCTAGCGGAAAGTGTCTCTGTCCATGGAACTGGATGAGCTTTAAGGTTCCTTCCAACACAAACCATTCCATAATTCCATGAAGTAGATTATGTCCTTTAGTAATCTCACCCCCTTTTATCAACTACATGTTTAAGGATTATGCTGTGTGGTGGCACACATACAGAAAGTGCTTCTTGGCACCTCTCTGTCTCCAAACAGAATGATGTGAGCATTAGAATATTTCAAATAGAGTAAATTAATTTAATTGCTTGGCTTTAGCTGTCTTAATGTAATAAAGTAGCTGCATAATGTAAATTATTTATGTGTCCTTGCTCTATAATCATGGAAGGAAATGGACAGCATAAGTTACATCCAGAGATAATTATCTCTCTCCATTGACAAGAAAACCCAGGCAGCAGCTTAGACAACATGCTTGACTCCATAAAGATGGACAAGAAGAATCTGATTTAATGAGTCCTTCAGTGCTATTGTTGACAAGGCTCTTTTTCTAAAAAGTCATTGCTGGAGGCAGCACAAGTTTTAGATTTAAAGAAAACTCGAGTACTTGAGATCTAATCAGCTTTTCTTTGTATTCCTTCCATTTGTTACGGACAGTGACCAGCTTAGCTCTTCATCTTCTCTTTCATAAGTGAAATAATGGAGTTCTTTAAGGAGCTGTGCTTTCAGAAAAAGTCTGCAGAAGCAGTTGAAGTAGAAAATCAAAGAATTAAAATAACCCTTTGCAGAATCACACTCTTACAATTAGCTTTTACAACTTCCTCACCTTTAAGAATGAGTCTAAAGCATTCTCCTTTATTCTCCCCGGGGGAGAGAGAACATTAAAACCCCAGTCAAGTTATTCAGCCAGTCTAAAGCAAGAACTGGTGTTTTCCACACTTAGAATTGTCTTATGAAATCCCAGACACCCACTTCCTCCGTGAGGACAATCTTGTCACTTTTATTGGAGGGAAACGAGGGGGAGTGGAGCCGAGGGATATAATTCATCCTGTCACTCGGGAGCCCTTATCAAGATCAAAAGGGAGGAACTGTATTTTGTAGCTGGACCAGTTCCTTGCTTAATCTCTGCCTAGCACCAGCTGGGTTACCTAACTGCCTTGTTTCACCTGGAGTGGCTGGATCCACATTTCATCCCAACCCATCCTTTCTTTTGCGGTCTTCTTTCTCCTGCGTCCCTGTTGAAGGGCAAAGAAGCAGAAATGAGAAGTTAATGCTACCTAAACCACACAATTCTTGCTTGTCAAACAGAATTTATCTAAAACAATCTATAAACTGTCTAATTTATCTATATTTTGGCTTGCAGTTGCATTTGGAAATATAAATTTGCATAGGTGACATAGGCACAGAACACACCAACTTCACATCCCCAGGTGCACAAGTGCAGCTCACTTTGGAAGCCACAGGGATCAATTAACTGCAACTTCAGTGTTGTAAAATAAAGGCTACAGCTCAGACAATCAAAACCTGTGCCTTTGCATATGTGTAACAACATTATCTGTTGGAAACTTCTTACCCATCGATTAGGAACCCTAAAAATAATTAAATATTCCTTTCATAGTAGTGTGCAACACACAAAGAGCAGATAATACAATTCCATCAATCAATAGAAGCGCTGTTAAGCACAGATAAGTGAGACATTGCAGTGCCTCCTTTAAGAGGGTTTTATATCATAAACATCTTCATATAAGGCAAATATGTCATTGCTCCTGCCCAGAGACAAAACCAGCAGTTAAGCTCGAAGTTTCCTGTATCCTATTTACCTGTAATCAAAATGTCTCATTTTTCAGGCAGAACCTTTAATTATCTTCTCTAAAAAAAACATTTAAAGAATCTGTAAGGTTAAAATTGTTAAGGAACAAGTGTTAAGGAAAAGATTGACTGGTCTCAAACAGTCAGTAGAATAAAAACATTCATAAAGTATAACAAATTCTTAAATATTTCCTTGCACAATCCCTGCAGAGCTTCCATGGATCAGCAGTGGTTTATCATTATCCTTTTCCAATGTAATTAGATAAATTATCCCAAGAATCTAATTATTTGCTGTAGATAATCAATTGCTCAAACTCTAAGAACCTGTCATCACTAATGATTATTAATGCTGACCAGATTATTTTATGCTCCCTTGGTTTTTTAGAGTATTATTTTATGCTCTTCAATCAAAACTAACCTGTATTATTGAAAGAAATATTGGTAAAAGTACAGTTTAACTATTCCCAGCTGTTTTCTACTTAAGCTTTTTCTAATCATAAGTCAGCAAACAAAGAGTAAATGTTCATAGGAGTTTATCAGAGTATGCACCATTTAAAACTACCTAAGCAAAACAGAAAGTTAAAAGTTTTAGGGGAAAAAAGGCGTCTTTAAAATATAAAGAAATGTTAGAACTGAGGTGGATAAAAGAGCTTCTGAGGGAAGCAAAGACTCAGAAAGTAACTGAGGAAATTATAATGCCTGAGGAGAATAAAAAACAGACAAACGGTGTAGATTTAAGGTAAATTTTCGTGTGCAGTCCATCTCCTCTCAGTTCTACACCCTTGCACTGAGGCATCCTAACTGAGACAAGTCCATTAAGGGACGAGATCTTTACTTGGATTCATGGATTACCATTCCATAGCTTAACTGGTTGGAATTCTTTGTTCTCCTAGTATGGTATCTTCTTTAGGTGTTCCATGAGCCACCTGGAGGGTTATCCTGGGAAGGAAATTGCATTATAAATCCTTTTGCTCCAGCCCAGTGTGATGGATATTAGTGGATATTGTGCCAGTATTGCATTTGACTTCTCTTAATTGCTCCTAATCCTTGATGAGACAAACAGGCTGTGCCTGTGGGATGCTTCTGAGGTACTAATTGGATAATCTTAGCCCTGAGCAGCTAAACCCATAAACACTTGTTTATGTCCTGATTGCTCACAGACTGCAGACCTGAGGAGGCGGAGATGCCAGGCACCAAACCACTCCAAGTGCTGTCCCTTGGGCACGGAACAGAAAACTTGACAGCAGCTGGGATTATCCCAAGGGCACGAGGACCTGGAAATACGACCTTCAGCATAGCAGGATCTCCCAGTGTCCTGGGACAACAGGCCCAGTAATTAATTTGTGGCTTTAGGGATTATACCAGGGACACAGTGAAATTAAATTTCTTGTTGGAAGAGGCATAACAGGGTCTTGGAAGCAAAGGAATGAGTTTAACCATTCATGGCTGAGTAAGGCCCAGCCACTGCTGGTTGCTCACAGGATATCACACGGAGCAAGCAATGGAAACCCCACATCCCCTTCTACTTTTTATAAAACGGATTGAAAGAAAAGGCTAGTGATATGAGAGGCCATGCAGCTGTTCCTATGCTCCATTCCTTGGAGCAGAGGTTTTGGAGGAGAAGGGAACTCAAGGATTCTGACCTGTCATCCAAACTCCGAGCCTCTCCCCCTCAGAAAATGAGGCGCCAAAAACCGGTGGCAAACACTTCCTGTGGTAGGAAATCACCTCAAAGGGGACATTTGCCCTCCTGGACACTGGCAAACCCCTCACAGCATCCAAAGCTAGGCCCGAAAAGCAGGTGATGAGGAACAGGCCTGGTGCTGGCTCCTTTCTCCACATCCTGTGGAAAAGCAGCACTAAACGTGAGGCAAGAGGCTGAACCTGCCCGCTGTGGCTTGCCGGCAGACAAGGCCTCTGCTTTCTGAATAAACCCTCCCGATTTGGTGGAAAAACAGGTGAGCCAAATGTCCACACTGTGAAATTCCACGTGGACAACGATCCTTCTTGTTCGGGAGATGGAAGGTTTCCTCTAAAATATACAGGTTTGGGATGAAATTTGTGAATTTTAAGGCCTGTGTAGTCCTGGCTTCCAAATCCGACATTATTTCAAAATAACCCTCCAAAAATATTAAGAGTTTTCATCTCATTTTTTCTCTCTTTTATGACCTACTTACAAGTTGGAATTTTTGTCTGGAGATAATTTGGGTTCTTTGACCTCCAGAACAGAGCTTTGATTGAATAGCTCCAGCTGCAAAGCTGCTATTAATTAATTGTAACAATTGCACCACTTTTTCATTATCAAATACACCTAATACAAATCTAACCCAGGAGAAATATTTTTTTTTTTTAATATTGTAATTTGTTATTGTGATTTGGATAACATTTCTGTGTTATTCACAGCAGCTGTTCCAGGGAGGAATTCATCCAAGGAAAAGGAAAAACTGGCCCATTTCCAGGTGCAACAGTGGGACGCTGCCACAGGGAGGCAAACTTGGATCATTTTTCCTGATCTTTTCCCGGTTTTCTCCTTGAGAACCCCTCCAACTGATCAAATTCTTGAGGCTCTCTAACCTTCCTCTTCTTGGCTGTCCCAGTATCAATCAATTAGACATTCAGCTACTTCTCCCTAGGGAGTGAAGAAAAACACAGTGGTTTTCTCCAGATCTGCATTCAGTCAAACACTCCTTTGAAATCGCCTGGGAAATAAGATTTTAAGAGGTTTTTATTTGATTTCAAGTCTGAAGGGGAAGTTCAGACTCCCCTTATGAACTGAGGTAAAATACCACCAGTAACTGAGGACTGCACTCCAAAATCAGGTGATTTCACGTTTTGGGTTTAGAAAATATAAAGTATAATCCTGGCATGTGTTCCGTGGTCACCTGGATGCATTTACCAGTGGGGGGAGCACACGGCCACAGCCAATATTCAGCTTTACTAAGCACCAGCACACCTGGGGCACGTAAGGTTTACTCCCAGTTCCAGGTGGGAATGATGCTAAAAGTGTCAAGCAGTGATCCAGAGGCCAAGCTGAGCTCGAAGATGAGCTCTGGGCTTGCCAGGTCCCAGCTCTCCCAGTGGGAAACCTGTTTAGAGGGTTTTTTTGCAGAGACAAGAGGGATTATCTTGTTGTCAACAGACTCAGACAAGAAGAACACCAGGCACACCCTGGTTCATGCAACTGAAGAGTGTTAACAAACTATAAAACACTGCACGAATGAAGCAGTTATGCCTCAAACTTGCTTTTAATATTTGAAGTCTTGTTTAAGAGCTTGTTAGTCAAGAGAGAATTCCTTTTCCAGAAATCTTCTGTTCCACAGGGATTGCAGCGCTGAAGAAGCAGCAGCAAAGCAAATTACATTCCACAGATTTTGTTCCAAAGTCATGTCTTCATGAAGAGAAAAATGGAAGGCTTTTATTTCCTGGGACACTGGGGAATGGCTTTAAAATGCCAGAGGGTGGGTTTGGATTGGGTATTGGGAAGAAATTCTTCCCTGTGAGGGTAGCGAGGCCCTGGCAACGTAAAAGGACTGCAGTTGGTGCTGATTGTGGCCTGAAAGGCACCATAATACAAGAAATACAAGGATAGGGAACTGGGATCTTGTGCTGCTCCCTGGAAAAGCCAACTGCTTGCATTTGTTGGCATTATATCTGTTACCTTGTCACCCTGTCAACAAATTCACAGGACATTAGCTGGGATCTCTCCTCCTCTGCTCTGTAAATCACTGGGTGTACTCGTGGTAAGAAAAATCAGCAGATTTTATTTAGCCCAGCTGCCTAAATCCAGGCATTACTCTGGATATCCCCCCTAATATTTATTTCAAACCAACTTCAGGAAGGAAGCAAGAGTGGCAGAATCCCAGGAGTAACGAAAGTGGAGAGAGTAGCCCAGAGGTAAATCCCTTCCCAAAGTGTTATTAGGGAGAGATGGAGGTGCAAGATAACTCACACAAGCAGTGAAACTATCCAGGGATATTCAAATTTTGGACTGGCGAGTGTAGCAAGGATGCAAATTAAGAGTTTATATGGAAATAAAGGGGATGTTGGTTAAAGATAGAACACAGGGCCTTTCATCATCGACTATTTTTAAATACAAGCAGTCAAAATGAGGGACTCAGGGCCGTGCTGCAGGGAATTAAAAGGATGAAAGGGACAAAAAGGTGTTAAGATTTTTCATTGGAGGGGACATATTTCAGAGAGGTGCTCAAACTGTAAATTATAGCCTCAAGAATACCTTATTTGAGTCAGGGAAAAGTTTCCTCAATACTTTTTTTGCCACATTCTTAGGCACTACTGGATTTCAGCTCATTCCAGAGACCACAGAATTCAGGACTGTTGGGTGGATGGTCACATTGGCTGAGTTTTCCCTCACCCCACTGGCTGTCAGCGTGTCTCACCTTCTTACTCAAGGGATTTTTTCATTTAAGAGTTGGTAGGAGCAATAAAAAGGAGACGTGAGTTAATAAAAAAGGATTTAAAATGACCCTGAGAGCATCTCTTTCATTTTCACACACCCAAAGCCTGCAACTTCAATCCTAGGGTTAAAAATCTTACATCACCACCACTTACACTGAGCAAATTTTGTGTGCTGCAATATCACACTTTTAGCTCATGTCTCACAGCTGATAGTTAAATAATTTAAATGAGTGGTCCATTAAAGTGGGTAGTCCCCACCTGCTTTGCTTTGCTCATTGTTGTAAATTTCTGACTCAGCAAATTGGAGCTTCACAGTGGGGTGTCGAAACAGGGCATCAGAAATCCCAGCTGGAATTTGTATCCCATCCATTTCCCTGAGAGAAAGCCCAGGTAGAACATTTCAAAATTGTTTGGCTCCTCTCTCCCTGATATAACAGGAAGAATGCAGGGAATCTTAGTTTGAAGTAGTTTTTTTTTTTTTATGGCATAGATATTTTAATATGTAAATTTTATGTAGGTTTTGGGTTTGGTTTGGAGTTTTTTGTTTGATTTTTTTTGTCGTGTGTAGATCTAACACCCACTTCAACAAGAAAATAAAGACAAAAATAAAGACAAATCCTCTTTCAGCTTCATGAGGAGCCACAGCCTGGTAAATCCACTATTGCAACAGGTCAAAGAGTTTTAGGCTATTTTGTCATTCAAGAGGAACAGAAGAAGGTTAGATGAATATTTGGGACCTCTGGCATGAGGATGCAATTCCAAAGGTCCTAATAAATCAGTGAGAGTGGAATGAGTAATTCCTGAGAAGAGCAACCCTTTAAATCAGTGTGGTCAGAGCTGCCTCTTCCCACACGGGATAAGTCCCTGTGGATGCAGTCCATGTAGGATAATAAAATAAACATTGTAATTAATCTATTGCTAATTAAATTATTGTAATTAAAATATTGCTATTGAAGCTGGGCTTATTTCCTTCTTCGGGCCTCCACTTTTGGGCACTGGAATAATGCTCTGATCTGAAGTGGTCTCTCTTTTGTCCTCTTCCGCCTATTTGTTGTTCTGGATACCCCACAGACCATGAATCAAAGCTGACGCTGATCCAACAGCATCAGCTGTTGGGTAGAAAAGCCCACGTAAGCAATCCTCAGCCCTTCACTGACTGGGATCCAACTGGTGTGCACACTTCTGCTCCCAAAAGTGGAATTATGAGTCAGAGTGAAAATGAAGGTCACGCAGATCGCTGTGTGCAGCAATTCTTGCAGGGAATATGGGCTTTGTTTGCATAATTAGCTTGTTCTTGCTCAATGATCTCCTCACAGGGCTGGATTCTGGATGTTCCTGCTGGATTTTGCAGGTGTTATATGCTATTAAAACCCCCAAAAGGCAAGGGACAGTGCTTTAAAAATTGCCTTTGTTTTTATTTCATGAATACATTTAAACTGAATCTCTTCTAACCCATCACAGATTGGAATAACAGCTCCAGTGGGCACCTTTGTGTCAACACCTTCAATTAATAAACTGGATTAATTGGCACGAAAAGATAGCATGGGTGGCTGAGCATGTTTTTTTTAGAATGGAAAAAAAAAATCAAAATCTCAAATACAAACATATTTAATCTTCTAAGCATAACCACCCTGCAGATAAAATACACAGATAGGGTAAATATGACTTGAGTGGTAAATATTTGTAAGGATGGAACAGTCAATAGGGAGAGTTCTAGACCATTTCCACAACCTAAATCATCCCTAAAAGATGCGTTTTCACATCTATTTATATGTGTTTTCAGGTGGTATTTCCAAAAGTGAATGTAGATCCTTTAGGGAAAATGGTTTTTTTCAGACTAGAATGAGTTTAGTGACCAGACAAATCAGTAAAGATTATTTCACTTGAATTTTCCTCATCTATCACCAACAATAAAAGGATATAAGGAAGATGTATTTATATTTTTCTGAGAAAATAGAAAAATACCCTTGAGGGGCCAAGAGTTTAAGTAGGAACATCCTCACCACTTACCAGTTAAGAAGACTTGAAGCATATTGAAAGAATTCATATTTTGATAAAAACCAGGCACAATCCATGGAGGACATGAGGAATTTACTGAAGGAGAAGTTGAACTGAAGGGCCGTGGCCTAAGATAAAACCTCAGGAACAACATTGCTCTTGTAAGTTTAATTACAAAGAACGCAGGGTTGGCTTTCCCAGCTCCATTTTTGAGAGAAAACAGCCATAAATATCCTCTGGAAAGCACAGTCCTGCCTGTAAGAGTGTGATCCAAGCATGCCCATGGGATGAGGCCTCCCAGGGGGATGGCAGCCAGGAAAACCAAGCACGCCCCACCCTTGGGTGGGTGATAAGAGGAAAATTGCTCAGACAGAGGCAGCTCTGTACTTGCAGGGGAGCACAGCTCAGCACTTCAAGGGCTTTGGAGTAATAGCAGAACACACCTTCTGTGAGCAACACCTGAGGAAGAGGCATTTTAGGTGGCAAGCTGGAATAAAGTCACCTGTTTTGTCGGAATTCAGTGTAAATACAACCTCTGTTTCTGACTGGCTCTCTCTTTATGGATACACAAACTGCAATTTCCTTCAAGTCAGGCAACAAGTTGCCCCCCAAACAATCACTGAAGAGTTTTTAGGCAATAAAACTGAAGGAATTTTTTGCACGGGTGGCTAGTAAGAAGAATCAGTGCATAAGTGAATCATTTTACAGTCAGGAAAGAGGTGCTAGGCTGAGGTGCTGCCACACAGAGCAGGACAACAGCAGAACAGGGAGTTGTTCCATCCATTTCTAAATCCTTTTCCTCAGATTCCACCCAAACCATCTTATCCAACTGCATCCCTAAATACGGGACCTGCGGGAAGAACAAAAAGATACGAAAGAGCTTTTGCTCTACCTGGATAAGGGAAACCCCTTCCAGCAGCAAACTCCTGCAGCCAGAAGGATTCTGCAAAGCATCTCCCTAAATTCCTTGTCTCTTCCAGGTACTCCAGATGGCAAATATTGTCTTCCAGGGAATATTACAGTTCTCACCTGGCCTCTTGGAGTTTGTAAACCATGTTAGGCTTTAACTAAGGTAAACCAGCTCCACTGTTAATAACCTTTATTAAAAAGATAAAGAAATTATTATCAACACAGAGCAGCCTGTTGAGACAAATAGAGACAGAAATGTTCTAATCAAAACCAGGTTGAGAAAAGACTCAACAAATGACATTCAATTAAGCAGAATTCTAATTAGACAGTACAAGTCAAACCAGTTTGATTTATGAGACTGACACCACAAAGAACCCTTTTGATACAGCCATGTATTGATTTCAGTGGGACTCAGGATCAGCACAGCTTTCAAGTCTCACTGGTAAAAAAAAAACAAAACGAGGAATCCTTAATATTTATATTACCTTCAGCAGGACATCAATTTTAAAATGTCTTCATGAAGTACCATGAAACCCCTGCATTCATCTTAAGACAGCATTATCCCTTAAATACTTCTAAAATGTTTCTGCTTTTGCAAATAATTATGGATATCACCATTATAACCAGCCCTGGCTTTGGGAACACATAATTGCTGTAGGGACCAGTTAGCAGGGATTTCCAACTACATTTTAAACACTTTTTAATGACTACTTTTTTAAACAGGACCCTTTTCAAAGACATCTGTCAGCCATTATTACAAAATAACCAGAACAGTGTTATTGGTACCTGCACCTACCCACAAAAATATAAATAAAAAGAAGAAATTGAGATGTTCTGAAAAAGACAAAGGCAAAAATAAAAAGTCCAAACTCCTTCTGCTTTGTTTGTTGGGCTTGATCTTGCTACCCAGAAGAGGGATGTTGGTGTCTGTAAATTGTAACACAAGTGAGCTCCTTTTAAATCTCCCACATCTTCCTCCTCCTGTGGGTGATTTATCCTCTGAAAGTTCTGGGTGTGGATGGCAGAGGAGAACCATGTGGCCTTTACTTTTATGGGCAAATTGTCTCTTTATTTGCTACTATAGGTTCTTGCCACAAAAACCTTTGTGGGTTTGGATCAGTGAGGTGGGTACAGCACTACATAGGTTCTGCCAGTCCCCTAGTGGAATATATTTGCTCTAAGTGGCATTAGGAAATGTCATTGAATCATAATTTCTTTTCAAAATCAGCAAGATAAATCAGAGGTCCTTCTAAAACAGGCTTTGACTTCAATCTAAAAGTCACGAAGAAGAACTTTATTCATAATTCTCTTGTAAAACTAATTGTACTAAGCTACCAAGATGTAAACTTTTAGATAAAATGTAATGTATGTATAAAAGCAAGAGTACCCTAAATACCCTTGAAATGCGGACCTACGCCTCAGTGCTTTGTCTTCTCAGCCTGATTCAAAGCTGGTCTACACCAGCAATCCAATCTGACAGCACAGTCAGCACTCAGTAAAAACCCAGACGTATTTATGCCTATGAATACTACATGCCATACCAACCGTGTTCACACTGACTACTGCAGGTGTAACCAGCCCCAGCTGATCTGCCTGCCCATGCAACCCATGAACAGAACCTGTTAAAACCTTAATAGTCAGAGCAAGGTGACCAGAAGAGATGAGGACACGCCCCAGGCCACTTTGTTCTTTGCACCTTTACTTGATCTGTTCTAGAATATCCCTTAAAAATTCCCCCTGGCCTAATGTCTCCTGACTTCCTGCACTTTTCCTGCTTTTTTTTCACTGATCCACTGAGCCAAGAACACAAAGGAGACCTTAATACTGAAAGAGGCTTGTGAGGAAGATGGAGAGTTTTTATCAGGACTTGTAGGGACAGGATGAGGGACAACAGTTTTGAACTGACAGAGGGTGGGTGTAGATTGGATATTCGGAAGAAATTCTTTATTGTGAGGCACTGGAACAGGTTTCCCAGGGAAGCTGTGGATGCCCCATCCCTGGAAGTGTTCAAGGCCAGGCTGGACAGGGCTTGGAGCAATATGGTCTGGTGGAAGGTGTCCCTGCCCACGGCAGGGGGTGGAACAAGATGATCTTTAAGGTCCCTTCCAACCAAAACCATTCCAAGATTCTGTGACTCGGAGAAGAATTTCCTTTCAAACCTCTTCCATAAGCAAGGAGCTGGCACTTCCAATAAAGTTAAACCGATCAAGCTGATTCAAGAGCTACTTCTCCCCAAGTTTAAAAGCCCATCTCTGAATTTGGAGATTGAGAGCAGGAAAAAACAGAGGTTCATGGTTGGGAACAAGGGAAAAATGTATCTTGAAGCTACTTTCCCATTTCATTCTTACTGAAATTAACTTTGCTCAGCTCCTGAGTTCCTATTCCTGAGGACACACACAGGGATGATGTGCCCTGGCTCTAGGCAGCAGTTGTCTGGTGAAGGGATTCCCTTGGAGAGTTGCCAGTTTCTATCCATGCAGATATGCTTCCAGCCAGTGCTCCCCAGAATCCTTCAGGGAACTGCAGGAACAGAAGTGAAAAAATCACTTAGGAGGAGACAGAGTTCAACTTTGTGGGAAGCCAACTGTAGTTAAAGAAATAAAAGGAAAAAAATGGATTTTAAATTGCATGGACACCTCATAGCAAAGTCTGACTGCTGGGAATGAGCTGAGAGGATTTAAGGAAGAGAAAAACAAGCTTTGAAGCTCTAAAACTTTAGAAAAGTCTAAATAAACTCTAGGTTTGATCTCTCCGTGGAAATTGATTTGAAATGGCTGCCTGGGTGTCTCTTACCTGCCACTGCAGAGCAAAATTATCTTGTTAATTGATACTTACTGCAAAATATCTAGAAAGGCTGTCAGCAAAGTCTTGCTTTTGTACTCAATGCCGTGCTTGTCACAGAGGCTTTTCACCAGGGGAGCCACTTTCCAGTAGTTGTGCCGAGGCATTGTGGGGAACAGGCTGCAGAATGGGATGAGGGAGAGTTATGGCAAGACTTGGCTTCCTCCCTTTTCAAAATATCCTCCTGCCCCAGATGATTCCCATTTTTTTCCCCAGGATGATACTCACTGGTGTTCGATTTGGAAGTTCAGGTGCCCGGTGAACCAGTCATTGAACACAGACTGGTTCACGTTGCAGGTTGCGTGGAGCTGGGAGGGGAAAAAGCCAAAAACCCCACATGATTAAGATTTTATTTTCCTGCAAGTCCAGCAACTGAACCCCCAGCAATCACTGCCCACCCTTATCTAGCATAGAAATCAAGGCAAAGTCAGGTATTACAGCCATCATTGCCGTGAGGAATTCAACACAGTCTAGACTAGCCATGCTGAGTTTTTTATCCTTGATAAAATAGGAAACTGCTTCAAACCCACTGTGTGGGATTATACTGCTGGAGGTAGGATGGATGTGAGCAAAGTTCTATTTACATGTTCATTTCTATCAGGCAATTTTGTCAGATTTATCTGACAAGGCTGTAGTAAACCTGCAGCCTGTAGGGTAAAAATAAAGGCATCCCACTTTTCTTCCCTTTAGTTGGCATAAAAAGGAGATTGCTGGTACACCACCAGGACTTTTCTACAATAGGGAGGGGAAAGGTTTGTGAAAAATATATCAAGGCCTTTCAGTGAAAAAAACAGGATTTTTTAAATCCAGATGTCCTGTTTCCCAAATAAAATTTTAAATGGTTTGAATATCACAGAAATGTTTATTTAATGAATTGAAGGACAAACCTCATTAACACTAAATCTAAGAGAATAACAAAGTTGTCTTTATCCTATAATTCAGACCAGCAGACCCAGCATTCCAGAAGAAAGGAGTTTCTCACCTGAGTAGACACCCAGTCTTTGTTCTTGTCGTAACCAATGTCCATTGGGATGTGGTTCATCTGGGACACCCAAATAAACCAGGTACTCTCAAGGTACCTGGGCAGATAAACACGGAAACTCTTGTCATATCTCTAATCCCATCCAAATTTAACATTAAAACACTTTGCTAAGTCTCTTCTCAAATAAAAAAGCACTTTTGGGGTTTAAGAACCACTCAAGTTGTAGCTGCAGATGTCCCTGAGCAGCCACCACCCCCCTGATGTTAAAGTGTTTCTTCTTGACTATTTACGTCTGAGAAAATTGTAGTTTTAGTTTTCATTTCTTTCTTCTGAAGCTCAATATTGATTACAAATATTAATTATGGGGGCTCTGGGTGTGCTCTGAGTTACCTGGACAGCCAGTAGTACATCATGAAGGTTTTAAATCCCATTAAAGGAACGTACATGAAGCAGACTCGGACGCTGAAAGCCACAACCAATATCAGTTCCTGTAAAAAAAAAAAAACAACAAAACCCAAACAAATCGGGATGAAAATCAGCCTTTGTTGATGAAATGCCTCCACTCCATCCTCGCCCTTTTACTTGAACTGCAGCTTAAAAAACGTTCTGATATGCAAATTTCTTATTTATCAGGAGTGAGCTCCATTCTGTGTCAAGGTGGGTGTGTCCCTGAAATATTCCCACTTAACCATCAGTAACTGCAGACAACAGCCTTGTCATCACACTCTGAGTCTGGGAATTTCCTGGTAACTTTTAATTATCTGCTAAAAGGCTAAAAAGCTTCTTCTAAACAATTTTCTCTTGCTGCATCAAGCCTAGAATCAGCCTTTTCTATCCTTTTTCTCTCTTAACCCCCAATCACCTGACCAATAGGAGGTGAAGGTGAATACAGTGACATTTTTGGAGTTTTCCAGACAGGGAAGCAGTGCTTACCAACCACTTTTTCCTCTTGATGACATGGTAGAATATTGACAGCTGGAAGAAGGGTATGAGGGCGAGTGGAGCCAGCACTGAAGGACAGAATGGAAAGAGAGGGACATTTGTAATTTCACTGCATCATAAAAATGATTCTTCTTTCCAGTGGTAGAAGAATTGCTGTCTTCCACTCATATTAACCTCCACGCACCCACATAATCTCTTCCTCTTTTCTTCTCATCACTTCTCCATTTCTTCCCCATCCCTTTCTTCCCGCTGTTTGATACACCCCCACCTACATCTCATAACCCAAACAGAGCCTTAAAGGGCAATTCCTCCTCATGGATCTTTAACGTGAAGGAAGCTTCCTGGAGCTGTCACTTCAATGGGAATATCTTAAAAACCCCTTATTTTGGGGGGGGAGGAGATGCACTCATGGTTTTAGGGAATACTCACAGATGAAATATTTGTGCTGGTAATTGTAAGGCATGAACTTCTTCTTCTGCTTTCCAAGCTGAAAAATTAAAAGATATTGAAATACTTATAAAAAGCACAATTAAGTTGATTTCTTCACTTTGTAATTTTTCACCAATTGCACAAAAGGTTTCTTAACATCACCCCAAATTTTTGTGAATATAATTCTTCAAAAGACAAAATAATAAGGAGCTAAAGCAAACTACTTCCAGAGCTCCAGTCTGCACTGGATCAACACTGAAACAACAAATAAACTGGATAAACAAAACCCCTGAAATCCACTTTGCCCATCCATAGTGTGCCTGACTCTGATCCTGTTAAAAAGCAGGAAGACATGAGAACTGATTTCCTTCATTTTCACTCCATCAAGCCCACTGGAGCACAGCCAGCCTGCTCTGGATGCTCATGCTCCTACACGAGAGATCTTTCCCAAAATCCCTGACAAAATCCTTCCCAACTGGAGCCAATGGTATTCTACCAATAAGCCTCTTGTATCTCCCATTGCAGGAGCCTTTCTGAGACAGCAGAGCTGGAATTTTCCACGTGCTTTGGAGAGTTTCTTCAGCAGGTAAAAGAGAGAAAGGCATTATTTTAAGAGGCTGGTGTATCTCGCAACGAGGCCATTTCATCACTCGGTGAGTAAATGGAATTACAAGGAAAAGAAAAGGCAAACGAGCCCTTGCCTATCCTGATGCTAACAGAAGCCCTAATGGAAGCAGGGAGGATCTATTCATAGTTTCTCCTTTTATGAAAGCCATAAAATTCAGGATTAGGAAATCATTCGCTGCGTTTGCGTTCGGTGCGTGGCAGCTCTGCCGGCCCTGGAGGATTTGGGTGCCGAACAGCTCCGGCAGCCAGGAGGATCCAGAGGGAACATCTGACTCACTAACACTCTCTAATGCAAGTGGACTGACTCACCCCTGGAGCTGCCTTCAAGGTGCTTGCCCTTACTTAAGCACTGATTTTCAAACCTTTCCTTCTCAGGAGCTGGTGCCTCAGCATGGCAGTAACATGAGACTCTCAGACCTTGGAACACTTTGGGAATTATCGTAAAATCCTAGAATAGTCTGGCTTGGAAGGGACCTTAAAAACCACCTCATTTCAAGGGGCAATCTGGGTTGTTATTATTATATATTATATACATATCACACTCCAGCTTTGTGTCATGAAATCTGCTTTTCCAGACCTCCACAGAGAGGGTCTTTCCCAGGCTGAAGAGGAGAGGGTGCATGTTGAGGTCGGGGTCCTTGCGGAAGCAGTTGGGCTTGGCGTGGTGCTGGTTGTGCAGGTGGTTCCACCAGCTGGCAGGGAGCCCCTGCGTGGGGAAAAGGGCAACACCGGGCATTCAAACCGGAGCAATATCAAGGATCACATCTCTATATATTGCAATTCCCTCACAGGCGACCTTGCCTGGATTTAGAGACACTCCCATCAGTTGCTTAGTCCCGATTAGCCCCAGAGAACATTCCCACCACTACCTTCAGCACGTTTATCACCACGATCTGCAGGAGATGATTCCACCTGGGCTTCCTGAAGACAGAGCAGTGCCCCAGATCGTGCTGGAACCAACCCATCTGGATCTGGGAGACAAAAGGATCACTGAGGAAAGAGAACTGCTTTATTGCAATGATTTGCCTTGTGAGTCTCTGTAACTTCATAGTGTGAGTTTCATCCTTCTGATGTGTGGAAGAGACACTCACAGGGCTGGGAACTTCCGTCCACTAGAGCTGCTCAATTCCAGATATTGGTTTCATCTGGAATATAGGGAAAGCAGTGAAGCATCTCTGCAATTAACTTCACTGTCACAGGATAGAACTCTGTTGCTGCCATCACAAATAATTAATTTCCAAGTAACCAGCTAGCAAGTGGAATGGTTTCCAAGCCCATGGCATCACTGCATTCCATATTCCCATGGAAATACAAGACTGCTCTTTGAGGAATATCTGCCTTGGCAGATATTAGGCAAATAAAACAGATTAATTAAATAAATTAGCTCATTTGCACCTGCTCCAGGGAGAGCTGAGCAAACTTAAGTGTTCAGTGCTAATAAGAAAATCTCATTTTCCTCCCTCCCCCACACCCTTCAATTTCTCCCATCTAAGGGCCACAAATCCCTATTCCCTCCTTCCCTACACCCACCCTGAAATGGATCCTTCCCTTCTATGGCTGAATTTACTAATCCAGAAGAGAACTATTCAGGGCTAGTGGGGGCTCATAAAGGACCCAAAAAATACCAGAGCCATCTGTCAGAAGGAACAGAGAGACAAAAGTGCAAGTGCGAATGAAATATTCCCTATTTTTGCTGGGGTAAGTGATTAGATCAGCTCATTCCATCTTGTGAAAGAGCCAGTTCCACAACAGCCCCACCATCCCGAGGGAGCAGCCTGTCAGCAAAAGGAGATCTGCTGCAGGCAACAAAAATTGTGACGCAGAACTCGCTTGTCATCTTCAGCCACATAATGGGATCTAAGGAAAGGCAATTCCTGGGACGAGAACATTCCATTAATCCTCTCCACCGGGAAGAGCCGAGGGTGTCTGCAGCACTGAGCACCCATCAGCAGTTTACCTGGGCAGTGGTGAAGAACATCATGCCAGCCAGGAAAGGCACCAGGGATATGCCAAAGTACCAGATAACAAGCCAGGATGCAGCCTCCAGCACCAGGAGGTGAAGGAAAATCAGGGAGAAGAAGAAGTAATTGGGCCTCAGAAGTCCCATCTTCTCAATGGTGCAGCGCAGCTCACGAAAATCCTCCAAGAGGGATTTCTGTGGGTAAAGAAAAGGGATTTCTGTGGGTAAAGTGAGTATTTATGTACTATTTACTTTGAAAATGTCACAGAGCAGAGCCAGGAACCCCAAAGCAGCCACAGAAGTCAGAGGAGATGTTCTGTCAGTAGGGGCTCTGTGTCAGAACATGCATGAGGTCAACAGACCTTGCTTTTGCTTTGGTGCTGAGACATCCCAGTGAGGAGAACTGAGTAGGATATGAGGCTCTGGAGCTCCTTCCTTGCTCCCAGGGGTGGATTCAGTGATGCTAGGACAGTCAAGTTTCCATGCATGCCTGCCACCACCTCCTGCCTACCCACAGCACCAGGCGTGCTCCCTCAGAGGCGATTCCTCCTACCTCTCCAGTTTTCCTTCTCCTCCCATGCTGAACCCCGAGCCATTCCCACCGATGGAATCTAGGGCACTCACCTTTTTATTAGACTCAAAGCTGGGTTGATCTGGTGCCAGCTCCCCAATCAGCAGAGATTTCAGGTACTTTTTCACCAGGGACTTGTCGTTGTGAAATGCCACAAAGGAATCCTGAGGAACGCAAAGGGAGGGAGTGAGAGAAGAGGGCACGTGACCGAACATCAGAGCTGAGCCTCTCATTCCCCAGGTCTGGATTATAACACAAAATTCTGCTCTCCTTGTCCATTTTTGTCTCTCCTGTCACTCCCTGCCATCGACTGGAGCTTGGCCCAAGGAAGCTGAAGGAGTTTCAAGAACCCAGATTTCATAAAAGCCCCTGGGCGAGGCTGGTAATAAACATGAAAGGGTTTGATGAAAAACCTTCTGCAGAGGGAAACCTGTTCTTTCATCTGCTTGCTTCAGCACAGTCTGTCCCTAGAAGGCTCTAGCCAGCAGCCCTGCCCTATGGATGGGACCCAGAAGCAGGGAATGAGGTGTGTCTCTGCCATGCTTGGAATGAGGCTTTGAAATCCTGTCTGTGTAACACTAAAGCCATAAAAAATAGATAATGAAGCCTCCTACTCAGCAACACAAACTGAGTGTCTCTTACAGTTCCCTCCAAATTTCCAGACTGGTTGATGTTTCGGGGAAGTGGGTAACACTAATGACACAAAAGTGCCTGTCCAAGAACCATTTCAAATCCCAGTTTCAAATCAAATACAAATAATGGAATAAAGGATGAGATTCCAGGTAAATCAAAACTCTTCTTTAGCTCATGTCCTCAGTGGATTTTCCAGAAGAAAGGTAAAGAGGCTGGCCTTTTCTTCCAGAAAGAGCAGATAGAACAAAATCCTCATTTTGAACAGTCTGATTTTGCTGATTTTGCCTCTGAAAATCAGCAGGGATGAGCACAACCCAAACATTCTGCACAGGTCTGGTCAGGATCAAATCCCTGGAAGAGGACAGAGGACTTCCTTGGAGCCTCTTGGCTGGAGACAGTCTCTCTCTGAGTACTTTAGTCTAGAAAAAGTCAGAACAGGGTGACTTTTTGGACATTTGAGCTTTTCTACAGACATCTAGTGCCCCTTTGTCACAGTGACAAATGAACAACTCTGTCTAGACCCAGAGGAAATCTTTCCATCATGATTTTGTGCCCCTCACCCTCCAGGTCTTTATACACTTTTATATCCCTCCCTCTTGCCAGGAATTCTGATTTAATCCATAAGTATCTATACCGCAGCTTGGAAACAGGAACCAGAATCCTTTCAGGCAGAAACTCCTATATGAGATCAGTATTACAGATTCTTATCACTGAAAGCCTCTCAGTCCTGCCTGTTCTTTCTCCTCCCTGTTCTAAGTCCTTGATTAGCATTTTACTAACTTTAAGATTAACTTTAGAGATTAACTTTAAGAACTATCACCTATAACGCACATAACTCACAACATTTGATGTCAATTAAATGTTCTGCAATAGTCTTGCCTTGTATTTTCAAAATAATCCCCACAGAGGAAGAAAATTCTCACTATGTATACACCATTATGAGCTCTAGAGTAGTCAAGAGTTGTTGGAAAAAAAAATCCTGGATCCTGATTTTAGGTAAAGTCCTGCACCGGTAACTTTTTGAGACACCTTCCAGTCCTGCTTTTCTAAGTGAATTTCTTAGAATATATGAACAAGCAGCATTTTAAAAGGAAAAAGAATGATTAAGATTAGCAAGGGCAAGACAGAAAGTGTTGTTAGGATGCAACACAAAACCACACTGAACCCACGATTTTGGCTGCTGGTTGTGGTCCTGTCTTTAAAAGGATATAGTACAGCTAGAAGTTCGAAAACACCTTTAAGATCAAGTAAAATCAGATTGTAATTATTGCAACAATAAAAGCAAGTAAGATCAAAGGTCATTTCTTAAACATATTCACTGCGGTTAAAGCCCCTGGGTGTCTATAAATACAACGATGTAAATGCAGGTCCTTGCAGGAGCTGGGAGGACATAGCTCGGGGACAAATCATTCCATGCATTCTGCATTCCTTGACTCCTTCTGTAAAAGTCCAGTGGCAGAAAGTGCAGGAGATGGCACCAGGGTCTCTGGGCTGGCCTATGCTCTGAAGGTCAGTGAACTTGGGAGAAACCAAACAAGACTCAAACCTCTCATTTTTCTTCCTCTGAGATCACCAGGTATTTTTCTGCCCCAATTTCAAGCAGGGTAGAAGGAATGAAATCTGAAAAATAACCAATCTGGATAATTTTGGGCCAGGAGTTAGGAAGTGCTATCCCATTCCACATGCTGAAACTCGAGGGATTAGACAGGCTAAACAACTTCCTTCAAGTCAGAAAGTCTTGTCGTGACAAGAATTAAATTTCCCACATCACAAGTTTATGCCCATGTTTCCAATGCTCAGACTTCTGCCTATTCAAAAATTCAGTGTCTCCTTTCAGCACAGTCTGGGAGATCTATTTAGAATTTATTATTCCTGCCAACAAGCACCAAATGATTTTAGAGAAATCCTCTAGATCAAAGATTTTTGCAGGAATCCCTGGAAGATCTGTGTCCAAATATATTTGTAGGACTTCCCCTTATGTCCTGCAGCCCAAGGTCATCGTGCTGCTTTCTCAGTCCGCTCTCTGAGCAAGCACAGTGACGACCACCAACAGACAGGATTCCCGCCACGTCCTCCTTCCCTGCCACTGGAACCACCTTCCTCCACTGCCTTCCCAGCTCTTACCGTGGCATCCTGCCCGGCATAGTGGCTGATAACCCGGCTGCCCCCGGGATGTCTCTTGGAAAACGTGCTGACATCATAAACCTTCCTGTCAATCACCAGCCACTGCTCCCGGCCTTGCCCGCGGCCGTTGCGGATCCCGACCTCTTCCCAAGTGAAAAGCTGTGGAAAGGCTGGAACGGGCCCCGTCGCCTTCTCGCTGGGGCCAGTCTGTGGAGCCATCCGTGCCGGAATCCTGCGGTGCCAGCGCTGCAGCTCCCTGCCCAGGCTGAGGATCGCCCATCCCGGCCTGCCCGTTATACAGCCCCGCTCCAAGCCACTCCCTGCGCTTCCAAGGGCTGGTTGGCTCTCCTCGCCCAAACACACCCTGCCCGAGTTCCCTCCTCTTCCAGACGCTTGGACACACCCGTGAGAAAAAGCCCTGCTCCTTCTTGTCCTTTCTGAGCTGCCTTTGCAAGGTCTCACTGCTCCACTGAACACAAACGGGAATAAAGAGAGAAATTTGGGAAGATCACCTGTTACCTCTACATGGCCTCATCACCACCCAAAAACTTCAGGTTGTCCTTGGTCTTTGAAATTTTCTGTGCTGACCCTGGCACGGTAAATTAATGCGTCTTTCTTAACTAAATAATTGATTAAAGTACCACCAGATCAGAGTAAAGAAAGAACACATTAAGAAAGCATTCTTTATTTTCAGGTAATTTGCCTTCTATATTGATAATACTCTGCATACAGTTGGTTTCCGAGTTTCTTGTATGTTCTTGAGCCATGCAACCACCTAATTGTTCAAGTAATTAATTCATGAGTTTATAACATTAAAATATTTTGTAGTAATAGCAGTGGTAGTAATAATAGTGATAAAAATATCAATAATAATAACAACAATAATAATAGCAATACTTGTTAACACCAAGTTTGGCTGTAGATTCAGAAACCCATGCTTAAAGGCAATGTTGACATAATTAGCTGTATTTAAACACCAGTCCTGCAGAGATCAAGTCTAAGCATCTCTGATATTGTGAAGGTCTGCTGTGAATTAAAGGGGTAAAGAGCTCTCAGCTGTAATAAAAAGCAGTGACAAGGCAATGCCACGTTTCCGTCACATCAACTTTGCAGAAAAATCTAAGCAATAGAAATGAAATATTGCCCTACTTGAGATTTAGCAATGTCTTAATTGTGGTTGGGTTTTTTTAAAATGCGAAATTCCAAGCCTTGGGTGCTTTTGAGGAAGGTACAAGCAGCAGGCAGACATGGTACAGTCAGGGGTGGTACAGACTGGGTATTTCCATCATACCCCTCTGTAATGCAATAGTGAGTTAAATCCTGAGTTTTCTCCCTCACCCCAAGCTTTCTATTTATGTCTCTGAATTTCTTAGGTCTATAACCCCAAATGTGGCCTGCAGTGAATCCCAGTCCCTCCCTGAAGCCTGACCAGCTGCAGGTCTCAACTATCTTTTGTGACAATGAGTTTCACAGACAATTCACCCACAGATTCCAAGAAAACAGGTTGTTGTGTGAGCTCCCAGTTCTGAGAAGGACTGAAAACACCCAGCTGAAGCCGCAAACTTCAGGCAGGACAGAAAGATAAAGAAAGATAAAGATAGATAAAAAAAGCCAAACTACTTTCTTGACCAAGGCACTTCAGCAGAGTGAGGCGTTTTCCCTGTCTCCCAAGCACAGAGTGGGCAGTTTCTTGGCTGACACAGAACTCCAAATTATGCAATTCTAATTCTTCAAATCATGTAGCATCTTGCAAATTAATCATTCAAGCCCCAAACTGCCATTTAAAAGTTCCTGACATGTGGCAATTGGTGAACCACCCAAAGTAAAAGAGAAATGTGACTGCTGGTTTTCATCAGAAGACAGTGATAAAAGAATGGGAGGAATAATTTCTACTCTGCTGTCACACTGGATTTTGTAACTCATTATCTTGCTCTAAATAAAAGCTGAGAGTGTCCACGGTAATGATGTGTTCATGTTCTATGTATATGTGCACAGTCTTACCTAAATCAATATTCAGTATTTGAGGTGGTGGCAATAAAATATGCAACAGTTTGCGCAATTTCCCACAGATGTGGGGTTTTGTGCACATGTGAAAATATCAAGTTACTCCATAGCTGGCTGAAAGTACAAAAAAAACCCTTCCCATGGCCCTATATTCAGACTTGTACATGTAGCAGATACTTGAAAAGGAGGAGATAACAATGTGGGGTTTGGTTTCAGTCTACGAGTAGATGCAGGATAAAGAGCCAGGAATGTATTGGAGTGAATAAATATGGGATGTCTCTGCCTATACCCACAGTCAGTAGTTGTGACTTTCACTATTAACACTGTGGGCGCCAGCATCCACCAAACCGGTGGGATTACGTTTGAGAACTCTAAGATGATTGTCCTCTGTACTAACAGCGTGTATAACTATTTATTGTCTGAATTTATTTAGCATCAGATCCCGTCCAGAGGGGCCTGTAACGCCCACTGATATTCTGTTAAGTTAAAATCCCTTCCCAATGTGAAAGCAGAAGCTGCCTCTGTTTCTGTTATCCAGGTCACCAAGCAGATCCAGGGGCGCATGCAAAAGCTCAGACAATGAAAGGCACAGTCCTGCTCACCCAGAGCAACTATTGAGAAACCCGTTAAAGTGAATTTACACCACACTCGGTGTTCTGCAACCACTGCCCACACACCTGCTGAAATGCGTGTCCTGCGTTCCCGGGAGCTGGTACACGTGCCCAGAGCTACTCCACAGCCCTGCTCCTGTGACTCAGAGGCTCCTTGCACAGCCACTTGACACAATTTCCCAGATTTCCAGACGGACACTACGTGACTGCTCAGCTGGCGGCTGCTGCCTCAGCCCTTTTATCCTCTGTCACGTAATTGTTTGCAGCTTGCACTTAATCCACTGGAGATAAATGGTCCAGAAATAAATCTGGTACTGAGATACCCCTGAGCATCTTGGAAGTGGTTGATGAACTTAGAGGTCTTTCCAGCATTAATGATCCTACGATCTTGTTTCTAAGAAAATCTTTTCCGGAGAGGATCTTTAAGTTCTGAGTAATTTTGTCTTATGGGATTTTTTTACAGGGTTCTCATGGAGCCTCTCAAGTGGGAACACTTCCCAAGTGGAGCTCCTGGGCAAAACTGAGTGGAGAATCTCTATGAAGTTAGAGTCTCACCAGAGTTTTTAGATAGAAGACAGATAGCTGTGGGTTGAACAGGTCTCCAGAATGAAGTGTCAACAGTGGAGAAAGCTGGAAAAGTGTGACCTTGGATGAGCATCTACAAAGTATACCTGCATTACCCTCTGGAAGCAAAGCTAAGTCTCTCTGCCCTGTCCTGGCTGCTCTGGAGCCATGGAACAGCATCTTTGATCAAAGCAGAGATGATCTGAAATGTCTCTGCACCAGGAGGAAGGCACCACCTACTTTATATAAAGTAACTTTACTTTGAAGAGCTTGTCCTCAAGGGACTCTGGAATGGAGCTCACAGGATACTGAGCCTTTTGTGGAGGGTTCAGGGATGCTCTGTGCTACAGTGGCTCCAGGGAAATTACCTGCATCCATCCACAGTCAGCACGCAGATTCCTGCGCACAGAGTCTGTTTTCCTTCCTGGATTTCATGGACTCTCCTTCTGTGAAGACTCCCTCTTCTGTGACTATGATGTGCCTCTTCCCAAACACAGCCAGGAAATAGAAATCATTAAAATTATTTTATCTCCAGCATAAAACTTAATGGGGAATCCATAATTCAGGAAAAGGTTGCATTCAGAAAGATATTTTCAATCTTTTCAAGAGACACAAACTTTTGCTGTTGGCAAAATTTTGTTTTGGAAAGGAAAAAAAATCCAGTAATTGATTGCTTGATAAAAACATTAAAAGGCACCACGTCAGTTAGGAGGAGAAAAGGACCAGGTTTTCCCTTTTTTTAGTATATTCTGGGTTAATGAGACACCACCCTGCATCTCAGATGGAGCTACTTATCAGGAATACCATGTCCCATGAAGTGGGAAGAGAAACCTAAAGCAAAACCAAGGGGTTTTTTTAATAGACAGAGTCAAGTTTGCAATGCAGACCCTGCCTTAAGGGGTTTTGTTTGTTCAGATATTTAAAATTTTTATTAATTTTGTTTCATTCCTTAGTCCAGATATCAATGGTAAATGAACACAGGTGGTTTTTTCTCTGTGAAAGCAATCTTCACATATTTTGCAAAAGAGAAAAAAAAAACACCTGTGGAAAGCCACGCTTTCCCTCCCAGCTTTCGGTTACATTTTATGGGTAAACAATAAAACCCCAAGATGTTAATTAGAATGAGGGCTAAAATTAGGCTCTGTAATAAGCTCTGTGAACCTTCTCATCTAAAACTCCCCACAGAACAATAAATTGCATTAAAACACATATTATATAATTTTTTTTGCAATTCCTATGAAATCAAGCCTTTGCACTCTTCAGCTTCATGAAAGTCAGAATCCTAGGGGCTCTTCTGTGGCTTTAAGATCTAAATTAAGCTGATCTAAAGTAATAAATTCTGTAATTCGCCTCTCCCAGGTGCTCTATATTGTTACAAAGAATAAGACGCGTGATCCAAGACAAAATTGTTAAATGCCTGTAACAAACCTATTTTGTTTTCTCACTGTTGCATATTTGGGGTTGTTTTTTTCAGACCAGGCAGCATTTTTGTTGCATTTTCTGTGCCCAGTGCGGGGCACCCACTGCTTACAAACTTCTGAATGCTCTGGCTGCCTGAAACTGGGCATCCACAGAAGAAAAACTCCACAAAATGTGCCCATGCTCGAAAGTTCGTTTTAATACGTGGTTCGTGCAACCTTAATTAGGAACAAAGTGACCTAAGCCAGGATTAAAACACCCACGGTGGTTCCATGGCCTACACACAGAGCACCTTCCTCTGTCTGGCCTCCCTGTGGGCCTTGGGCCGCCTTCCAACCTCTGCAATAAAAGTGGCACAGCCCGCAGCAATATTTGGCCATAATTCCTTCCCTGGCCTTCACCATGTGCCTCTCTCCTTCCTCAGCCACATATTTTGGGGTATATTCTTAGGGCAACGTAAACATTTTGCCTCGGAGATGTCCCTCGTCCTTAAACTTCTACATCCTACCCTGCCCACAAGGGCACCACTCAGAGTTTTGGTATTTTGCTACTTGTTTTCTTTTGCAAAACTTAATTTTTCTTTGACACTTTAGCAACTCCTACTTGTAGTTCCATGACCTTTTCACTATTTTTTATATTCCCAATCTGCCTCACAGGTTGTCCCTCATCCCTCAAAAATGCTCTCATGAGTTTGTTTCTCCCCTCTTTGCTAGGGATGTAAGTCCCGTATGTTCGTATTTATTCCTTTATTTTGGTAACTTTGGAATATTTCCTGAAGACAGAAATATCTGTGGCTTTCTAGTCTCACATGTTTCTGATCTTCCTCTTGGATGAGGGGAGAAGAGGGAAAAAAACAAAGAAAATGTCAAAACCTGAGCTCATTGCAGCATCTCCATTCACCTTTTATTTTACTTGGGCAACATCCAGCATTTCTTACCTCACCTTGTTTCTTTTTCCTAACCAACTGGGAGATGATCCTGGAAAGGAATTCAGGCTCACTTGTTAGAACATTGGCATCCCTTCTTGCCAGAAGTTATCATTCTATCTGGGTCTGCAGCTAAATGATGGTTTAGTGTTCATCCCAAAAGGCCCATTATGCAGGAGGTGACCTAATTAGGATAATATTGCCCACAGAACTGCCCTCATCTCTTCCTGACTCAAAGCAAACATAATACAAGGAATTATCATCTATAAAATTGAGTTCTTCTTGAATTTTTATATTTCCCTTAGAGGACAATCTACCACTGCTCCTGCTAATTAACCTTGGTACTAAGAATTTGCACTTACACTATATCTTGAACTGCTATTGATTCACACTTCAGCTGCTGAATATTTCTTTTTTACTGACAGATTGAAGTATTCTCTCCTCTAAAGCTTCTCATTTTATGATCAAGTCACCGCCTCTTCTTTTATTGGGCTCAGGGAGCTCTGACAATTTTATTCTCTCACAAAAAAATCGCCAAGCTGACAAGAGCCTAAATGATGAGCTGCAAAAATCAAAAAGCCAGGCTGGTTCTTGTGAGCAAAGCCAAGGGAGATTACTATGGATCAGTCAGACCTTTGGAAATTTTGCCTGAGGGGCACCATCATAACCAGCATTCCATATAAGCTGTCATAGGTGTATCATTTCTTGTTGCATTTCAAAACTTTTCTTGGTGGAAATTCCTCCCCATTTTCTGAACACTTAATACCAGTCCCTGCAGAAGATGCAAATCACAGAGAAACCTCTCCCAGTGTAATCCTCTTCCTCTCCCACCCATGAGCAGTGTTGCATTACTGCACTTATCCTCTACACCTGACCTGTTAGGAAATCTCTTTATATTCCTTATAAAAGAACCTTGGGAGGCAGCAAATCCTCCCATTTATGAGCGACTTGGCTGCATTCACCATCTGGCTGCATTCATCATCTATCCTGTGTGGATCTACAATCAGTTTGATTTCCCTTACTTTTCTAAAGGTGGGGAGAATTCCATAAAGAATGCCATTCCCTTCTTCAGGAATTTGGGATAACAGATGCAAACACATTCACAAGCTGGGCAAGGACTGCAAATCTGCACCATTAACAAGTCCAAATGAGTGGGTGTTGGGAAGAGGAAAACTACAGCGTTTTCCTCCTTCAGTTGCCCCATCGCCCTTAACTGTATGAACATCACCCTGACATTTTTATAATTCCAGCTGCTCCATTGCTGAAGATGTTCCTCCTTGATTTGGAAAAAGTGATTTATTCCAGGTTGGAGCCACCTCTTTGTCCAATGATATTCCACTTAACTGGATAATCTTCAAAGCCTTATGAACCTCTGACATCTTCAGGAAAAATATCCTCTTCTCCCTGCCATAGGCAGAGACGCCTTTCACTATACCAGGTTGCTCCAAGCCCCATTCAACATGGGCTCAGACACTTCCAGGGATCCAGGGACAGCCACAGCTTCTCTGAGCAACCTGTGCCAAGGACTCACCACCCTCACAGGGAAGGATTTCTTCCCAATATCCCATCTAAATCTCCCTTCTTTCAGTTTGAAGCCATTCCCCTTTGTCCTGTCACTCTATGTCCTTGCCAAGTCTCTCTCATGAGCTGATCCTTCCCTTCTGATCCTCTGGGATGTCCTCCTCCCCTTCTGCTATCTGACTGCCACCCTGTGGCTATTCCACAATGTTCAGGTTCCAATTTTAAGGCTAAAGGGTTTCCACTAGATGGCAAAGTTAGGGCTGGTGATCTTCCAAGGTCGTGTATTTCAGTGTATTTCTTGAGCCTGGAAAACTCTCTGGAGAACTCTTCTCGAGCCTGGGAAACTTCCAGCAAACTCAGCACATTCGTATCTGGTTATGCTGAGTCAGGTCCCCTTTCAGTCTTACCCTTCAGAATTGTGAATCTGCTCATCTATGTTATTTTTCCTGGTTATCCAGGCATTTGGTTTATTGCATTGAGGATGTTTCCTCTTTATTGTGGCAGAGAAAACACAGGAGAAGCATATTCTGGAGAAAGAGGTTTATAACTGTTCTCTCTCTGTAGCTGTCTCTCTGCGGACAGGCATTTGTTCCACCTTTTACAGCATGAAGACTCTTGCACAGAGGTATTTTACTCCGATGACAGCAAAAATTGGTAAGATAAGGAATTTTATTAATCGACTTTCCTCCATCCACAGTTGTAATGAAAGGGAAAGAAATGGAGCAGGAAAAAAACAGGTAAAACAATAACTAAGGCCCATTTTCTTTATGGCCTTAATCAACTGGTATTTAATGATTGTTTTATTATTCCCATCACAATTTTATCCTGTGCTTAACACTCTCGGTCTGGAGACATGCATGTCTTCCATGCTCTCAACACCTCATCCTCATTTTGGATGTTGACTGGAAAAAATTCCTCAAAATCAACCCATCCCTCTTGGATCCTAATCCACCAGTCCCTGGGGGACCAGGGTGGTGGAGCATCTTCCTTAGTGATGTGGCAGGTGCTACATCCTGGTTTGGCATCTGTAACGTTGGGGCATTAAATGAGAAGACCCTAGGAAAGGCAGCAAGACTATTCAATAAATCCCACAGGGCTGGGGTGTGTTTGGAAGGCACATCATCCAAGAGCGGGAGACCAGCAATGTTTTGGCTGAGGTGTGCCTGTGGATAGGCAGCTGAATGAAAAGTTAAACACTTTTAAACAGCAGTCTGACTCCCACCACCTTTCTAACTTCCTTAGATTTGCCTGCAGCTCAGGCAGGAATGTCTCACTCTCCATGGGCCAGGAGTCAGGAATTCTCTCCTTGCAACAAATCACCCAGAGATTCAAAAAAACCCCAAAGCTTCAGGCAATCACAAAGTGATTATGATCACCCTTCACACAGAATCACTGTAGAACGGATGGGTTGGAAGAGACCTTAAAGCTCAGCTCATTCCACCCCCTACCATGGCTTATTGTATTCCACTAAACCAGGCTGCTCCAAGCCCCGTCCAACCTGGCCTGGAACGCTTTTGCTTCCTTAGTCACTCTTGTAGGGATCCCGAGTATGGATGGGACAGGTTTCTCTCTCTTCTGACTCTCAGTAGTGGCTTCATAAACTCTCCGAAGTCTGGCACTCTGGAAACCACTTGCAGACCCCCATGGAATGTCACCAGTGGACAAATAACCCAGAGGCTTCCAGAAGAGATGTGGAGGGCAGCACTCTCATAGAATACGGCATGTGGAAAAACTTCCACTTTCCTGTTTCCCTACCTCAATTAGGGCTCTAACTAGATCCTGTTCCTAGAGGACTGCTGCCTGCACCTCCCCACCTCCCCCATGTATGTACAAATTGGTCTAGGGGCTTCCTATTACAAACAGGGATTTGAAAATACTGAACCTATCCCATTCCCTAGAGCTTCCACATTTCCCTAATTCCCACATTCCTTGATTTCATGCTGTCCCAACTTTCTTACTACACTCACAACGAGAGTCACCCCAAAAAGCCTATGTTAGATAAGAAGCTTCCCTCCATATATACTCAGCAAATGAAGGATCAGCAGATGGAGAGGAATCTGTTCCCAGTCCCAAAGCTGCCCCCAGCTTGGTGGAACACAACCTCCTCCATGCAGCTTTTCCCCAGAACTCAGCACCAGAGCAGAGGAATGAAAGAAGCACAAGAAAAAATTAAGAGCACATCTTTACCAAAAAAAAAAGGAAAAAACATATTAATTACATTCGTCCATGGAATTAAGTGGCACCACCTCCCCACCTCTGGCTTAGCCAGCTCTCCTCAGTGCAGGATCTTCAGGGTGACCACCACAGGAGGCAGCAAGGCTGGGGAATTCCTCGGCAGGGATCCACTGCTCCTTATTTATGTAGATAGGCATCAAGCCAGAGCTCCCCTGAATCTTTCAAAGAGCTGCCAAGAGAGAAACAAAGGAATGAACCCCATGTTCCATCCAGGGCCCCGTGGGAAGAATTCCCATCTACAGACAAAGCAAAGAAGATCATGGAGTGGTTTGGGTCAGAAGGGACCTTTAGAGGCTGCCCCTCTCCTTCCTTGTCCTTGCCCTTTTCACTCCACAGCACTGGAAACCCTTAACTTGGGAACACAGCGGATCAATACTCACTGCACGATGTCTGCGAAGGCCGTGAGCAGCGGCTTGCACTGGTACTCGAGGCCGTGCTTGGCACACAGGGACTTCACCAGAGGGGCCACCTTCCAGTAGTTGTGCCGTGGCATTGTAGGGAAAAGGCTGTGGGAAAAGGAGATGGTGATTCAATGGCATCCGTCACCACCGCACGGAATTCCGGCCCCTCTGCTGTGCCTAGTTCTGGGAGTGCCCCAAGCTCCCCTTGTGCCACAGCCCTGGGTGCTCTGCAACGGTCCCTCTCGTGTCCCTTCAGTGTCTGTGCTGGGAATTCTCCCCCCTGTGCCATGCAACTCAGATCTGAAGTGGTGCTGGTGCTCACTGGTGCTCCAGAAATTTTCTTTTCGGAGTTCCCGTTCCGTCCTCACACAAAGAACACAAACTTAACCCACATTATCTTTTGTTCTTGTCTCAGCTGATAGAGGGACCTTGGAGGCTCTTCAGCCCTGGTGTAACTAGCACTTCTTGGAACTATTCCCAACCCCTGTTTCCACTCACTGGTGCTCAATCTGGAAGTTCAGGTGGCCACTGAACCAGTCATTGAACAAGGACTGATGAACGTTGCAGGTTGCCTGGAGCTGAGAGAAAAAAAAAAGAAGTCCTGTTTTAAGTATTATTTTAGCAATGGCCCTTCTCAAACACAGGTTTCTCATCCCCACAGCAATTCTGGCTGGATACAACAGCTCCAGGAGTTATTTCCAGCCAACACAAGGTGGCCAGGCTGAGGTAGATGAACTTTACATGCCCAGAACTGTCCATAAACAAGGTCTCACCTGGGTAGAGAACCAGTCCACATTCTTATCATAATCAATGTGCATGGGGATGTGATTCATTTGTGTGACCCAGACAAACCAGTTGCTTTCTATAAACCTGTGCAAACACAAAAAACCATCACAGATCACACACCCATGATGTGACAAGTCAGTACAAAACACTTGTGCACGTACCAGCTGGTTGTTGCCTGACAAAATGAACACCAGGAACCCCAAACATCTGTTCACATCAGACCTACACACACCTTCCACCTCCTGTAGCCTGACAGGAAACCACCCCCGTCCACCGAAAGGATCGGGAGAGAGAAGAACAGGGAGTGATGAGAAAAATAACCAGGAGGCTGGAGAAAAGCTGACACAAAGGATTGATATAAACTGGGCAGAGAAAATGTTGGAATTTTAAGTTGGATGATACCTGACTAACAGGTGGAGCCCCAGGGTACCCTTCACCCCCAGGAAGGGCAAGTAGGTGAGGAAGAATCGGATGTAGTAGGACAGCATCCAGGCCAGGTCCTGTAGTACAGGGGACAGGGAAAACGTCATTAAAAGGAAGAATTTCTGGCTTCTGAATTTACCATCACTGCCTTTAACACCTCCCCTAACATCTTCTACTGATCAATTTTTCCTCCTTAGCCTTATCACAAAGCAACCTGGCACCAGCCATTCCTGTGCTCAGGAATTATCCTGGTTCCATGAGCCCAGCAGAGGGCAAACACCAGACAGGACACGCTCTAAAGCACCACGATTTGCTCTGGATCTAAAGAGGAACCAAAGCCCAGAACAGTCGAGGACACTTTTTGTTACCTCATGGATCCTCCACAGAAAAAGGCTCTTTGGCAAACACCATTTCCCAAATCTATACCCACATCCTTTGCTGCAGACACACACAACTCCAGAGTTCCTCCCAGTAAATCTGGCACTGGAATTCATCCCTAAACCCAGGAGAAACCCCCCGTGGAGCTGACTCACCACCCACTGCTTCCGCTGCACAGCAAAGTAGAAGATGTACCACTGGAAGTAAAGGGGCACCAGCGCTGGTGGACCGACTGGAGGGACAAACAGAGCCATGAATTATCCCAACAGGATGAGATGGGATGGGATGGGATGGGATGGGATGGGATGGGATGGGATGGGATGGGATGGGATGGGATGGGATGGGAACAGAAGGGGCAGAGTGACTGCTGGCCATGGAACTGCAGAGGGGGAGGTTACTCACTGATGAAGAAGTACTTGTGCTGGTGGTTGTAAGGCATGAATTTCTTCTTCTGCACACCAAGCTGTTAAAACACACAAATTACTCAGGCCATGAAGACACCTGTGCACACATCCCTAAACTTCCAGGAGATGTCCTATCCAACCAAGCCAGCATCCTCCATCCCCTGGAACCTCGGCCTGGATGAGTTTTCACCCTGCCCTGGGTGCAGAAGGGACTGGACAGTGCCTTGGACACAGACAGTGACCTGCACAGGAAGCTCTGTCCCTACAGAGGGCACAAGCTGCCTAAAAATACTGAAATAGAAACCCACACAAACAGTTTGCTGACAAAGCAGAGCTTCAGAATTAAAAAAAACCCAAGCTATGGTACTGTTATGATACTGTTAATGACAGTGTGTGGAACTCCCACCTCCTTGCAATTAGTCTGGAAAACAGAGAAATGAGCATCTAGACATGAAACTGTGTCCACAGGAATGAGGCTGAACAGATTATCTCCCCTCTGAGGCTGCTCATTTTTTCAGTGTTTGCTGTATAAACATAACAGATCAAGCCACTGGCTTCCTTGAGGAATGCCATTATATCCCTGTACATGTTCAAACTAATTCCCAATAGCCCATCCCTTAATTTCAATGCAAATCAGAGCATTTAAAGCGACACTATGAATTTACATTACTTTTTCTTAAAGGACAGCAAATGCTAAAGCCACTCAATTAACTTCAGAGCTGGACCAGAAATAGAGCTGGACTCCAGATGGGAGCCACTCTGACACTGCCAGGCTGAGACCATTGAAATAGCTTCTTTCATCAGGAATTGTAAAAGTTCCAGACAGCCCTGGCTTGTCATCTGCTGCTTCCATCCCCAGATCACTACAATTAGTCACACTGATCTTGATAAAAGAGAACGACTTGTAATTCTTATCTTCATAAAACTGAAAGTCTCTCATCAAGGGAAATAGGAACTTGTAATCATGGCAAATATTTCATTCTTATCTTCCAACACTGCAAAAATTACTTTGAGTGAAGTTTGAAGAATATAAAGATCTCAGAATGACTGGAATATTACTGAGGAATGTTAGGGATTAGTGGAAGGCAAAGTAGCACTATATAAAATCAAACCAATTGGTGTCCAGTCTCCAAGCTCTCTGCAGCTTCCCAAATTTGAATCCTACTGCTGTCACCTCCCAGGTTCCCTCAGGTCTCACCTCCACAGAGAGCGTTTTCCCCAAAGCAAAAAACAAGGGGTGCATGTTGACATCGGGATCCTTCCGGAAGCAGTTGGGTTTGGCGTGGTGCTGGAAGTGGAGGTGATTCCACCAACTGGCCGGGGCTCCCTGTGGGAATGGATGAGAAGAAAGTGCCCTGAAGATGGTGGATCTTCTGCCCTTAGTTCTCTCCTTATCCTGGGATTGGTTTTGGCTGCAGAGCAGGGCTCTGGCAGCCCCTCCCCACACCCAGTGCCCACCTTGAGATGGCCGATGACGAACTTGTGCACCCAGTGGTTCCACCTGGACTTGCTGAAGACTGACAGGTGTCCAAAATCATGCTGGAGCCAGCCTGCCTGGGCCTGGAATCAAGAAAACAACAGTGCTGCTGGGGAAAAGAACTGTCAGGAGGGTCTGTGTCTGAAAAGGGCTTTCTTCTCCCACTCCCACGCTCCTCACAATGTATCCCTGGATAGCAAGAGCGCTTCCACTGCCAGGGCCCAATCCCAGCTCTCCTTTTTCACTACACACCAGTGCACCCCAGACTCTGCCTAATGACTTTTAGTCCTGGACAGTTGCTTCCATGAGGAAGGAAAAAAAAGTCATGGGAAAAAACCAGCCACAGAGCTCAGAACCAGCATTTATTCCCTCACAAAACTGCTCTGAAATCGGCAACAAAGTCTCCTTTAAGGAGCAGCTTGCTGCTGCCTCCTCCAAGTACTTGTAATTCCAAGGGGATCAGCTGGCCATGGGAGGAATAGCTGGGGCTTTGAGAGCTGCTCTGCCCTCTCCTCTAACTCCCTGCAAGTTCCCATGGGAACACAGTGGCTTGGCCCCTGCACACTGCCTTGGAGTTCTGGCACCGTGGAGCTCAGGAGCGGGGCATGGCTTTCATCGTGTAGGGAAGGCTGGAATAAGGAAGGCTTTGACGGAATACGGAGAGGAAAAAGCAAGGCAAAGCCTGCTCTACCGCAGCAGCATGTGTAGTACCGCCCTTTTGGTGGAATCCAGAGAGAAGCAGGATTTGGGGAAGTCCATGATGATAAGATTCCTCTCCTGCTTACGGCAACAAGCACCTAAGTCCCAAATTTGGCTTTCCGGGGCTTATTTTTTGTAGTTGCTCACCTGCACAGTGCCCAGAAGCACCGCAGAGAAGAGGAAAGGCACCAAGGATGCTCCAAAATACCAGATGATGAGCCAGGCTGCAACATCCAGGACCAAGATGTGGCAGAGACAGAGGATGAAAAAGGCGTGGTTGGGCTGGAGAAGCCCCATCTTCTCCACGGTTGCACGGAGCTCACGGAAATCTTCCACCAGCTTTTTCTGTGGGGAGACCCAAAAGCAGCCACTGGTCGGAAAACGCCTCAGGAACACGAACAGGAGCACAGTTTTCCCTCTCAGGGATGAAAAGGGGGAAAGCTGAGGGTCACCTGGAGACAAATCTCTGCTAAAACTACAAATAATGACGTGAAATGAAGCTTCAGCCAACAGTGATTCCAGGAGATTCTATGATGTTATGTACAGGGAGTTCTGCCTGCCAGTCAGAGAAGTTAAACAGTACAATTTCGACCCCAAAACCAAGCTTTTAAGACACTCACGTTCTTGCTGGGCTCAAAGCTGGGCTGATCTGGTGCCAGTTCCCCAATCAGGAGAGGGGTCATGTACTTCCTTACCAGTGTCTTGTCAAGATGAAAAGCAACGAAAGGATCCTGAAACACAGGCACAGGAACAGGATGAAGAAAAGCCATCGTTCAGGTGGCAGCAAAAGAAATCTGTTCCATGATATGCTGGACCATTCAAAAGATCCCTGTTAGGAAAACCAGTTACTTTTATTTTTTAAATGTAGTGTCAATCTCCACGGCAACCAGGTGAAAAAAACCCACTAGTGGCTGTTATCACTGAAGATTCTGTCCCTATATTTAAATTACAAATCCCCTGGGCACACATGGCACTCTGGCATCTAATTCCTGATCTCCCATTTACCTCCTTTTCCACATTTCTCTCCTGATGCCCAAATTAGCATATTTTTACAATCTCCCTCAGCCTAAGGATGTGGTTTTTTTTAACTTTCTGGGGTAATATTTGCTTGCTGGGCATCACTTCGTAAGATTCCTGCACCATGCATTGTTTATCACTATAATTACTAGGCCATCATTGTGTGCTTTTAAAATAAAATGTGCTTTTAAAAGATCTCTAGTTAGAAAAGGGGTTAAAAAAACTGGCTGATGTTGCCAGCTCTGGGTCAGCTGTAGCATCCTCCCTGCTCAGGGTCACTGAATAAAGGAGGGAAAGAGAGAGGGGGAACCAACATTTGCATTCTCTCATTGGAAAAGGGGGGGGAAAAATGGGGAGGAGTAAGTAGGCAGAGCAGGGGAGGATGGTACCACACATTTAGACCAATCCTTTCCATGGAGGCTGCAAAACCTGGGAGTGCAATCCCAGCCGTGGGTTAGGGGACGGCTGATTGCACCTTCTAGAAATCAGAACAGCAAACCAGAGCAGTTCTTCCTACACTTCCCATTTTTCCCTGGTTTTGAGAAGTCCCGTTCTTTTGATCCCCGGGGACAAAACCACTAGAAAATAAAACTTGGCAGGGGTTTCTGAGCGGTCAGCAGTTCAACTGCACCCAGCAGTGGCACTGATATCATCACCTAAACAATGCAGCTGGCTGCAATCCCACCATCCAGCCCTGCTCACACCATGAGCTGCTGACCCTTTTCTGGTCACAGAAACACAGAATGTTTGGGTGGGAAAGGCCTTTCAAAGCTCATCTCATTCCCCCCTGCCACGGACACCGTCCACTAGCCCAGGTTGCTCCAAGCTCCACCCAACCAGGCCTGGAACACTTCCAGGGATGAGGCTCCACCACTTCTCTGGGCAACCTGTGCCAGTGATAGGGCTTTGAAAATGCACATGTGCACCCTGCCCTCATGGAATGCTGCATTTCACTTATTATTTTTGGCTTTAAATGATATTCATACGATGGGATCTTCACGTGGAGATCTCAAGTTCCACCTTACAGTCCATCAACACCATCCTAGAGGTAGCTTTACACCCCATACCCATCCTTGGGTCCAAACACACGCACTTGGAGAAATTCATGGAAAAGGCACAAGCAGACAAAGGAAGGAAACACCACTGGGAAAGCCACCCCACACCCAGCTCCAACAGCATTTACTCTGCTCTGCAACAGCCACTGGCACTCAGACACGAATGATTCATTTCTTTTTCGTGACTGAAATACGACTTTCAGCGATATCCTGCTCTAGTGCCATCTCTTGGGTTCGGGAAGTTCGAGGAGGGCGAAGGCGCCCGTGCACTTGCAAACAACAACTCTGTCCCCGCGTGTGCCACACGCGTGGCAGCATCTGATACTTTTATGTGCAAAAATTACTGAGCGGTTTGGGGTGTTTTTTTCCCGGCTGCGGTTTTCAATCATTCCTTCAGCAACGCATCCCTGTAACAACCCCAAACAATCCCCGGCGGAGCGTGCGCCCTGTGTATTCCCTTGCACACAGCTCCCAGCGTACGCGTGTGTGTAGCAGCCGAGTATCCAAGCGTGCCACAGACGGCTCCCAGCCGTGCTCCCATCCCGACGGATCCTCCTTCCTCCGCGCTCAGCCCTCCTCCATCCCTCCCTCCGTGCCCGGGCTCACCGTGGCGTCCTGCCCGGCGTAGTGGCTGATGACCCGGGAGCCCCCCGGGTGCCTCCGGCAGAAGTGGCTGATGTCGTACACCTTCCTGTGGATCACCAGCCAGCGCTCCTGCGGCGCCGGCCCCCGCCCGTTCCGCTGCCCGATCTCCTCCCAGGTGAAGCGCCGCATCCCCCCCCGGCCGGGCTCCGAGCTCTCCATGGCCGGGATCAGCTCGCCCGGGCTCGGCTCGGCTCGGCCCGGCCCGGCTCCGCCTCCTCGGGTCCCCCCCGCCCACTGGGCTGCGCTCGCCGTGCGCCCGCCCCCGGGGCCGGAGAGGGGCGGCCGGGATGCTGGGGCGTCGGGGGATGGACAGCGCAGGAGAGGGGGAAACTCGGGCTGTCCGGGCTGGAATGGTTCCCGGAGTCATTTTGTTTAGAAAAGCCCTCCGAGAGCAGCAGTCCCCCAGCACTGCCAAGCCTATCAGTCACGGAATCACGGGATCGTTCGGGTTGGAGGGGTGGGTCACCTGGAGCAGGTGGCACAGGATCGTGTCCAGGTGGGTTTGGAGACTCCAGAGAGTGAGACTCCACATCCTCGCTGAGGTCCCTGAGCAGCCTGTCCCAGTGCCCTGCCATCCTCAATGTAAAGTTCTTCTTCACGTTGAGGTGAAACTTCTAGAGTTTTTGTTTATAGCCTTTCCTCCTCGTCCTATTGCTGGCCACCATGAAAACATGTCCCCAAGCGCCACATCCACGCGGCTTTTAAATCCCCCCAGCCGATTCCACCACTGTCCCGGAGAGTCTGTTCCAGGGCTCGCCAACCCTTGACAACAATTTTCCCTCATATCCAACTTAAACCTCCCTTGGCACAACTTGAGGCTGTTTCCTCTTGTCCTGTCACTTGTTACCTGGGAGAAGAGACCGATCCCCGCCTGGCTCCACTATCCTTCCAGGGAGTTTCCCTTCTTCACACTCAAGTTCCTTCTTTCAAACCACTTTTACAACCTGCTTCTCCTTGTTTCTAGGCTGATTATGACTTATCTTCCCTGCCCTTTGTTTTGCTTCCCCTTTCCAGCAGATCCCTCCCTCTCTTCCATCTGATCTGCCTCTCCCTTCCAGCTGCCTCAGCCTTTCCTGTTCCTAAGGCTCCTTTTGGCTGCTCATGCCTGGGTATGCAGCCAGAGGGAGGGAAGGTGTTGCCACAGGTAAATCACATCAAAACCCTGCAGATGATTCTTCAGACAGCAGAATAACGCTGGAAGAGTGAATGATGCTAAAACAAACCAATCCTTCTGTGTGGGACTTCATCCATATGAGTTACAAATTAAAATTCCTCTCCCACACTCATCTCCCTTTCCATAGTAGCACCAGCCCTTCTCCCTGAACTCTCGTTATTGATCCCGGATTTCTTTGTTTCCATTCACACCTTCCAATCTGACCTAGTTACAGCAATTCCAGTGGAAGGTAACCATAGAAACAAAGAGCCACCACGCTGCATCCCCTCGCGTTCTGAGCATCACCTGATGGCTACATCACATCTTGGAATTCTGTGCCTGCAAAACACTGGATGGAACGTTTTTATTTCCTTCCCTTCAGCAATTCATATTAATAAACATTAATAGATGTTTAGCATCTTTTTAAATGTGACAATTATAGCCAGAACAGTGCTGTAATTATTTCAAATTCCATTTTTTCCCCATTATCAATTGCCCAACAGAATATTTATCCTATATTTAGTTGATATTTATGACCTTTTATCGTGAATACGAGGGACACACAGAGATCAGTTTTCTTTTTCCTATACACTACACTAAAAGCAAATAAATTCCATCTTCCTACACAAGTTAAACCTTTGGAAACTTGCTTTGAGGGATTTTAACAGGCAAAAAGCGCCACTAAACTTGATAAAATCCACTCTTGTTCCCTTCATGTGCATCCTCTGGTTTCAGCAGCTACAACGGACGTTAACGCCTTATTAACACATTTTCCCAGACAAATTATACAACGGCCCTTGGAATTCCCTTCCAAGCTCCTTCTGACATGAAATCCCTGGCTGTGGTTGTTTTCCCCTCAGCAGATGATTCAAGACAAGCCATGGAGGCTCCTGGAATCACCCAACCCTAAGCAGTGACGGTTTCTGTGTCCTGCCAGTTGCCAGCAGCGCTTGTTTCCCCTGCTCTTGCCACACTCGGGATCTCAAAGGGTGTCTCAGAGACAAGAATGGGACCTTTGTCATAAAAACTGCCAGGGAAAAAAACAGCTGCTGTTATAGGCTCACCAGCATCCTGCATCCAGCTGGGATTCCTGGCATCAGTCTCTGCTGGAACACAATTAACCAGGTAAAATGAGTCCTTCAGTGCCCTGACTCCTTGTTTTACCTTCACTGCTTCACCTCCACATCTGCTGTCACCACCTCGCTGTGATCCAGCTCCCCAGGCTACCAGGAACCACCAAAAATCCAAGGCTAGGGAAGAGATGCTCTTTGGTTCACTCTTCTGACCTGCCTGCAAATCTGGTGACTGGGGATCACCAGAATTTGAAGAAAATGTATTAAAATTCCTTATTTCACTACCATGGTTTGGCTGGAACATGCTTTAAAATACTCAAGTGACCTGATGAGGGATCACTAACTATTTGGGCATCTGGTGACCAAACCAGTAATCAGGGAAAGAGGGAGATGGGTTGAAAGGATTGCAGCCTTTCTTTTCTCCTTTTAGAGAAAATGAGTTACACTGATGGATGGTGAGGTCTGAAACCACGGAAAAAAAAATAAAAGGAAAACTAACAAATGCCGAAAAACAGTTTAAAAGGGCAGAGTCTAAAAGAAGACTCAGTTCTTGGCTTTGGTTCAGCCTAAGAAAAGCTGAAGATTCTGGGCACAGGGGAATTGTGGTGGCGTGATTTACAAGGTTCTGTCATCAGTGCAATTAAAACAGCCACACTGATGAAGCAAATGCAGCAGGCAACCATTAATTTAGTCATTGTGTTACTACCAGGGAAGAGCCTGGAGCTCCTGACAGCTCCCTGTAGCACCATTCCTACGCCAGGCTTAGGATCCACTGCAAGGATCTGTGTAACACCAGCAGAAGGGGGAGAAACTGGAAATATTCCTTTTATTCTTGTTGTATTGTTGGGAACGAGCTGGAATACTGGAATAACTTGGCCTAAATGAGTTAGTGTTGTACCTAGAACTCTTTGTTTGGGTTGCTAACACTTCATACCCACAAAAAAGTCTGGATTTTCCATACAAACAGTGTAACTTCATGGAGTATTTGCTCAGTGCTTTGACTTAACAAAACTTAGATGCCAAAGAGACTGAGATTTGGGAAGAGTTTGCATCTTGCCAGGAAAAGCACCCAGGAATTACTCTGTGTAAGGGAGGAGATAAAATATGCATATCTTTTGTCCTTTAGAAGTAATAAATTCAGATTAGCAACTGAGGGACCGAGGTGGTGATTGTTTAGAATTTTACACTTTTGAAAGCAAAACCTGAGTAAGGAAAAAAAGGAAAGGATCTGATGATAACAGGGGAACACCAGTAGGATTTTCACTAGAAATCATTACAAAGCAGCATCA
Organism: Cnemophilus loriae; assembly: GCA_013397755.1. Taxonomy (NCBI): domain Eukaryota; kingdom Metazoa; phylum Chordata; class Aves; order Passeriformes; family Corvidae; genus Cnemophilus; species Cnemophilus loriae. The sequence goes on from VZTF01001128.1 coordinate 48,084, forward strand.
GAACAGAGCATTTCTCTCCTCATTCCTGCCCTGCTGCAGTGTCTGCTGCTTTCTGAGCGTGATTCCCTCCTCTGCTCCCCTGGCAGCCAGAGCAGTTTGTGCCCTGACCCTGATAATCCCACGGGCAGCCCAAGATCCACTGCAGAATGTGGAATCCCTGCCAGCCATGGCCGCACAATGGGGATTTCTGTTCCTTTGTTGGTTGTTTCCCTCGTAAAGTTCCTCAGCTCTCAGCCACTCTCCCAGGACCAGGAAAAAAGTGTCAGAGTAAAAATTATCCGGAGTAAAAAATATCAAGGAAATGTTTGGTAGCATTTTGTTTTAAATACATGGACTGCTACAGCATTCCCACTTAATTACTGGTTTACCTCAGGCTCCAGGCTCCAGCCCCCCATTCCTGGCCCAGCTGTTTACCACTATGTCTGAATTTATTATTCAACTTATTATTTATTTTTATGTTCAGACCTCCTCAGCCTTTCCCTCTTGTGGAAGACAGGGAAAACTTGGGGTCCTTTCTCTCCTTTCATGTATTTTTCCTTGGCAGAAAGGAAAAAGGTATCAAAAAGTCTATTAAAAGTATCAAAAGTTTAAAGGTGGAGCTAAATCTGATTTTCACTCTATTTTTTCTCCCCAAATCCTCAGTTCCATCCTTTTTCTCCTTCACAAAGCTGCTCCATGTCTTCCCCTAGTTCACTGCCTCCTTTTCCCACTATACACCATGGAGCCACCTAGCCTTACCAAGTGATGGATCTTATACTATGAACTGGGGGAAAAAGAGGATTTTCCCTGCATCCATGAGGATTGCAGCACAGCTACTGGGCATTTCCATGTGCTGGTGCCAGTCTGGATGCTGCTGTCAAAGTCTAGTCCTTTCTGAAAACCAAATTTAAAAAAACTTACCAGACCTTGCCAACTCCTACATAAAAGCCAACAAAGGGATGAGACAACAAAGAGAAAAAATGTCTTTTTTTAACCTCATTTTTAAAGTGCTTTCCTCAGGGTTTCCATTCTTTCACATTAAACCAATGCATGAGACAGTGTAAAGATACCTGAGCTACCAATTTTCTCTGCTTTTTCACCATTTCTGTCTATCCCAGTGAGACACCCTCCACTGACTCATTAGGTGAAGAGCAGACGTGCCACTTCTATGTGTGCTCCCTGCAAAAACTCTTCCATTTCCACATCCCCTTTCCCATACTTTGTTCCCTTTCGTGCTCCTCACCTTTTTTGCCCGCATCTCGTGACTCTTTGGTTAAACTCAGGGCTTTTATCTCCCTCACACAAGCTCTTTGTCCTGCTAAAGCTACACCGGGCAGCAACCGCAGCCTTTCACTTACTTGGCCATAGAGCAGAGCCTGTTCTCCTCTCTTTGCCAGGGCTGGTTTGTGCCCCAGGAGCCAAGAAAACTCAGAACAAGCACTGCCTGAAGCCTGACAGCCTGGCTGGCTGCGCTGGTGGAGGCTGAGAGCAGCAGGGATTATTTAAGAGGCATCTATCAATGGCTTGTCATTAAGTTATGGTGCAATTTTCCATGGGAAATATCCAGGTGGGGAGTTCTGGGAGCTGATTTTGCTTCTTTGTCCATCTACAGGTAAATTCCAAAACGTACCAACCTACTTATCAGCTCATTTCGTAGAATCAACATGGAATCCAGGAATGGTTTGGGTTGGGAGAGATCTTAAAGCTCATCCCATTCCAACCCCCTGCCATGGGCAGGGACATCTGCCACTATCCCAGGTTGCTCCAAGCCCCATCCAACCTGGCCTTGGACACTTCCAGGGATGGGGCAGCCACAGCTTCTCTATGCAACCTGTGCCAAGGCCTCAGCACCCTCACAGGGAAGGATTTCTTCCCAAATTGTACATATCCAGGCACACCTACAGGATTAAAATCCCCAAATTCAAAGAACTCAGCAAACTTTTCCCTCATCACAAGTTTCAGGTCCACCTTAATGTGGTGTCTGGCTGTAATTTAGTCTGATCCTTGTCACAGGGCTATTTTGAACCAAACTAAATAAAACTAGCAAGTCTTAGCAAAACATTCCTGTCATTTCTGACTTTCCTCACCCCACACCACAGGCAAAGACTGTTTAACAGGCTGAAGCCATCCTGCAGCATTAACACCAGGTAGAAACAGAGGAAAGCTCTAGCTTGGCTTGGCACAAAGCTAAAGAGGAGAGATTTAGATTGGATATTGGGAAGAAATCCTTCCCTGTGAGGGTAGTGAGGCCCTGGCACAGGTTGCCCAGAGAAGCTGTGGCTGCCCCATCCCTGGAAGTGTTCAAGGCCAGGTTGGATGGGCTTGGAGCAACTTGGGATAGTGGAAGATATCCTTGTCCATAGCAAGAGATTGGAACTGAATGGTCTTTAAGGTCCTTTCCCACCCAAACCCTTCTGTGATTCTGTGGTTAACCCTGTGGATTCCTTCCCTTGCTTAGGCCCAGCCTGTGCCACTACAAAAAGGATTCATAATCCTCCCACTTATTCACGCAAAATAATCACAGGAAAAGACTCCTATTGCCAGGAAAGCTGGGGATCACATCTGGCTGGCCCTGGAAAGGGGCCACAGGCCCTGTCGGAGGTAAGCAAAGCCTCAGGGAAAGTGCCTTGTGTTGCTTTTGTCCTTGCAACACCACACCTTGCGCAACCTGACGATGGGAATTGTGTACAATAAAGTGCCCCACGGCAAGGAGAAGATGGCAAAGATGGCATTATCCCACCAGTTAATAAAAGCATGGCCTCGGGCAGGAGAGCTCTGGCTGCGCTCAGCCAGCTCTGCTTGTGCCACAGGTGAGCTGTGAAGTCTGGCAGCCACCAGCGGCAGCCCGGCAAAAATAGAGCAAAACAATGCAGATTTAGGGCAGAACAGCGACAGCTCCTTTCTGAGCTCAGCAGTGAGAAGGCGGCTGAGAAGTCTGGGGGGAAAAAAGGCAGAAAAGGGGGTGAAGCAGAAAAAAAGTAGGATGAAAAAGGAGGGAAAAGAAGAAAAGAGAAGAAAGATCAAAAAAGTAAAAATGGTAAAAAAGGTAAAAAAGGGTAAAAAGAGGGGGAAAGAAGGAGAAAGGGGTGGAAAGAGGGGAAGCAGGAGGAGGAGTGAAGGGAAAAAAGAGGGAAAAAGGAGTGGAAGGGGAAAAGGAGGGAAGGGGAGAAGGAGGGAAGAGAAGGGAGGAAAAAGGGGGGAAAGGGGAAGAAAAGGGGAAAGAGGATGAAAGGGGGCAAGGGGGGAGAAGGGCAAACGGGG
>VZTF01001128.1:52799-104331 GCA_013397755.1 Cnemophilus loriae
AAAAAAAAAAAAAAAGGCGGCAAACCATTTGCTGCTGCTCCAGCTGCTCCCGTGCCGGGTTCAGCCACCTCTCAGGTTTCAGCAACGTAAAAGATACAACAACAACAAAAGATAAACAACAACAAAAAAAACCGCCCCCAACCTTGAAACAGGAACAAATTAGAAATAAATTGTTTGTTGTCTGGAGTTTCCCTCAAAACCACCTTCCTCAGAAGTGCATCCAGACAGCGTGTTTTCTCCTCAGGGCACGTGAATGGAATCCAAGCTGCCTCAGAGCTCTTCCCAAAACGTGCAGAGACCAAGCAGGAACAGGAACTGCTGGTCTCCCACAGCTCCTGACACCTTAGCAAGGAGGAGGTTCCTTGTGCGACAAAATTATTTGGCAGAACCTTCCCTTTCCATCAGCCACATTTCCCTGAATCCCGTGGTTTTTTTCCATTCTTTTCCTTGAAGCACTGAGCTGCATTTTGGCCTTTCTGTCCCTTTTCAGTAAGTCCTCTGAATGAATAGTTTTCTCCCTCAAAAAGATGGTTTTGCTTTCAACTGCTTAAACACAGAGCTGCTGCAACAGGAGGAGTTTGACTCCTATGGCAAAGAATTTAACTCCAGTATCTCCATTGGCAACCAAAAAGCATCTGCTACTGCAGTGGTCTGGAATCCTCGAAAGGGAGGCTGAAACACAGGTTGGTGGTTCCAGGATTGCTGGTTCTCCTCCCACCTCCCCACCCTACGTTGCATCCCACACTCCATGAAGGCATGGCCTTAAAAATGCTCTGAAATTGTTAAATCACCGCTCCGAGCACTAAACCGGGATTGGCATCAGTTTTGCAGCTTCCCTGTGGTGAACAAGCATTTACAGCCAGAAAACCCTCTCTCATTCAGGGGGAGAAAGGCTTGGCCTTGACCCTGTGTGGGTTTAGATTGGGTTTTAGCAGGAAATTCTCCCTGTGAGGGTGCTGAAGCCCTGGCACAGGTTGTCCAAAGAATCTGTGGCTGCCCCATCCCTGGAAGTGTCCAAGGCCAGGTTGGATGGGGTTTGGAGTAACCTGGTCTATGGAAGGTGTCCCTGCCCCTGGCAGGGGAGTGGAATGAGATGATTTTTTAAGTCCCTCCCAACCCAAACCATTCCATTGTTCTGTGATTTTTTAAACACAACATCCAAGTCTGGGACAACCTGTTCTGGTGTCACCTCATGCACAGAACACGAAGGCAGGGACACTTTGCAGTGTCTCTGTCCCAGAGGTGTTCAGGGGTGTAAAAGAAAATCCTTGTGCTGACTGCTCTAAGCACTTCCAATGCTCAGCTACAGCTCATATCTCAATTATAGAAAGCCTTTTTTTCACCAAGAGCAGCTGGAATAATTCCCACATCCCATAAGACACTTCGGCTTATTTGGTCAGTAGATCACAAAGTTGGGAGGTCAAGTGCAAATATCACACAGCATTTCCCAGGGATTACCTGTTTCCTTAAGCTTTTTATCTCCTGCAGTACAGAACTGAGGACAATTCCAAAATCCAGGTTCTATCTTATATTTGGGACCTATTAGTGCAGGAGCTTCATGTGATATACATAATAAAAATCCAATCCTTCCATCATTTGCAGGATCTCCAGGAAGTGAGCACCCAATCAGACCTCCAAAGACTTTTTTATTCCCAGCAGTTAAAATAATATTGAATCAACATTTTTTTAATGCTTCTTATGTGTCACCTTCTCTCTCCTTCCCCTTTTTTTTTTCACCCAAATTTGCAGCACTTTGCAGCAGGCACAGTCAGCTATTCACTTCCCTCCTCATTCTGCTTTTCCTTCTTCTTTCACATCTTCTGCAAATTGTTCCAGAGAAGGAAACCAGGAACCAGAGTCAACATTTCAGTGACACATTTATGGGTCCAAGTTTCTATTTATTTTGGTGGACTTTGGGCCTGAGGTCATTGCCTGGCATTTTTGAACCCCAGACTCTGATGAAGGGCAGCTGCCAGAAGGGTCAGCTGGACATAGGGAGCACTTTCCAGCTGCCAGAAGGGTCAACTGGACATAGGGAGCACTTTCCAGCTGCCAGAAGGGTCAACTGGACATAGGGAGCACTTTCCAGTCTGCCCTTTCTCTGTAGAGCCAGGAGGGAGAGAGTAGTTGGTCCCTACAATTGGTAGGCAACAGGGCAAAGGTGGAAAGGCCAGAGCATGGTTCTCCTGACTCCAGTTTTTAACTTTTTTTTTTTTTTCCATACTCTCTTAGCACTTCATGGAACCAATCTTTCCAGTTCTCCCAGGTGAATTCCAAGAGCTGACTCCAGTTCTGTGCAGTGAGGAAAGGGCAAGGACAGAGTCAAGGTTTCTGCTCTGGGTCAGCTTTCTGTCCCAGCTGCTGTCTTTGGGGTTAAAATTCCAACTGTGCCATGTGAAAAGATCTGGCCAAGATCTCACTACAAGCATCAGGCACCTGTGGGATACAGGTAGATAAAAATATGTGGAAAGGGGAAGGAATAGAGAAAAAGAAGAATCAGATAAGCTCATGAATGCCAGAATCAAAACAACTCCACAAACAAAGCATTATTCTTCTGAAGAGTCACCACTTTTTCCTCAGCTATTTTACTACTGGGATCTCCAGGCCTGGCCAAAACACCCAGGAATATTTTTTGTGTTTGCAGTCACATCCAGCTTCAGTCACCACAGTCACCCCCTCTCTCGACTTGCCTCCAGGAGCAGACTTTCCAAGGGTATTTATATCCTAGGAGGGATTTACACAAATTCCCCTCTGCCTACCTTCTAAGGGAATTAACAGGATTTAAGTATTTAGTTGCTTAGGAAGAATTTCTTGAGGTGCCTTTCACCATATGACTGGATGCCATCCCAGGTCTCACCGTTCCCAGGACAGCAAATTCATCAGGCTTTAGTGGAATTAATGTCCCAAAAAGTGATCACAGAGCTGGAGGTCACCTGGTCCCCCACTTCCACAGGTTCCACAACTGCTGGAGGTGGGTGGGAATGTCACAGTGAATAAGAAGCACATCTTACTCCTGAATCTCACACAGTTCCTCCTGTTTCCACTCCAGGATGCATTCCAGGCCTTCCATATCAATCCCACCTTGGTGCAGAAGTTTCTCAAGCCACTGCTTATCGGAGAACTCGCTCCAGGGGAGCCCAGCCAGGACCGAGACAAAAACGTGAGTTTTTGCTCCTCAGCTGTGGTTCAGGGTGGCTATTCCCACCATTTTTTCCCTCTTGAGATGTTTTCCAGAGAAGGAGAGAAGTTCTCAGTGACTGAACATCTCCATGTAGCCATATTTGTACCCCATTATGGATTAAATATGTGTGGAAAGGGGGTGACACTTTTGGCTGTACAAATCTTTTCTTTCCCACAGAGCCACCAACAGCCAATTTCTAGCAGCCCATTCCAGGCACCCAGGCTGGACTTATCCTATCCTGAAGGGAAATGGGAACGGAGACATATGGAACGAGAAATGTGCACCAGCTCTGGTGACTGTGGTCCCTTCTGCTGCTCCTTTGCTGGTGACCAAGCTCCAAAACAGCAGTCCCCAGATGTCTCACTTCGGTGGCCGTGCTAAGGAGCAGCAGCCACTGCCCATCCTCAGGGCAGCTCTGTATCCCTGCTCATCCATTATTCAGGCCCAGAGTGTGGCACAACTGGCTCTGGCCAGGAAACTCAATCCTACCCCGTTGTTTGTGGCTGGCCATGATTGTGATATATCTGTGTCACTCACAATAGAGGGGACAATGCAGGCCCCCAGTGACCCAGGAATGCTCCTCATGGATGGCTGCACGGGAGCTGGCCCAAGGACTGAATGGATGATGGGAGATAGTGGATGCTCATTATCAGAGCTCTGGAATTAGGCACAATAGCTCTGAATTACCTCTTGCTCCAGCTTCTCCTTAGTGCTTGGGAAGCTCATTCAGACAAGAGCCATCAGGTGATGTGACACTCAACAGAGCTTGGATTACTCTCCTGGCTCCAGGTCCAAAAGGTCAGGATGTGGGCTCAGACCAGCCAGGATGTTTATTCCTAGGAATACAGGGCAAAAAGCTGGAGTATGGAGCCAAAGTCCTTAGGATGGAGCTTATCCTTCCTCCATCCATCCCACAACTCATTCAAGCTCTCTCCCAAAGCCTCACCCTGCTCTTGCCTGTCCCTTTGCAGTCCCAGCTGGTGGAGGATTTCCGGACCCTGCGGAAGACAGCGGAGGACATGAACCTGTTCCGAGCTAGCCCTTTGTTCTTCTCCCTTTACCTGGGCCACATCATTGCCATGGAAGTTTTGGCTTGGCTCATGGTTTCCTACTTCGGGACCGGCTGGATCGCAACCCTCATCCTTGCCTGCATCCTTACAACTTCCCAGGTGACAAAGAGAGATCTTCCTCACACTCCCAACGTGCTCTCCACCTCCATTTCTTTCCTGCTTAGCTCTGATTCCCGATAGCTTCCTAACTATTTGATTTCCCCTTATCCCAGGCCCAGGCAGGGTGGCTGCAACATGATTTTGGACACCTCTCTGTCTTCAAGAAGTCTTCCTGGAACCACATCGTCCACAAGTTTGTCATTGGGCACCTGAAGGTAAAAGGAATTATGGAACCAGGGAATTCTGGGAATCCATCACTTTGGCTGTGGCAGACTAGGAAAGAGCAGCGCTCGACTTTCCCAAAGTGAGCAGAGGCACAGACAAAGTTGGTGACCATCTCCCGTGGACCAACCTGCGCTAGCGGAAGGTGTCCCTGCCTGTGGCAGGGGGTTGGGACTGGATGAGCTTTTAAGTCCCTTCCAAACCAAACTCTTCCAGGATTTCTGGGAAGACACGGTGACCTGTGACTCGCTCAGAGTGTATTTATTCTGTGTTCTTTCAATACGGATGATCCTTAGGGATCCCTCTGGAACCAGCAGTCTCATAGCAACCAACAACTCCACTACTCGCTGCTTGCTGCTCTTTCCAAAGAAAATCCCACTTTGGCCACAATCTGAGTCTCACCACTTTAGTTCTTATAAATGATCGGGTAATCCCACCTTGGGAGCAGCTTCCTGTGGATGAAAACTCCTTGTTCTCCTTGCCCAGGGTGCCTCTGCAAACTGGTGGAACCACCGCCACTTCCAGCACCACGCCAAGCCCAACATCTTCAAGAAGGACCCAGATGTGAACATGCTGCACATTTTCGTCCTTGGGGACACGCAGCCCGTTGAGGTAAGGAAAAGTGGGGAAAACACGGAAAACTACTGTCCAAGAGGGCCTCGGAGAGTGGTTGTGCAAATCCAGGAGTTGGCTCCCATCGTTAGACATGACTTACACAGGCAGGACTTCCAGGAATGCTAGAAAGGAAATGCTTAATCCAGGGATTTTGTCTGGCTACGTTGTCTGACAGGAGTTTGGTGCCAACCCTTGGGCTGAGGAGCAGCATTGACTATTAATTCCCAATCCATTTCCTGTGCTGACCACAGGAGAAAGTGTCCTGGGGTAACTTGGGAAAAATAATGCAAATAAGATTGGAGAAAAAGCAGAAAGTCACTAAAGGCCACTTCATCCTGCTGGCTTGAAGTACCAACGTGAGGGGGAAATATGGTGTTCCTCAGAATTCCAGCAAAAGCATTTCAAAACTGACCTTCCATTTCCATGGCAAATATCTTCCAGCATCAAGTGATTTTAATTTTAATTCAATCTGCCTCTCCAGAGCCAAAATATTTACTGCTTGCTTATAAAAACCTACCCAAGGCACTTAAATCATGGTGTTTTTCACAATGGAACAAAGATTTCTAGTTTTAAAAACAAAACCTTCAAGAAAATGGACAAGCAGCAAAGACAACACAGGCAAATACAACATTAAAAATGGTTTCGCAGCCAGATTTTGTATTATTGAGAAAGCAGACCATGGTTCTACTACTTAAAGGAAAATCTAAATATTTGTGATAACAAGGAAAACTGGATTTCTGCCTCAAAATATCTGGTATTAGGCCAGGATCAATCTATGCCAGTATTCTCACATTGGTATAAAATCCTTTTCCAGATGATGCCAAGTGCACACCTTGCAGAGCTCAGCCCAGAGGGAATAATGTGCCTGATTTATTGGTGCTACAAGCCTTCCCTTCCAAAAAGTCAAACTTTATAACTATCACATTCATATTAGTAAAGATGGAGGTGCTGGCAGCTCTTATCACAGAAACAGGGATGGCAGAAGGTGAAGTGCATCAAAATTCCATCCAGGAAATAGAAATTATCTTTAAAAATTGAGTTTACATCTAACATAATGACAAAGTCAGGATATTTAATCACACCAAATCGCTTCTTACCCGCTGGTGGGAATTCAGTCAAAACTCCCTGGTCAATAAATTAAGAATCATTGCAGAGAATCTGCTTTTACCTGGGAATGTCTCCTTGTGTCCTGCAGTATGGCAAGAAGAAGCTGAAGTACCTGCCTTACAACCACCAGCACGAGTACTTCTTCCTCAGTGAGTATCCACCCTCCTCTCTTCCCTGTTCCCGGAACTGTCCTTTCCAGCCCTCACTGTGTGAGCAGAGCAACTCCTCAAATCCCAACTCATCCCACCCTGTGCAGGTCCCCAAAGCAGCTCTGGGATATCCCAGCACCTGGAACATTGCCCTACAGAACAAGGGAATGTAAACCAGCTGAGGCTAGGAATAACCTCCATGGAAAATCTGCATGTTCCCAGTTCCATGGAAGCAGTCCCTTGTGTCACGCACCTTCCCACCCCTCTGATGGCCAAACCATTTCCCTTTGCCTTGCAGTCTTCCCGCCTCTGCTCATCCCTGTGTATTTCCAAATCCAAATCATCTCGACCATGATCAGGCGCAGGTTCTGGGCGGTGAGTGAAACATTCCCTCCATCCTTATGGGGCCTGGCTGGAAACTGGAGCAGAGAGGGAGGCCAGGGGGCAGGCAGGAATTAGCCAGTGTTCCCAACATCACCAGCAAGGACGTGTTATCCAAGATGGGCAAAGTGATGCCTGGTGTTTTCTCTCTCCCCCCAGGACCTGGCCTGGGCAATCAGCTACTACCTGCGCTACTTCATCACCTACATCCCGTTCTATGGCATCCTGGGATCCCTGTGTCTCCTCACGTTTGTCAGGTAGGGGATCAAGGGCATCCCTGCTGCTCTCCCATCCCTCTAGTGCAGGTTGAGCCTGGCCTCAGCTCTGCTGTGTCCCACTGCTTCACTTCCCTGTCAGCATCTCCCAGTTCCAGCTCCTCTGGCACTCTTCCTGCATCTCCCCCTGCCCCACGATGGTCCAGCCAGGATTCTCCTGCCTTTCCTCATTCCCTGTTCTCACACACTGCTGATCCCACTTTGGTCATGGTTGGACCCTCCCAGAGTGCCTCATCCTACTCTCTTCCCAGCTGACTGTGGAGGTAATTCTGTGCATGCTCCAAGTCTGAAATCAAGCTGGAAAACTTATCACAACTGGCCCATAATTCCCCAAGTTTTTGATGAAACTCAAAGTGCAAGAATAAAAAGCAAAATTGCAAAATCAGATCATCTGCTCTTGCAGAAAACAAGCCTGGAACAAGGATGATTCCAGGCGATTCCTTGTCAACATCCACCCAAGTCTCTGCTGCTCCCTGCAAACCCCACTCTAGTTACCTGATGTCCCCATCTTCGGTGGAAATTGTCATTTTTCCTGGTTTTGCAGGTTTCTGGAGAGTCACTGGTTCGTGTGGGTCACCCAGATGAATCACATTCCAATGGAAATTGATTCCGAGAAGCACAGAGACTGGCTGAGCTCCCAGGTAACTGGGAGGGGGGAAAACCACCCCTGACTCACCCCAAAATTGGATTTACTCAAAGAGTGTGAGTTACCACCACCCCCAGTGTTAGCACCATCCCTTACTAGGATAGTGTGTCTTGTCCATGACTTCTCCCATCAAGATGTTCTTCCCAGAGCCAGCAGTGCTGGGGAAAGACATGGAATTCCAAAGTTCTGCAATGACTTTGACAATCAAAAGGTTACCTGCTCCGGGAGGCAAGTTGAGAGAGAGGGTGACTGTGATGACTAAAGCTGGATATGACTGCAAATCCAAAAAATATTCCTGGGTGTTTTGGCCAGGCCTGGAGATCCCAGTAGTAAAATAGCTGAGGAAAAAGTGGTGACTCTTCATTTTGGAGCCTGTCTTTTTCCTTTTGTTCTGGAAGATGAGTGATATAGTGCTCCCTTTCCTCTTCTTTATTCTAGATATTTTGGCAGTTCTATCTCCCTGCAAATCCAAGTAAAATGTCTGAGGGATGAACTCAATCAAAAATTTGGTTGAATTTTAAGAATTGTAAGAAAAAAAATCTAATTTTATGATGATTAATAGCAAGAATACCTAAGAAATATTCTCAGAATGTTGCACTTAAGGCAAACTGGGCAATGACTACATGGGGATGGGGAAGCTTTGTGTCCATACATTTTCCTCCTGTTTTCCACCTTCGTACTGCTGTCAACCCTCTGACCTCCAATGGGAGAGCCTGAGATTCAGGAATCTGGGCTTGGGCTGCTACACCACCAGTAAGAGTTTGATTACCTGAGACCCTGAGGGAGGATTAAAGCTCCCCTTGCTGCACCCAGCGGGCCCAGCACGGCAGGCTCTGCACTCCCAGAGCTCAGGGAAGAGGAATTCCACCCTAATTTTGGGATGAGCCATACCTAATCCTCACAGTTTTCTCTCTCCCTGGCAGATGGCAGCAACCTGCAACATTGAGCAGTCCTTTTTCAACGACTGGTTCACCGGGCACCTGAACTTCCAGATCGAGCACCAGTGAGTACGGAGACAGAATCATGAGGGCACTGCCAGATTGTCACAGCCCAGGGGACAGAATTATGAGGTGGGGCAGGATCATATGCCAAGGAAACAGAGTCCCAGACTACACAGGGGTGGAAGTTGTGGATGCCCCCATTCCTGGGAAGTGCTCAAGGCCAGGTTGGACAGGGCTTGGAGCAACCTGGGATAGTGGAAGGTGTCCCTGCCCATGGTGGGGTAGGAACTGAATGAGCTTTAAGAGCCCTTCCCACCCAAACTATTCTATGATAGTCTGCTTCTATTACAGCCAGGACATTTTTCTCTCTTGCTTCAAAGCTTTCACTCTCACAGCCTTGATTTAGGGTTTAATGAGGAGTCGTCATTATGCATCTACTATTACAAAGGCTGTGGGCTCAAATCCCAAGCATCCATCTCAGAAAACTCCCCTCCCCTAAAGCACTCCAGTGTTTTATAGAGTGTGGGACTGTGTAGGATGCTGGGTACCAGATTCCAGAAAAGATATGGAAACCAGGGCCATATGGACAGTCTGTTGCCAATGGCAACAGCAAATGTAAAAGAAATGGCTTTTAGGGTGAGGCTGGCTGGTTTGGGAGCCAGCTTAGGAAATCTCCATGGAAGAGCACAGGGCAAGGTCCCCCAAGATCCTTCTTTACCTGCTTCCAGAAGTGGAAAAGCAGGCCACTGGGAATTCAGTTCAGCAAGAAACAATTATCTCCAGAGGAAATGGGCGGCCATCTCTGAGGCTGTTACCTCACTCCTGCTGCCCTCCCATTGCACTTGTAGTGCCCTTTCTTCCACAAACTGTCTTTCCATGTGTCCTGAGCACGGCTTTGCTTTGAGGGATGGCAAGAAAATCAGTTTTCACCACCTCCTTGAGACACAGGAGTGTAAAGCACAGATATCTCTGTGCCTCTCTTCCTTTTTTTGTGCATCTTGAGGAGGAGGCACCAGCAATGAGCCCCCGAGGATGCAAACAGAGATGCCCATCCCTTGGCGCTTGTCTCGTGAGCTTTCTCAGCTTTGTTTTCTCTCTCTTCTCTTCAGCCTGTTTCCAACAATGCCACGGCACAACTTCTGGAAGGTAAAGCCTTTGGTGAAGTCATTATGTGCCAAGTATGGAGTCCAGTATGAGGAGAAGCCTCTCGGGAAAGCGTTCATAGACATCGTTGGGTAAGACCCTCCTGATCCCACCTGCAGCTCATTTTTCCAGGGACACCTGATATTTTCTAGCACAAGAGGATTCAGGACATGGCAGACCCTTCAGAAATTTGTGTTGTTGCTGTCAAAGAACCAAACGTTTAACCTTCAGACGGGTACAAACCTGATCATAGCATTTGGGGACATGGTGGCTCAGCAGTGCTGGGGTTGATCTTAGAGGGCTTTTCCAGCCTTAAAGATTCTGATTTTTATATCACCCGGTGGCTCCTGCTGTTGGGAGCTGCCAGCAGATCTCCTGCTGCAAAGTGAGATGAATCAAAGGGAAACAGGTCAGGTTACAGCCTCTGCTGTGCCCCCTGAGAGCTCTGCCAGCAGCAACAGGCAATTCCCTATAGGCAGAGCTGGAGACGAGTCTAACAGTCCTTGTCAGCAGCCTCGGTGTTAATGTTGCTGTCTCAGTTACTTCGAGGGGAATAATTCATGGCAGGGAACATGAGAAAGCTCTGCAGTCCAGGCACCTCCTGCACAAACCACTCTGAGCACGGGCTGATTAAAGTGGGGTGGCCACAATAGGCAGGAGAGCTGAAAACTGGTTCCAAACCTGCTTGTGTCCTCAAATCCAGTTAGGACAGGGCCATGCAGCACCAAGGCACAGTGGAGTGAAGCCTAGAGGCTCCCAGGAGAACTTACAGTCCCTTACAGTGCCTAACAGGGCTCCAAAGGAGCTGGAGAGGAACTTTGGACAAGGGTCTGGGGTGACAAGACAAGAGGGAATGGCTTCCCAGTGACAGAGAGTGGGTTCTATGAGTGTGATCCTGTGACTGATATTAAAATTCAGTAACAGGCTTCATTGCAGGAAAAACACGACACAAGCAAGATTCCCAAACTTCTCCTCCTTTTCTTCCCACAGGTCCGTAAAGAAATCTGGAGATCTCTGGCTGGATGCTTATCTCCATAAGTGATCATGAATCTTTCTGGGGAGGTGTGAGTGACCGGGAGGGTTGGGGGGTGTGGGGGGGATCACACTTGTGTCTTTTACTCTCAGATCTCAGTCTAAATCCACGGTTGGAGGGGAGGTTCCTGTCTTGTCAGCTGCTTCTGGTGCAGGCCCAGGCAACCTGTTTAATCCAGGCAGATTTAAAATGTGCTCCAGAGGGTGGAAAGCGAGGCCAGCATTGCAGGGAACAGAAGGTTGGGAGAGGATGATGAGGAATGTTTAAAAAAGGGGCATTAATATCTGACCTTGACCTTCTTTTCACAAGATTCATTCTCATTCTGCCTAAACCACACAAGCCTGGGTTCACACCGAAGGGTTTTTAGGCCTCAGTGAGCGTTTGCAATCCAAGGACACCCCCGTCAGCTCCTGCCTCTTTTCCATGTTTGTGTGAAAGAGTAATCACATGCCACGGGACTGGCAGCTGCTGGACTGTGCTTCCAGCTCTGTCCAGAACCCAGCTCCCTCCTTTCCCTGCCTCCTTCCCCTCTCTAATCATAGCATCCCCTTAGTCCAAGCTGTGACCCTGGCCCTGCACAGCTAACCCCTAACCACAGCAGGGTTAACACAGCCGTGCTTTTAGGATCAGCCCCTCTTCCCAGGGGTCTGTAGAAGATTTCTGGGCTCAAACAGCAAAATGTCTCCTGTAGGAGAGGGTCTGTTTTCTCTTTAATGAGCAGCAGGTCTGGCACAGCGAACTGTCAGTAAATCACACAAAAGACCAAAACAATCACACAAGCAAAAGGAGCTAATTGCTCCTCAGTGCTCCAGGGGAACCACAAATGGCCTTTTCACCATGCTGCCCTGCAGAACTCAGGGTTCTGCCTGTCTGCACATGCCTGGCAGGCACCGGGCCTCTTCCTGCCTGCCTGAGGCCAGGAGCCATGGCACCCTTCACCCTTCCCATGGGAACAATCACAGGAGAAAAAGAGTTCTCCCTGCAAAAGGAGGAGCTGCCCAAACAGTCAAGCCCAGCTGTAATCAGCCCTGCCCAGGCTGTGCTGCTGATGTGAGACCTTTGGAGAACCCTCTTACAAGCTGTCTAAAACTCAGTTTTCTGCCCAGCACCTAATTACCAAAATTCACCAATGGCTTATCGGGAGATATGGTTGAACAGCGTCCAGGTGCTTCTGGAACAGGCAACCTGACCCCAAATAAACCCGGGGTTCAGGTTCAGCTGCAAAACAACAGAAGAGAAGTCTGGTTTAGGACAAAGGGCCATGGTTCCAAAAGCAGCCTCCAGCTTCAGCATCCGCCTCTGTGCTCCCTGGAAACTCCAGGAAGAAGACACTGGTTTCTCTGCACACCTCATTACTTCCCTCAGCTCTGAAACTGGATGTTCTCTGTCAAATCCCTGAATCCTAACAGCATCCCACAGAATCAGCAAGGTGCTTCACCACGAACAGAGACGACTCCGGGACTGTGGCCAGCATTGCAAAAAAACCAAAAAAAAGTATTCCCTCCCCACCTTCTTTGGAGAATAAAATGAGATTTTATCTTTGCTTACAGATGGGGAATTCAGCATCTTGCAACTTCAGCAAGCCAGTGATATTTAGGGTTTGTAAAGGGCTTGTTCTGGGGGTCTTGCCCACCCAAGTACCACCAGGAATGTTTAGGGTGAAAAGCTACATAAGTAACATCCTTCTGGATGCTGTGATTTCCCAGGCAGGCAGTAAGGAGCTAACCTGGAATTTGGCTAACCTCATCGGGACTGCCTCAATTTGTGCATCCCTTCCTGACTCCTTGAATGTACCTCACTGTGCTTCAGCAAGGATGACCACAAGCACAGTGGCATCAGCAGTGCAAGCTTTTAAATATCCAGCTTATTCTTCTGACAGCCCTTGGTTTTTTGTCTTATTTCCACAGCAAATATTTTCCTCCTTAGCCCTGTCCCCTTCTTCTCTTCCCACCTTTCTTCTTGGGAAACTGTTTGGGTTGATCTTGGGAAAGACCACCTCTTAGGCAAACGGGCATTTTTTTCACCAAAAAACTTACTACTTTTTCAGGCAAAGCCTCTCTGGCTCATATGGTTTTTTCCTCTCCCTCCAAAAAATCCCAGCTTTCTATCTTGGAATTTGAGCTGTTCCCTACGTGCCTTGATTCCTTGTTGACACCCCATCCCTGGAAGTGTTCCAGGCCAGGCTGGATGAGGTTTGGAGCAACCTGGTCTAGGGAAGGTGTCCCTGCCCATGGCAGGAGGGTGGAATTGGATGATCTTTATTGTCCCTTCCAACCCAAACCATTCCAGGATTCTACAAGCTCTCCACCCTTTAACTGGAGCAGGTCAAACAGATCCCTGACAAAGAGCCCTGGAAATCTGGATCAATGTGCTTTGTTATCAAAGTAAAATCAGGTTTAGTTGGAGATATTCCAGAAGTTTCAGTAAAACTGGAAATGTAGATAGATGTAAACTTCCTATTTCCAAAGAATTGGCTTTGTCTCCAACAAGGCAGCAATGAGTGAGACACAAACAGGTTAAAATCTGCCATCAAAATGACCAAAACACAGAATTTTCAGCACAGCTTTGCCCAGCTTTCTGAGGACTCTAACTAACCAGTTTCTCTGAAAATAACGAGGTGAAATCTTGTTCACTTTCTCTCTTGATAAAGGTCATTCATTTGCACTGGAATGAGAGGCAAACATGAAAAAATAAAAACCCCTAAACCAGTAAGAGGTGCTGGGAGCCCGCCAGGGTTTATTGAACCCAGCTACACCACATGGCAGTGGGGAGCTGGAAACACAGAGCTGGTTTCAGGGCAGAGAATCAAACAACAGCCAGGGAAGGACTGGATTTGTTCTCCTCACTCACTGTGGGGGTGTGGAGGAGGAGCTGGAGGACCAGGGTGATTGAGGATAGCAGAGAAAAGCACATACTGCAGCAAAGAGAAGCCTCTTGTGTTTTGGGAGTGTTTTGGGAGGCGAATGAGAGATGGGAGAAGTTTGGGAAGGTCAGGAGTTGGGGAGGGATGCGTGAGAGTGGGAGAAAAAATACTGAGGGGGTGAAGGAGGAGAAATTTGGAATCAGGTGTCCCATGATCTCCCAGCATTGCTGGAATCTGCCTGGAGGACTGTGCTGGGGACACAGGGCAGGACAGGGCATAGCTGGGACTCAGAGGGGGTGGCAGGGACTGGTGACATCCACAGGCACCTCAGAGTGAGCTGGATCTCACACTGAGCCCCTCCTCCCACAGCTCTGGGAGCAGGGACTCACTGACCTCAGTTTCCAGGGAGAGGCACAGTGGGAACAAGGGGACTTTCCTTGGAGTTTTCCCTTCAAGCATGGATTTGAGGAGTCTAGATCCCAACTGCTCACTGAAATAGGGCTTGGGAGGCTCATCAGGACCCATCTCCAGGCACCATCATTCCCTGCTGCAAGGGCTGAGCTCTCTGGCTGGATCCGAGGTCTTCATTAGGGCAAAGACATCCTTTTCCTCAGTAGAAGCTTTCCCAAGAAAGCCTTCCTAATAAAGCCCTAACATTTCCAATGTTAAAACAGCAAATCCACATTCCTTATAGGACAGGTCCTGTTTTTTTCTAATTCTTTAAATAAAAAATAAAAAAAAATTCCAGTAACTCAAAAAGAACAATTTGTTTTCCTTGTGTATTCTACCACTCAATAAAATCATAACTATTTGCTGACCATACAAATGCTTTATGTGGTTTTTTTCCGGAGTCACTGGTGCTCAGTGAATTTGTTCCCTCTTGGAGTGCCTTCTGCCATACAAACCCGCAAGCAGGTGGCATGGAGATGCCAACTAGGCAAGTTGGAACATTTCTAGGGTGGGAGTGTCACCATCCAGGTTTTGCTCTGCGATCAAAAACACGTTCAAATTCAGAATGGTAAAGAGTGAGGGTAGGATTTGACATAAAGGGTGATTCGAGCTCCAGTTTCACATTTAGCCTTGTAACTGCTGTTTTTAGCAGTTTAAAATCAGATCCCAAGCCAAGAACACTGTGGAAGCAAACTAAAAAAGGATCTGGGATCAGACTTGCTTATTATGGCTTCCCTTGGTTTTCCTGGGGCTTTTTATGGAGAAGCTATTAGCCAGTGAGTGTGGAAAGTCCCTTTTCCACTTCATGTGGTGAAATTAGTGGAAATACTTTGATACCATTGACTTTAATAGCACAGGATCAATGCTGCTGCTTCCCCTCATCCTGGGAACAAACGCCGAAGGAAAGGAGATTTTCCTGTCAAAGATTTGCCTGGCCACTCAAACTCGGCCTCCAGACTGTCTGAGGAGGGAGCTGAGAACAAAATTGTTGTGAAAACTTCATAGAAGCATTCTGCAATTTTCTTAAAGTCCATTTTGTGCCCATTCATGGCTCATCCTGGGGTGTGGTGAGCACCTTGCAGCAGCTTTTCCAACCCAGAGCTCCCTCCGATGCTTTGGTGGGTTTCGGGTCGACACCAGCAGTGGATTTTAGGTCAAAACTGTCTTGAGGTCAGCCCAGAGACTTTAACAGAGCTGGTTCTGCCAAATGAATCCATTGAAACCTGTCCCTTCAGGTGGAGGGGCAGACAGAGGAAGCTCACAGGCTGTCCCAGGTCAGGAGACAAAGTGATGGCCAGATTACCCTTATCTGTCCCCTAAAACCAACACTGCAGCTTGCCAGAGTCCACAGGAATTGCTCCATAGGCAAACTCATCCTGCCCAAAAAGCAGGTGCCACGAGGTGTTACAGAACTCAAAGCAGAAAATGACCCCGTTTTTAGGGCTTTCATTTCGTCCCAGAATAAACAGGTTCCCCTAATACAAACACAGGTGGCTCTTACACAAAAATTAACTGTTACAAATAAATATCTTCATCCATGAACAATATTGCTTAAAACAAAAAGAAAATCATATTTTACTTACTCTGCAGGGGCCTGGTTCTAGAGGTCTCAGGAAACTGCTTGACAGCAAAATTTGTGTGTGGCATCAACACGGGAAGAAACGGTTTCATGGTGCTCAGATGTGCAGTTTTTACCCCCTCCAAGCTGGCCTTGAACACTTCCAGGAATGGGGCAGCCACATTTGTGAGCTCCTTTCTTGCAACAGGTTTTTAAAACTCTGTTAAAAAAATTAAAAATCAACAGCAAGCTCAGCCTCTGAAAAAGCCTCAGTTTTTTTCCAGTGTTTGTACTGGGTTATATCATGTTATCATATATATTTTATTGAAAAATTAGCCTGGATTTCTCCAATATCACATAGAGACACTTCCATACTGAGTCCTCCCTACACCATTCCTCTGTCCTCAGGATTCTACAGAACAGGGCATTGTTGGAGCTGCTGTAAGGTGAATATTCCATTCACATTTCCAGCCACACACTCACCGTCTATTTAGAAACCATGTCATAAAGAGTATGAAGGGAATAATCCAGAATTCTCAAGTGAGACAGCAGGTGAATCATTCCCCCGCAGCAGAACATAAAATATAATAAAATAAATATAAAATAAAATAAAAATAAAAGTGTTATCTATTCCTCACAGAGGTTGGAGGGTGCAAATATAAGTTTCACTGGGGTTAATGATGATGTTTTCTAAAATATCCTGTGTCAGAGCTTTTCTACCTTCTGCCAGCCACTGAGGTTTGAAGGTCAAGCCCAGCCTGCTCAGGTCAAGGGAGGCTTAGCAGAGATTTGAGTAAGGAGTGGGAAAAGGCCAAGGAGAAGGATCCTCACCTGGAAGCAACACCACCTTTGCCTGCAGCATCCTCCTGAGCACAGTGAGGTAACTCCCCAACTTCTTGGCCAGGTGCTGGCTGTGGGGATGATAATGAGAGGATTAATCACAGTAATTGCCTGTGATTGCACCCATCCTCCTTGGAATGGGTGTGGCTGGTTCACTTGCCTGATTAATTTAATTGGCCTCAATTAGGCTGGCCTTCATTAAGCAGCAGTTGGTTTTTTTATGAAATATAGGAGCTATATTACACTTTCCCTGTGCATTTTGTCCCCTTATTGCTTACAGATGCCTGATAAAACCTGGAAGTTTGGGTTCTGAGCTGAAGATGCTGTTGGGTTTTCAGCTGGAGCCTGGTCCAACAAGCATCTCCAGGTAAATCAATCTTGAGTTGAAATTATCCCCTTTTGCAAGTCCACAAACCTTCAGGCCACACTCACAACCCCAAGTGGAGCAGAGCAGCACAGCCTGTGCTTCACCATCACCCTGGGGAGGAGGAAATAAAGTGTGAGCAGAAATCAAAGCGCTGCTGCCAATTCCAATTCCGTGCCTTGCTCATTCTTGTCTCCCCATCATGCTGGAGCTCACCGAGTGCTAAAATTGAACACCTGATTTGGTGAAGGTATGCGAGTGAAACGGAATCCAACAGAACTAGAGGGCAAGAAATGGTGAAGCCAACAGCGTTCCAGCAGCATTCCAGCACCATGACTCCTTCCACATCCCTGCAGAAAATCAACAACTCCACAGTAACAGAATGTCTGGGCTTGAATGGTGCAGCAGGAGCTTCTGGGCAAGTCAGGAGCTGGATGATCTTTAGAGATCTCTTACAGTGCAAACCATTCCCTAGGAACATTTCTGTCTGCATAAAATAAAGAATTAAAAGCAAAGAGATGTTGAGCCTGCTCTGCCCTGTGATGCACAAATGAATCACACACAAAGCAGAGGACAGAGATTAAGAAGCAATTTCCTTTCTGCAATGTCTCTCTAGACAGAGAGGGACAGTTTTTAAGGTCTCTATTGAAATATTTAGTAAATGATTTCAGAGAAGCTCTCCTGGATGTGCTGGTGTTGGGACAGGGATGAGTCCCATGTGCTGCAGTAAGAGAGAGGGTTTAAGTCATCTGTATATTTTGAATGTATGAAGCCAGGCTTTTAGAACCAGCGTGGTGAGGAGGAAGTAGCGATGCCCAACTGGTGACAACAGCAAAGTGTCTTTTTGGTTTTCCAAGCTCAGTTGGATCAGGAACTACTCAAACACAGCCCACGAAGTCTTCTCCACGTACACATCATCCCAGTGTGACATGAATAAGATTTGGAACCCAGATTCCCTCTCCTATTAAGGACTAATGTCTGCCAGAGTTGCCAAGATTTTGAGGTGATTGCAAAACTTTCCTTGCCCAAAAGCACCGTGGGACCATCAGACACTGCTCCAGCTCCCCTGAGACATTATTTATCACTGCCCTCAGTCTGATGGAAAGTTGGATTAGAGCTTCCCTCCTTCTTCCTGGGTTTGCCAGCTGGCACTGGTGGCCTGACAAAGGGGAAGGTCACCCAAGGCAAGGGACAAGTCACCTCTGCCCAGGTGCTGATGCAGAAAGAGCAAAGGTGTCACTGAGCCATGACCCACATATGTGTCCATTGGCGTGAAGCACCTTAAATTGACTCTAAGGTGATTAACAGAGCAGAATTAGCACAGTGAGCCAGGGGAATTAAGGGCAGGGAGCTGTCCTTGAGCCAATCCCATGGCTACATCTGCCAGAGGGAAGCCTGCAGCCCCAGCACCAGAGAGGGAGCACAAACTGGAAGCACCAACAGAGTTAAAAGCTCAGGATGTTCTGTGTGCCCACACGGATATCCCTGGAAGCTCTGTGAGCAGCACAGGACTGAGTGCTGGGGTTGGCACTGCAAAGCTTCCTAGGGAACACCTCCAGCTTCAGCTTCCTTCTCCCAGCTCCCCTCTCTGGGACAGTCCTATGGGGAGCTGTTTTGGGACTTCTACTCCTGCACAAACGGTTTTTCCATCACTGGAGTCACTTGTAAAAAACCAGATTTGTACCAGCGACTGCTTTTCCCATGCAGCTGATGTCTTCTCCTACACGGGGAATCATTTAAAGTTTAAGCCAAACAAAAGCTAAGGAGTAGGTTTTCCTTCCCAAACTTTCCCTGCTGTCCCTCTGCTCCATCATTCCAGCCACTGCTATCTCCTATCTCATCTCCTGAGCCAGGACACCACTGGCAGCTCAGATTTATCGCAGAATCCCAGAATGGTTTGGTTTGGAAGGGATCTCAAAGTTCATCTCATTCCAAACCCCTGCCATAGGCAGGGACACTGTCCACTATCCCAGGCTGCTCCCAGCCCCTTCCAACCTAGCCTTAGACACTTCCAGGGATCCAGGGGCAGCCACAGCTTCTCTGGGCAACCTGTGCCAGGGCCTCAGCACCCTCACAGGGAGGGATTTCTTCCCAATATCTCATCCAAATCTACCCTCCTTCACCTTAAGGCCATTCCAAAGCCATTTTCCCTTCTTCCCCTCACGTCCAGCCCACAACTAGGCCGAGTCTCATTTTCTCTACATTCTCTTTCCCTCCTAATCCACCCCCAAAGGAGATGAAACATTCTCTGGAAGTTATATAAACCAGCACAAAGTCCAGCTGCCTTCTCAGCCTGGCTAAAGTCAACCTTCCAGCTCAGCCCAGTGAGCCTCGCACAAACATGGGAATATTGACACGATAAACAGCAAATCTGACCTCTTGGCTCCCAGCACCGGTGGCACCACAGGGATTTGCTCCTATTAGGAACGTGTTGCCTTGGCAGAGCTGGCCAGCCCCAGCCCCAGGTGCCACGTGCACACTGAGAGTTGTGCCAGGACAGCTGACTTTTTCCTGGCAGGGCCACGCTCCCTGAATGTCCGAAATGACTGGAATTTCCCCGTGGCTGACCCAGTGCTCCCTGTTCTGCAGGGATCCTCGCTGCTTTGATGGATTCATCCTACAGGAAGGTCGGGAAAGCTTGGAAAGTCCTGACTTTTCTGAGGCCAGCTGCTTATCTTCTCTCTTTTCTTTGACTGCACCTGAAGCAAATAATAATAATTTAAAAAAATCTTTCATTTGTTGGTTCCTGGGAACAGGAACCATCCATCTTTGTGGGCATGTGGGGACAGCCTGACCGGCTGTGCAAAGACAGCCTGATTTACAGCCCCAAGCAAACCTGGAGTAATTCCACAGGCAAGGAAAGAACATGGCCAGCAGACACAGGGAATTGCCAGGAGCAACCAAATCTCTCTGGTCTAAATCCCAGTTTCTCAAATAGTAATATCCAAATGCTTAAAAGCACCTCATTGTGCACAACATTAACCTCCACCATCATCCAAATATCCCTTTTCTCTCCCAAACTGGAGGGAAACAGGGATGAAAACAAAATCAAGCAAGTGAAACACATCTTTAAAAGCAGATTTTTGAACTCCCATCCCTTTGAAGCTCTTTATTTTGGCCCAGGACAAGCTGGCAGGCCCTTTGTGGGGGCAAATAGGTGCAAGGAAGATTGCAGGAGGTACAAGAGGACCCAGAGACTCTGCTCAAACTCTGGTTTATTTCTGAGGGGAAAAACAGCAGGAAAGCTCTGGTGGAAAAGGTTGGGAATAGGGGACATGATGTCTTCTCATACCTTAGAAGTTTCTGACAGCCATCCCTGCTGACATTACACAGAAAGACCCAGACACAGCAAAACATTCCCAGTCTCTCACCTGATCACCCCTTACAGAAATCCAAATCTTTCCTTTCCTTTCCACTCTCCAGCTGCTCAATTCCCTTTCCCAGCAGCGCAGAGAAGCTGCAGGAATGTTTCCCTGCAAAGAGGCTGCAGGAGAGGGTCAGGAGCGGGTGGGACCTGGAGATGCTCCATTCTCCCAGGGAAGACAGGGAGGGAATGAGGGAGGGAGGACAGTCTCTGCCTGGGCTGCCGGTGCCCTCTCGTGGCTGCCTGACGGTGCTGCACAATCAGATTCTTGCGTGGCTTTTTAACTGAAAATGAAATTAAATTCCTTTCTGGAGCCTGCTCTCCCCGCTGCCATCTCTCAGAGGGGATGAGGAGATCTTCCACGTTAATGTCCAGAGCTGAACAACTGGTTTCAGTGAAACCAGAGCGACCCAAAACCTCTGCCTGCTGAGAGGAGAAGGGGGAGACTGCTCAGGAAAGTGGAAGGAAGAAGATCCTTGAGTTACTCAGCACCCGTGCAGTGCTTCCAGTCAGCAAATTAAAGGAGACACAACCGAGCAGGAGAAGCCTCAGCTTCCCTCAGGAAGAACAGGGACCTGCTCTGATGAATAAAAGCATCCCAAACCCCATCCTGCAGGATTTTCTCTTGCACCCCAAGCACCCCAACCCTGCAACTCCAACCAGGCTTGTAGAGGTTAATAGCAAATGTTTATTTTCCTTTATGAAAGAGCAGGGTGCAACCATCCCGCTGCTAATGGAGTGACTTCATTTTCCTTCACAAATTGTTCTCTCTGCTCTGTTTGAAATGCAAGACAACCTCAGACAAGGCATTGCTCCAGTTCCTTCTGTCTCAAAGTGCTTTTCAACATGACACTGAAGGGGAAAAAATATCCCACAAACCAAAACATCTCCTACCCAGAGAGATCATCTCATTCCCAGTGCCGCAACTTTTGTGCAGTGTAGCAGCTCATGGCACAGAAAGACATGGAGATCAAAAGGACAGGGGGAGCAGATGCAGGGAGAAATTCCAGGGGTGGAATTCACCTGAGCTGAAATCCGCAGCTGGGGA
The DNA here is from genome assembly GCA_013397755.1 of Cnemophilus loriae. NCBI lineage: Eukaryota > Metazoa > Chordata > Aves > Passeriformes > Corvidae > Cnemophilus > Cnemophilus loriae. The sequence continues at coordinate 74,149 of VZTF01001128.1, forward strand.
AACCAAAGCCGTGTTATTTCTCTCTCCCCTGCATAAAACCAGAGCAGCTCAGTGGAAGAAAATTGAGTTCCTACTGTAACATCCCTCAGGAGAGGATGGAATTATGGAGCTGAGGATGGGCACCAGCTTGCTGAGAGTGGCAGAGGGACAGGGTGACAACCTAGTCAGAAGTGAAAACCCCAGAGTGGGTGATGGCTGAGCTGATGCCAGAGTCACTGAAAAAAAAGGCTAAATTAGCTACAAAATACTGTCATGGCTTTAACAAACCCGGGTCTGAGTTCAGGATGTGTCAGGCCTGTGTATTCCTACAGCTCCAGTGACATCCCTCTCTCCCAGCACATTTTGGGGCATGCAGGAACCTCAGCCACATCACTCATGTGCACACAAAGAGGTCTCAGATTCCCTCACCAGGGATGACAGCCCAGGAAAAGCTGGGATTCCCAGTGAACACGCATCTCCAGGTCTGATTAACACTGGGAAGGAACCTCTGGGCTTTGGGACTGCCCAGCCTGGGCACACTCCTTCTGGAGACACAAAGAACCCAAGCTGGGAACATGGATTCTGCCTGAAGAGTGGGAACAGGACTGCTCAAAGCTCCCTCAAGAGCAGAACAGCTCCAAGGCTTGTTTGTGGGTGAGGTTTGTGTTTAGAAGCATCATGGGGGACTTCACACCAGAGACTGTCACAGGGTCCTGCATCTGCCTCTGACAACTGCAGCAGATTCCCTAGTCCAGGAGGAAACATCCTGCGGCCAGCTGGGAGCCATGGAATTTCCCTGCTCCCTTTCTTCTGCTGGAGGCCCCAGGTGCACAGCTCCAGCCATTCCCCAGCCTGCATAACCCAGTGCCAAACATCCAGCTAAAAACAGGAACAAATCCCTCTTTGTGACTCCGCTGGCAACAAGCTTCTCTCACAGGCTCCTTTAAAAGGAACAAGGAAGTACTTGGAAACAAACTGTTCAAGATTATTGTGCTCTGCTGGCATTTTCAGGGCTGCTGTGGTCAGCAGGACCTTGGGGACAGCACCCTCCATCCCAAAAAAACGAGTGGAACAGATAGCCAGCATCTGTCCTGACAGGCTGGCTCACAAGGAAGGTCCAGAATTCCCACCCTGCACAGGCCTGGCCTCGAGCTATGCCAAAGCAGGCTGCATATAAAAACAAAAGGTTTAAAAAAAACGGATATACACTGCATATAGGAGACTCCAGAGTCTATAGATGACCATCCCAGAGCAGCCAGGGCCAGCCCAGCTCCGGGGGCAGCGCGGCAGCTGCATTCCCGTCACAGTTGGAGGAGTGGGAGGGCTGAAGGTGGAACTTGTGCCTCTCGCTCCTTGCTCCAGGCAGAGGGAAGGTGGGAGGGAGCAGGACAGGCACTGCACTCCAAGCCCTGCCTCCAGGAGCAGTTTCCTTCCACGCTCAGGGCTCTGCTTACATCTCGCTGGGATAAAATCCAAGCTTGGCCAGAGACATCTCCCTCCGGAGCCGCATGACCTCCCAGTACATCAGCTCCACTGCAAAGCACAACGGGGACAGAGAAGGGGAAAAAAATACCGAAAAATCAGAAAGGAAGGCACAGCTGCCCACCAGCTCCTGCTCCGCTGTGCTCCCAGCATTCCCAAAACGGAGGGAAGCAGGACTGGCCCATCGGGTCACCCCTCACCAGCTCCACCCCAGAGCAAAGCTCCCAAGAATCTCATAAGCGAGGAAGAGATGCTCCACTCCTCCTCTCATGCCTTTCTTTTGTCATTTATCTGCTTCTCCAAGACAGCCCCAGCTGGCCCCATTCCTGTCACTCCAAACAGCTCCTCCCAATTCCTCCCAGCTGCCCTCACAGAAAGCATCCCACTGGAGCCAGCTCTTACCATCCTGCCTCACCAGGCCTTGCTGGATGTAGCGGATGTAGGTGAAGAAGTTGCACACTGCTGTGATCTGAGGGACAGAGGGAAAGAGGGGGAAAAAAAAGGAACAAAGATTTGAGACATTACTTTGGTACAAGTGGCCCAAATGAGTCAAATCTGCGCACAAAAAAACCCCTTTTTGTGGGATCAGCTCTTCTAAAACGCAGCTCAGGAAAGAATTAACTCCTAAAATCCTCCACTGAACAAGAGCCCCAACAGCAACATCAACAAATGATCCACCTTCTCCCTCCCCTCCACAGAAAGGACAGTTTGTTCCCACAGCCAGGCACGGATCTGACTGGAACAGCAACAGCCTCTAAAGAGCAGAAAATTACTGTGTTTTACAAAGGGGAATTAAATAATAACAATAAAGCCAAACAATCAAAGCTTTGTACTGAATGAAATCATGGCAAGTGAACACACTGAAGGTTATCTGAAAGCAGAAGGAAGAGCTGGATCTGCCCCCTAATCACCAACCAAGAGCCACCTTGACCTCAGGAATGACCTCAAATCCCACAGTTTTTCCTCCATTCTAGGGCTGACCCTCAGGAGCTCACCCACTGCAGGGCAGGGAATAATTCTGGAGGGTTAAGGCACCCTGGGGAGGTGAAGGACTCACCCTGGCCCTGCAGGAAGGGGAAATATAGTAGTAATTCCCAGAATCCCCCAGCATGATCCGGTGCTTGCAGGTCCTGGGGAGGCCGCTCAGAGCACATTTCCTGCAGGAGAAGGGAAAAGCACGTCAGCAATCCAGTGGCAAAGCAGAGATCAGGGATTCAGCCACCTGGAGAGATGAAAGTGATGGCTCAGAAGCCACCCCTGGGTCAGGCAGCATGAAGAAGGGAAAAAAACCTCTTGGCTGATGCTCTTTTGCTCCTGGAAATATTCCATAAATGGCAAGTTTAGGAGACTTTAGGTGAAAGCACCTTTCCCCTGACACACAGCCTCAGAGGAAACCACAGGAAATATCAAAGAGGTGAGGCTGGAGCAGAGCACAACCAATGTCCCCTGGTCTCTGCACATGTCCCCCACATTCCAGGGCAGGTTCAGGTGTATCAGCTTTCCCAGTGGGATGCAAACACACTGGCGGGGCACCAAACCTGGCCTCAAAACAGGTAAATCCAGCATTTGAGCAGGATTTGCACATACCAAGAACTCAAAACAAGCCAAGCCCTCCTTGGGCAGACAGGGAAGGAGCTTGGCTTCCCAATTTTAAGGTTTCAGAGTGAGGAAAACAGCCTTTTCCAAACAATCAGCAGCAAGGGGTGCAGCATTCCTTTATTTTCTTTCATTTTCTCCTGCTATTTGCCAGACAGGTGATTCCCATCACCACTTTAAGCAATAAAGCAGAATTTTCTACTGCACAGTTATGACCACATTCCTCAGGGACTCAGTGGCAAGAGGAACATCACTCCGAAACTGCAAAAAAACTTCTCTGGAGAGCCACAGGAGGAGACAGCAGAGGGGAGCAGATGTTTCAGAGAGCTCCTGAGCTTGTCCCTGGGCTTGTTTTCCACTGCTCTCAAGGCAAACATTAGCCAAGAGTGGAAGCACGGGTTCTCCAGATGCAAGGAGAAGTAATCACTGACCAAATATTAACATAACTTAAGGGATTAAATTCCCAGGAGGTGCAGGATGACCAAAACCTTTGTAAACAAGATACCTGTAAGGAGCCACATATTTGAGCATTGCAACATCCTGGAAAAGAGTGACTCTTGCTTGATTGGTACCACTTGGTGTAAAACCACAGCTGTCACAACCAAAATAACCAAAACCACCATAAAAATTAGTGTTTTGCATCCGGGAATAAGGGGAATAAATTCCTTTTGGGTCTTTTATTGCCAGTGGGTTCCTTCCCATACTGCCTGGGTGGAGTTTAAACTGGGTTAAAGAGTTAGGTCAGCTCAGCAAAAGCCTCCAAGCTGCCACATGGTTCTGAGTTAGTGACTTGTTAATGCTCCAGAGACCTTTGATCACTGGCCGAACAATAAATATTTCACTTACGTTACGATTTGTGACTGGAAGCCACTGTGAAGACAAAAAAAAAAATTTTAAAAAATCAAAAGGAAACTGAAAAGGATAAACACAGGATGGGTGGTTTGGGGAATAATTTGCAGGAGAGCGGTAGGAAACCTACATGTCCCTTGCTGTCACAGGGACACCTTGGAAGGTGGGAAAGGACTTAAATTTAATATCTGAATAAAATCCCTCCTCTTTGTCCTATCACATCACTCATGCTAGTGTGAGGTGACCCTAAGGTGGCCTCAAGCTGTCTGTCACACCACTCCATGACAGGGGACAAACCAGCAGCAAGGAGGGGACAAGGCAGGGAGACACGGTCCTTACTTGGGGCCACCACACTCTTCTGCTGCCACCTTCCCCACGGGGACAGTCTGGGGAGCCACTGGTTCGATGGTGAGGGTGTTCTGCTCCACAGCCACTCGCACCAGCTCCGACAGCTGCAGAAAGAGAAGGGAGAGCAGGGATGAATTCCGGGAACGTGACACTCTGGAGTTGCCAGCTGCTCCAGCTTTCCGAGGACTCACCTCCTGCTTGGTGAAGTCCAGACAAGGTCCTACATCTTCTCGGTAAATTCTGTCCAGGAAGGAGCAGGATTTGTCCAGTGTTGGAGATTCCTTCCAGGCCTGGAACTCAGCAAATAAAATGGAGTCGACCTGCAGCGAGTGTCCAAGAGGAGGGAGGAGAGGGAGGGATACCATATCAGAAGGTACCTGTTACTATGCAGGAAACCTATGAAACATCTGCTCTGGCATCTGGAGAGGCTCAGACATCATGGAAGTGTCTGAGGGAAGCTGCCTGGCTCCAAGGACCTCTCATTTCCCACCCAGCAGCAGTTCTGTACCAGAGTGACACAGCCACACCGGGCTGCGTGTGCCAGAAGCCTGCAGGCACCTCTCTATCCCACTTTTCTCCAGGTGGTTTTTCCTCCTTCCTGTGGCTGCAGGAAAGCCACCACACAACCACTGAACACACTGAGTGCCTGCTCAACCAGTGGCAGGAAGGATGGGAGCAGCTGAGGGACGATAGGAGACTCTCTGGGACCTGGCATTTAAATCCCAGATGGATCATTGGGCAAAGCACCAACCTAACTGACAGGGCAGCTCCTACAAGCCCAACAAAAGCTGCTGAAAGGAAAAAATAAAATTAAGCTGAGCAACACAAAGAACATGAGTGAATGCAGCAGGGAAAGTCCAGATTCCAGCACATCCCCTCTGTGCCATGGAGACTGCTCACCTGGGACCAGCAACAGCTTCAGAGCCACAAGATGGAAAAACAAATGGAGAAAAACAAAATGAAAGGAAAAAGATGGAGATTAGCATAAAAGGAAGCTGGAAGTGAACGGCTGGAAGCGTGAGAGGCAGGTGGGTCCCACCCGTTCCCAGAGGTTGGTTACCTGCCGTGAGGAGGAGGAGGAGGAGGAGGAAGCATCTGCTCCCAAGGCCTGCCAGCCTGGTTCATAGGTGATGTGGATAGCCTTCCCAGGGAGGATGCAAAGGAGCAGGGAGAGGAGAGCAGGGAAACCAGACTTGGAGGGCAGAGGGAGAGACAGACAGTGAAGGAAGAGGTTTAGAGAGACAGGCAAAGAGGGAGGTAAAAAACGTGAGATACAGAGAAAGGCTCCAGTCCTCCCCTCCAGGAACTGAGCATGGTCCTCAAGGCAACTCAGGGCCACAAGCCACATCTTTAGACTTCAGCTTGAGGTGCAAAAAGGGAACAGAAATCGCCATTTTTAGGCTCAATTTAAGATCTTTCCCACAGAGCACCAACTCTCCAAATGCCAGGTTCCATTTTATTACCTCTCACACAGGACAGTAAGGATTCTGAGAGACAAAAAGCCATCCCATCCTGGGTACATAACATTATTAGGCACTCTGGAAGCTGAGCCCTGAGACTTGAAACCCCAGGAGATCAGCACCCTGTGGAAGCTGCCTCCATGAAGAAATGACAGATCCCAATCTTTAACAAGCCTTTGTGTTCACTCAACAATTCTTCACGACAGAGGCCACAGCTTCCAAAAAATCACTAGCGAGACATATTCCCCCACCACATTCTTCTTCAGTTTCATTTTTCCTGACCTACTTGCTTTCCAGGACAGCTGTGTCCACATCTGGCTAGTGGAACTGGCTTCTGCTCAGCAGCTCCTGATATCCACTCACAGCACTGCCATCCCCTGGATCTGCACCTCAGCAATCCCTCAACTGCTTCCCGTCCCGACAAAGAGGAAATCCCCACAAAAGGAAACCCTCCAGCGCCTGCCTCAGCACAAATTTAGGGAACAAGGCACAAACAGCTGCTCAGTGAGAGCACAGAGCTCTGCGGGAAGCCCGAGCCCAGAGCTCCGAGAGCGGCGGCTCCGAGGCCGATGCAGCGAATGTCCCTCACCCACCTCTTTGCATTCCCGGCTCACAGGCTCTGGAGCCACGTTCTGGCTGGCAGCTGACACCATGGCACTGCTGGTGCTTTTGTTCCGCCCGTGGCCCTTCCTGAAGCCAGCTTTGGAAGGGCTCTGCAGCTGCGGGTGCAGCTCCCGGTTTGGGGAGGATGGTGTGGATGTGATCACCAGCGTCTTCAGGGCTGTCACCTCTGCCTGCAGCATGTCAATCTGGGGACACAAGCAAGAGGCACCCTCAGCACCTGCTGGGCTCCAGTCTGCTGCACCCCATCAAACGTTGAAACCACAGGGAACCAGCTACAAGCCCAGCCATCATCTGGAATTTTAAACAGCAGCTGTTTGGGAATCTACTCCTTCAATCAGCACATTTTGTCCCAGGCTCTTTTCAGAACCAATAACTCCAAAGAAATTTCCCTCTCCTCAAGATGGAGCCATTTGAGCAGCCGTGTCAGGAAATTCCAACTCCTCGGGTCCCTGCTCTATCCATCCATCCTACAGCTGTGACAATTAAACAACTCATTATTTCTCTGTGGATCCCTTTCCCAAATGGGAGCTGGATCAGCAGGGGACTGCAAGGATGTCTGCTAGGCCCTTTCCCCCTCCCTCAAGTGACTGCTGGAAAGGGACCACGCATCTCAGAGAGATCAAGCTACACTTCACTCTCCTCAGCCAACAAACAGCCCTGTGGCCAGGCTGGGCAGAGATGCCACCACACCAACTCCAAAAATGAAGTCACAGAGAGTCACTCACCTTGCCCCGGGCCTCCCTGAGCTGTTTCTCTGCCGCAGCCTGTTTGGTGTTGGCTTCTCTCACCATCTTGTGGGCTTCCTGCACCAGAGAGAGTTTCAATCCACCTGCTGCACCCCGGTTCACACAGCCAACAAGGCAGGTCACAGATCTGCCACATCATGTGCTCCAGGCAAGGGGACAGACATCCCTGCCACATCCAGGGGGTTTGTTCTGTCAGCTGTTCAGAGCCTTCCCTCAGAATTTCCCAGAGAAGGCTCCCAGTGCCAGAGCCTGGAGTGCCTCCCCTTTCCAGGAATGCAGCTGGCTAAGTTAAGGAGTTTAGCTGCCCAAGGTCATCTCTCACTGATAGGGACTGCTGAGAAGAATGCCAGAAGCAAGGACCTACCTTTCCTTGCCCTTGGGAATTGCTTTAACATTAGAACCCACCTATGGCACACCACAGCTGTGCCTGCCCCTATTTTAACACCTCTGCGACTCCAACCTCGCCTCAGCCTGGCTTCCTGCAGTCACTGCAGCCTTGCTGGGTGATCCCTGCACTGATTCCTGACCCTGACTGCTGCCTGTGGCTCTGATCCTGATCCAGACTCACTGCTCCACCTCTTGGTGAGGGCAGTGCTCCTGCTGCCTTGTTATTGCACTTTGCTCCCACTTCCCTTCCAGAGCAGCTGGGCCCCACTGCCCCAGGCATGGCTGTGACACTGCAGGAGCTGGAGCTCAGGTGGGGGCCAAATGGGGGAAACTGGCTTAAAAGCTTCTCCCACAGGAAGACGGGAGCGGGATGAATCCCAGCTGGGGCCTCCTTGCAGTCTGGAAGCAGTGTCTGGCCAAGGCCACCAAAGGAAGGGGACAGCTCTTGGCTACATGATCTCCAAGACCACCCTGTGCTCAGGCAGCCAAAATTTTGGGAGGGGTTGCTCCCTTGGCTCTCACAGCCCTGTGTTTCAAAGGCACAGATGGGCTCTGGCTTTCCTCACTACCCAGACAGATCCAGACACTAGAGCTGCTGGTGAATGGGATTTTGCCAGGATACAGCTTGGCAAGAATCACATTACAAAATACAAAACAAAACAAAACCAACAACCAACAGGCCTTCTGGACACTCATTGGAGCAGAGTGGATGAGGACATCCAGCATGTTCCCACCCCCAGCAAGGGCTGGGATGAGCCAGGGAATCATCTCTATTATACAGCAGCTGCCCAGACTACAGAGCAGGCATGGAGAGGGACAGGGAGCTGTGCTTGGCTCCAGCTCCAGGCTTTCCCACATTTTGCAACCAGAACTACCATGCTCTTTATGCCACCTCACAGCTGCTAGAAGGGGAAAGAAATCCAGGTAAAGGCTCTACCTGCAGCACTGGCCAGCTCTGCTTCTCCAAGAGGGAAAGAACAGCAAGGGAGAGGAGGAAATTGTGGGAGGAGATGGCTGGAAGTCCAAGGAAAGCCTGTTTTAAAGGAGCTGGATGTAAGCTTAGCTTAAGAAATGATGGGAAAAGGAAGAGGGTGGTACCTCAAACAGGCTGGCTGTTAACTCCTCCAGTTCCTGCTCCAGTTGTTCCCTGACTTTTGACAATCTCTCACATTCCTTGTCCTTGAGCTTCAGCTCCTGTTGAGGAAATGGCGAGGGACAGGAGTGCTGATGCCCTACCCCAGCCCGTCAATCACAGCCACCACGGCACCTGATCCCAGACCCGATTCCTGTCACCACCTCTAGGAAAGCCCCCCCTGCTCCATCCTGTGCCACCCTCCCCAGGAGTTCCCAAAAATCCTGGACCTCACCTTCTGTGCTTTGTGCAGCTCATCTCTCAGGAACTCAGAGCCCTTTTCTCGGATCTCCACTGAGGAGCTGCGCAGCCGGGACACATTGAGCTGCTCCGTGGACTGGGGTTCATCCACATCTCCAGCATTCTGGCATCCACTCTCTGGCTCCTCCTTGTCGCCTTTGGATGGCATCAGGGGCTTCCAGTGTCCCACAGCGGGTGGATTCTGGCTCTCTTCCTCAAAACTGACCTGGCTGTGGGGTAACAGCACAGAGAAAATGAACAGGGGGGTGATCCAGAGTCTTCCTCCAATGCTCACAACACATCCAGCCCCAGGCACAGGCACTGGGAATGAGGCAGGGAGGGTGATGGGGAAGAATTTGGTGGGCAGCAACAGCTGCACCAGTTTTGCCCTGCATCCCTATGGAAGTGCTTCACCCTTTTGGCATGGTGTCCTTATTAACTCAGGATAAGGCAAGAGAACTGAGGACAGCTCCTCCAGGGATCCCATTCTCACCTGCTGTCCAAGAGAAACACTCTGCAGATGGATTTTTAGGATTCCAGGATACACCCAGTAGACCTTAGGTCAGACTTCCCTACTGAAGTAGCAAAAGAAAGGAATACAGATTTCCCATTCCTAATATACAGACCCCAATCACCTCCACTGCCAACCCAGCCTTCCTCTACCCCCTGCACCTGCTGAAGAGGGAAAAGATCTATTTTTAACTGATTTTTAACCTATTTTCCCACCTATTTCCCACCAAAGTCCCCCACAGAGCTGTCTAAACCAGAGTATTTCCCCCGAGCTGGGTCGAAGCCCTATTTTTCAGTTTCAGTGGCCAGCAAGCCGAGATGTTCTAGAAAGAAGAAACCAGAAGAGTCATCCAGGACGTTGCACCCCAGTGCTCAGTAAGGCTCTGTCAACTCCCAAATTAACACAGATGCTGGAGAGGTTTTAGGGATAGACAACATCATTTGAGTGCCTGCATGCGGGGCACTGCTGTCACTGCGGTGTTTGCATTTCTCCTCTTCCTCCCTGAACTCTCCCCATGGAATCTCCCTCCATTTGAAGGCAGGGGGAGTGTGTCCAAGCCTTCCCCATGTGGAAGTTTTTTATCCTGCCCAGGCACAGACACTGCCCTGCAGATTAACCTGCTGCTGCTCATCTCTGGCTCACAAGCCCTGCCTGAGCTCTGGTGCCCTTCTCTTCGTGCAACTCCTCCCACACTCCCGGCCACTGCTCCTCACCCACCACCTCCTCCTGCAGAGCAGCCATCACCTCTTTTTGCTCAGGTTCACTTTTTCCTCTTCCATGTGCCCCATTCTCTGTGTTTTCCTCTCCTGCATTCCAGCCAGGCCACACTCTTCCCCCTCACTCTGACTCCACACAGGCTGGGCTTATCTCCTCAGTTCCAGAGTGTCTATCACCTTTTCCATTCTAATTTCTCCCCTTCTGTGCCCCCAAAGCTGTCCAAGACCAACAGCTATCCACAGCCACCTTCTAAAGAGGGAAAGAAGCAGCAGCTCCCAGGTAAATCAGCTCAGGTACCATAAGAAAGCGTGTGGAAAAACACATGTGGAGAACTCTCTGAACTCTCAGAAGAAGTCACACCAGAAAGGAGCAAGGAAATCAGAGCACAGAGGATGAAAATAATAAATAAAAGAAGCAGCAAGGAAAAGGGACATTTCACCAGTCTACTGATACAAATACACTTAATCTAACCCACAGGAATTAAAAATAATGTTGTTTCTTTATGGCTCTCTCATTCTCAGCTGAAAGTTGCCTCAGGAGATGGATATTTCAGCGTATTTCCACACACTACGGAAGAAAACTGAAGGATATGAAGGAATTAAACAGTCCCACCCACACTCTGTAATGCCAAAAACATATCCTGGAAAATCATCTGTGACGGAATAGCTCATTCTTTCTCCACGCTGTGCAAACAGAATCCCTATGGAAGCCCTGGCTATGCTGGATTCTGCTCAGTGTCCAGGTGGGGCTCTGAAATCCAACCCGACAGACTAAAGGACCACCACAAACACTCCCTCTCTTGCTGACTGGTAGCTGCCTTTCCAGGAAAAATGGTTCATATCCTAAGAGTCACACCCTGACACAAGAAATGCAAACCTACACAGAAAAAAAAAATCCCCAACACCCCACAACCTTCTAAAGTTGGTTTCTGTAGAAAAAGCAAAAAAATGTGCAGGATCTGCACTTTTTCCAGCGGGCCCCACGTTTCCTGCAGCGCTGATCCAACGGGGTTGTTTCTCTTGCGAGCAGACTCTGGCTCTCTCCAAGTTAAACTCTTACTCGCAGGTTTGGGAGCAGGGCCTGACTTTTCCATCCCCACTGGGACGGACGCCTGACCTGCATCACCACGGACCAGCATCAGTCCAGAGTGGCTCAACATCCCATGGGTGCTCAGCATCATCCTTCAAACGTTTGGCAAAGCATCTGGTGACGGTTTATTATATTTTTATGTTATTATATTATAGCAGAACACACAAGTGGTGTTTCTTGTCCGTGCCTCAGCAATAATACGCCAAGCGCTGTGTCTGGGGATGCTGCTGCCTCCTTATTCCATCTCCTTACTTGGCTTCCACACAACTTCTTCTCTTTGAGGGTGATGGAATGGATTTCCCAGAGAAGCTGTGGCTGCCCCATCCCTGGAAGTGTCCACGCAAGGCTGGAGGAGGCTTGGAGCAACCCGGTCTATTTCACTCAGTGAAATGTGTCCCTGCCCATGGNGCCGGAGCAGTGCCCGGAGGGATCAGAATCGGAGCCGCAACCGAAGCCGTGCCCGGAGGACTCAGAATCGGAGCCGCCGCCGGATCCGTGCCCGGAGGACTCAGAAGCGGAGCCACAGCCGGAGGCGTTCCCGAGCAGCCAGAACCGGATCCCGTCCCGGAGGATCCGCAGCCGATCCCGAGCAGCCGCGGCCCCGCCGCCCACGTGATGGCGGCGCGGCTGCGCCCTGAGCGCCGCCGGGGCCGCGGAGGGGTCACTCTGCAGCCACCGCCACGGGCACACCAGGCTGGAGCCGGGAATTAGCGTGGTTTGTCACCCATCNGACACAGAGCCCCGACACACGGACGCCACTCCCTCCCCGCCAGACCCGCACCTACCCCCGCAACATCGCTGGGTCCCGCTGCTGCTGATGCTGCTCACGGCGGAGGCGCGCCCGCCGCCGCCCCCATGCCCGGGACAGCCGCACCGGGAGCGGGAGCCGAGCCCGGGGGACAAGCCGGAGCTGTGTCCGGAGAAGAAGCCGGAGCGAGAAGCAGAGACGCGCCCGGAAAAGCCGGAGCGGCAGCCGGAGCCGTGCCCGGAGGGACCCGAACCGGAGCCGCCGCCGGATCCGTGCCCGGAGGAGCCGGAGCAGTGCCCGGAGGGATCAGAATCGGAGCCGCAACCGAAGCCGTGCCCGGAGGACTCAGAATCGGAGCCGCCGCCGGATCCGTGCCCGGAGGACTCAGAAGCGGAGCCACAGCCGGAGGCGTTCCCGAGCAGCCAGAACCGGATCCCGTCCCGGAGGATCCGCAGCCGATCCCGAGCAGCCGCGGCCCCGCCGCCCACGTGATGGCGGCGCGGCTGCGCCCTGAGCGCCGCCGGGGCCGCGGAGGGGTCACTCTGCAGCCACCGCCACGGGCACACCAGGCTGGAGCCGGGAATTAGCGTGGTTTGTCACCCATCAACTCACCGCGGGGCAATGAGGAGGTAAAAGGAAATGTCCAACAACCGTTCCTCTGGTCCGCTGTTCGTACCCGGCTCGGAATCGCTCCTGGTTTCCTCCGCCTCCTTCCCGACAGCGGGATGGAGAATGGGGCTGCTGTCTGTGCTGCTCCCTCTTCCTCAAGAGGAGGATGCCTCACACTCCGCCCCTGCTCCAGCGTGGGGTTCCTCCCACGGGAGAAGTCCTCCTTCTCCAACAAGTTCTTCATGCACTGCCCCAGTGTGGGTCCCTTCCACAGGGACAGCTCCAGCGTGAGCTCCTCTCTCCACATGTCCTGCCAAGACCCTGCTCCAGCACAGGCTCCCTGTGGGGTCACAGCCTCCTTCGGGCATCCCCCTGCTCCAGCGTCGGCTCCTCCATGGGCTGCAGGAGGATCTCTGCTTCCCTGTAGGCCCCCCGCTACAGGGCCACACAAAGCCAATACAGAGGGGAAACCTGGGATGTAAACAAGGGGTAATACGCAGGAAGGTTGAAGGATGGGGGAAGTCTGGCTGGGGGAAAAAGGCTGCTGATTGTCCAGGGTTTTGAAACTTCAAGGGGAGCGCTGGGCTGGGAACCCAACAGGCAAACCACTCCTGTTTGAGATCCTGTCCCGCAGCGGATCCCATTGCCACCTCTGGATTGACAACACTAGAATTTTGGTGACAGTGTCTCCATTGAACCAAAAACTGCCCCTGCCTCACAGGACACCCTCAGAGGACATTTCCCATCACATCCTACCTTGCCATTGCCCTGGGCTTCCCTCCAGGCAGCTGTATCCCCTTGGAGCCTTTGCACACAGGGGCAGCTCCCTCCTTGCTCTCAGCTCGTCCATCCTCTGCCTCTTGGACAGACCCAGCGCCGAAGGCAGGAGAGTCAGACATGGTGATCCTTGTGTCCATGGCAGGATTTTGCTGTGGATACCACACAGGGAGCAATTCTTTGTCCCAACATCTCCTGGGTGTCCGTGTCACCTCCAGCCCTGCCCTGCCTCATGGCCAGGATCCATGGGGAAAGCACGGGCCAAGCCCATGCTCTGAAGTCTGAGAACGGAGTGTCTGCGATGTTTGTGTCGCTGGCTGCAACCTTTGCTATCTTCAGGGAACTTTGGGGAGGAGGGGAAAGATCTTCAGCTCTGCAAGGCAGCACCAGAAGTGATTAGTCTTTGTAATTATTAACTCCCAAGGCTTGGCTGGCAGCAACAGAGGATCTTCAGATTAGAGAGGTAGAAGTGCTTCCAAGAGCCAACAAAGGCAGGAAGGATGAGAAATGATAGTGCTGACAGGAAGTTTTGAGAGGGATGTGCTGGAGGTGCTGAATCCCAGCCACTTGAAAAAGTAACTTGTCACAAGGAGGAGAGTGGCATGTGCTCCCCTCTTCTGCTGAGAAGGGAAGGGAAGGAAAAAGATAAGGGGAAATAAAAAGGAAAGGAAATGACAAGAAAGAAAAGGGGAAGGGGAAAGGGAAAGGAAAGGGGAAAGGAGGGAGGAGAAGAAAAAGGAAAGCCGAATAGAGGCTGGGAAGGGAAGGAAGAACAGGGATTATCTTTGAGCTTGGAAAGCAGGATCTGACCTGCTGACACCCCTTACCCAGCAAACCCAAACCAGATGCTATTGCCATAGAAAGGAGAATGAAAACAAATGGCCCAAAACTCCAGGCTCTATCCAGCCCCTCCTGGCCGGCTCCTTGGCTGTGGCACATGTTTGCTTAGCTGGCTGCAAGGGCTGCAGCAAGGCTCCTCTGGGGTCTCTGATTTCTAGCACCAGCACATTTGATCCTCCCTTTGGCACCTAATCCCCACCACAATTCCTAAGGCAAGAGAAGAGGGACCTCACTAAGGACCCTTCCCTCATTTTCGTGCTGTATACACTGAACTGTGCAACATTGGAGGGCAAGTGAGAGACTTGTCACCATCCAAGCCCCTAAAAGCAAAATGCAAAGGGTCAGATGGAGCTTGGCACAGGGACAGGCACCCCCAGCTCCCAGGGCAGTGCAGGATAGCACAGAATTAGTGAGGAATTCTGCAGCATAAGGGAAACAAGCCTGGGGCCCTCACAAAAGCACTGCAGGGTCACTACATCCTCTTCAGACATTTCTGGCCAGCTCAAACCTGAGTAAGTCCTGTCCATGAAAAACAGCATCTCCCCAGACACTTCCCACTTCAATTTTTTAAAATTACATCAGATTCCAAGGAAGAATGCAATTTAGAGAGATACCTCTGATGCCAGCTGCCTCTGTGTCTATCCCAGCACTGAAACTGGAGAAAGGAAAAGGATTTCACCAAGCTTTAGGACCCACTGTCCCTAAAAACACTTACTATTCTCTGGGAGAGAGCAAGGAGGGCACTGTGCCTTTCCCAGCCAGCTGCTGCTAACTCAGCATTGAGAGTGGCCCTTTGGCATTCCCAAGACAGGGATTCCACTCCCAGCACAGCAATTCAATCTCTGCATCTTTAACATGGAGAAAATAAAGATGATTCCAGGGCTCTGAGGCTGAGGATGGATGTCAGCATCTCTTTGCTTCCTGCTCTGCTGAGCAGGCTTTCAGACCATCCTCTTCCTCAGGATCTGAGGCCACAGGGGATGTGGAGACATCCAAGCAGCACTGCTACGCTGGTAGCCCCTCAGTTATTTACTTTAATATTAAATTCCACACATATTTCCTGCTGTCCCACAGGCAGCTGTGGAGCACACGAGCTGTCAGCAGAGCTGCTTTCAGAGGAGGGCAGCAGAGGCCCCCAGATGCCAGCACATCCCTCCACAAACAGCAGGACACTCAGGGGATTGTTGTTCCATGTCCCCAGGAGCACCCAAACTGCTCCCAACAGCCCCAGCAAATGTCTCACCTGAAGCATTTTTGTCTCCCTGCTGTGTGTGGGGATGAGGGTTCAGGCACTGAGACCCTCAAGATCTGTCTCAGCCTGCCTGTTCACCAATTCCATCCCTGGAAATGGACCACATTCCGTACAGAGAGGGTCCCCCTGCTCTCATCTCCTTTCACAGAGTACTGAATCCCACGTTTTAAGCTATGATCTCCCTGCCACTGGCAGCAATTCCCAGGACTGCACCAGAAATCCCACATCAGGCGGATGCCAGGCAGCACCTGCTGCACAGGAGCAGTGACACAACCCACTCCCCTTGTCAAGAATCAGCCACAAGAATGAGAAAACTACAGCTGGGACAAATTGATCCCAACTGCTGAAGTTAAATAAGTGTCAAAGACAAAGCACAAGAGAAAGCTGATTATTACAGGAGCCTGGGTCTCCAGCTGCTCTCACCTGCAGGGAGCAGACCTGTGCTCACTCTCCACAGTGTCCCACAGCTGCCTAATCAATGGAAGACCAGTCCAGTAAGAAAAGATTTTGATTCAGAGCCTCATGGAAGGGGAATGTCCTAAAGACCTGACCGGAGGCCTTGAGGAGGTGGTGGAAGGGAAGGATGGTCGCAATTGGGAAGGGTGGCTTGGGAGCAGAAAAGGGACTAAGGACCCTGGAAAGACAGAGGGAAGGAGTCCCCAGGCTTGGTGGAAATTTGAGGGCAAGGCAAGGACCAATGTTTCCCAGCATGTTATGCAAGGAAGCACAGTAACAGCTCTCATGCAGTGCTGGACAGGCAAGAGGAAAAGAAAGCGAACATGTGGAAAAGGTCTCAGCCAGCGGCAGACTGGAAATCCCCAGCACCCAAACCACAGCTGGAAGAGGTGGCAAACTCATCCAGGGACAGTGAGGGATGATGGGGAAAGATCCTGTGAGAGCCAGGCAGAGCATGGACCAGGTGTTTCACTGACCTAGGAAAGAGAGGGCAGCCCCCAAGCGTGCCGCATTTTACAGCCTTGGTGGAAAATTCCAGCCCCGTATAATCTCCTGGGGTTCCTGTAAGATTGTGACACGGAGAGAGGGACCAAACAGGAAAGAATTAGAGGAAAAATGCCTCTCTTCTGGCAGCCACCATGGCTGTGCCAGGAGTTAGCAGCAGCAGAGCAGCCAGCCCTGCCTCCCCCTCCTCCGGCCGCCTCTATAAACACGCAGGGCTTACTCAGAAGATTAAGAGGGAACAGGGCAAAAGACAACAGAGTCTCTTTTGTAATGAGGAGGGATTACGGCATCAAGTGACCGGCTGCAGCTCCCAAGTGGGTCTCAGGCTCCTTAGCACACCGTGTGGGGCAGGTCCAATCCCCCCATGAGCCAAGGGGGCACGAGGAGGCGGGCGGTGGCCTGGGCCACAAAGGACCCAGCAGGGACACATGCGGGACCAAACCTCCCCAGCCTCCAGCACGGCTCAGGAGCCCATGACTGTGAGTATCTGGTCCTCCTAACAGCAGCAGGAGGATCACTTTCTCCTGCAGATATCCATCCTCCTGCCTATCCGTGACCTCCTCTGGCTCTGTCCCTCTGCTCTGTCTGCTCGTTGTCTGTCTTTGCGATACCTGCTCGGGTCTGTTTGCGGTGGGTGATGTACCTGATGTCCCAGAATCTTGCTTGCTGTGGGCTCCCACAACTGAATTCCAGGTCAGTCGACTTCCAGGTGTGTTGGTTAGTCCAGAGGGAGGAGCAGAGGATGCAGGCAGTGACAGGCAGCAGCTCCCTGGGTGGGCTCTTCCTGCCCATCCCGACTCCGGTGTGCCAGTGAGCCACCTCCCACCACGGACCTCAGCCACAAATGGAATGTGCCAGCTGCCCAGTGACATCCCAGGGCAGCACAGCACAGGCTGGCAGGTGGGCAGGGAGGTGCCCTAACCATTCAGAGCTGGAGGGAAAAGCACTGGGAAAATCCTCATATCCCACTTGGGAGCAGAATGGAGTAGAGGTGGGCAACATCCATCACTTACATGGACAAGAGCTGGAGTTTTCCTTCTTTGGTAAAAAAGTGAATCTGTATTTGAATTACGCAACGAGGATTCTCCCTGAGCGCTTTCGAGCCCCAAAGCCCAGAGAAAAGAGGCAGCTTTGTGTAAGAGGCCCCAAAAATGTATGGGGTTTTGGGCATGCTTTTCTCTTCTGGACAGCCCATGTGTACAACCTCTGGGGCAGCCAAAACCCACTCTTCCAAGTCTTGTGCTCAGAAATCCATATGGAATGGACACGAGGATTTAGTGAAGTGGGCATTTGTGCAGCTGGGGACAGGGACAGCTCTGCTCCTCTATATCACCCGTAAGAGGGGATTCAGGGACCTGGAGTTGTGACAGGGAAACCCAAAGGAGGAGCAGCACCAAAAAGCCAAACCCAGGACAAAGATGCTGCTTGGTTGAAATAGCCGAAAATCCAGACTCTGCTGGTTTACTTCACAGCAGCAGCTCACTGGGACCCAAGTTGTCCCTACCTAAGTGTAGGTCTATCACTGGGATGCTTAAATGAGAAACATGGGCCCAAACTTACCTGCTTTCAGCTGCTGCAGGGTGTGAACTGTCCCTTGAAGTGCTTCTTCATCCCCATCATTCAGGGAAGAGCCCAAAGCCCTATAATCATTAACATTATTGCCTCTGTTAAATAGCAATGCCTGGTGACATGTTAGGATTCAGAAATACCAATAGTTTCACACTGGATAATTATTTCTAACCCAAGGAATCATTCACTAATCTGCCTGGCATGGATAACTCTGGTGTCTTGTTGTTTGTTGGATTGATTTTTTTTTTACAAATTCAGGTTTATATAAATATGAGTCTGATTATTAATTGATTATAAAGAATTATTTATGCAAGTTAGACTAGGAGTGAAATGGGGATGCTGCATGTCTGGGGAACATTTCAGGAGCCTAAATCCCTATTTTTCATCCACTGTGATTTATTGTGCAGCATATGGTTGAAGGAAAGGGGAGGTGGAGCTGCTGGAATTTGGGCCCTGTGAGCCTGGCCAAACTCCATCCCACAGATCTCCAACAGGGAAGGCTGCTCTGCCTGCAGGACTAGGACCAGCAGAGTCCAGACAGCTATCGTTGCTGGGATGCCTTCATCTGGATCAGTCCCAAGAAATCTTTCTGGGGTTTTTCCTTTCCTTTGGGTTGGGTTTTTTTTCCAGCAGTATTCCAGGAAGATGCTTCCCAGCAAGTAGATTTACAGAAACATATTTGGAACAAAAACTATATTAAGAAAATTACTGGGATAAGCATAAACTTTGGAGTTTGCGACCCTGAGATTAATCTTACACAAGTGTTTTGTGGAAGGGGGTGGCACGTGGGCTTTGTCCTCTCCAACCAACCAGCCCTACTTGAATGCTGACAAAAATCAAACACTAAAAACAAAGGGATCCACCAGAAAATACACCCTTGGTCACTATAACAAGCTCAAAGACAGAGAATAGATGGCAAACTTATCAAAGAAATTGCCTGCCATTGATTTCCCCTCCTGGTTCTCTGTGCTGCTGCCTTCACCTTACCTGGTTTTTGATCTCAGCTCATTCTGTTTTCTCCTTCCTTTCCATCTTGCTTGGTGGGACACTTGCGATGTCCCTGTGTCCTCCTCCTGCTCAAGCTCCAAGCCTTGCTTATCGTGTGCCTGCACAGGAGCTGTGATGACAGTGACCTATACCAACCGCGTGGCTGACGCCCGCCTGGGCACCTTCTCCCAGCTCCTGCTCCAATGGAAAGGCAGCATCTACAAACTGCTCTACTCCGAGTTCCTGATCTTCATCTCGCTCTACTTCACCATCAGCCTTGTCTACAGGTGAGCACCTTCACACCCACAGCCTGGCCTGGAGCAGGACATGGGAGAAACACAGGACTGAGGCAGGGATCCTGCTGGACAGGCACTTGCCAGACTCTGTTCACAGGAGGGAAGGGGAGGGGATAAGGGAGAGGAGAAGGGAGAGGGAGAACTGCTTCTGTTTGTCCCTTTTAGGCTGATCCTGAGCGAGAGCCAAAGGCTGATGTTCGAGAAGCTGGCGCTGTACTGCAACAGCTATGCCGAGTTAATCCCCGTGTCCTTCGTGCTGGGTAAGGATCTGTCTGGAATCTAGCAGGGAGGGGAATAGGACAGCATTTCTTCTCCTTGGTTTGGCAGAGCTCTGCTGGCAGAGCAGATCCCTCCCTCTGCCTCTGTAAAACTCCTCAGTCCTTTATTATCACTGCTGTGGGTGTCCCCCAGCACACGGCTGGCACTGCATACTCTGGGCTCCAGGAGGGCAAGATCCAAGTGGCACCAGATATGCCCAGGGAACTTGTGGCTGCCTCATGCCCTGGAAGTTTTCAAGGCCAGGCTGGGTGGAGCTCTGAGCAACCTGGTCTAGTGGAGGATGTCCCTGTCCACAGCAGGGGGTTGGAACGAGATGATCTTTAAGGTCTCTTCCAACCTAAACTGTTCTATGAAGCAAAGTATGAAATGCGAACTCCTTTTAGCATGGAGGACTGAATTCTCCTCCAGGCGTTCCTGCACCCATCCCTGTGTGAGCAGAAGAGAAGGAGAGCAGACGGAGTGGGAGGAAGAAGCTCTTTTCAGATGCCTGACTCTCTCAGCTCTCCTCTAGGTTTCTATGTGGCCCTGGTGGTGTCCCGCTGGTGGGCCCAGTACGAGAGCATCCCGTGGCCAGACCGGATCATGAACCTGGTGTCCTGCAACGTGGATGGGGAGGACGAGTACGGGAGGCTCCTGCGCCGCACCCTGATGCGCTACAGCAACCTGGTCAGCGTGCTGATCCTGCGCTCCGTCAGCACCGCCGTCTACAAGCGCTTCCCCAGCATGGAGCACGTCGTGAGGGCAGGTCAGTCCTGCTCCTTGCTGCTCCTCTAGGGGCAGGGGGCCTGGGGAAAGCTCTCTGGAAATGGGGTGGTGCTGCTCCCTCAGAGCAGGTGGGAATTGGAGCCCCAGGTCTCTGAGCTGAACTGCTGGGCACCCTGAATCTTCTTGGGAGATGCTCCTCAAGGTGCAGCAGTTCCCAGTCTGCCCGAGTTTTCTGGGTTCCCTTGGCAATCCACAGAGATGTGATATTGTTGGCCTCCTAAAGAGAAAAGGCACTTCAGGCACACCAATTATCCGATTCTCAACAAGTATCTATGGACACCCTCAGTAGTGCTTTACCTCCCTGATGGCTCTGATCTGATGTGCTGCAGACATCCAAAGTGTTGTCCCACCTCTATGACTCAATGTTTTAACAAGGAGACTTGTCCTTCTGCATGTCTCCCCAAGTTCTGAGTCTTCCCTGGGATTTTTAAGGAGAGCCAAGGCATCCATCTGAGATTCAGATGTTTTCATTTCAGACCAGATCAGTTCCTTCTGCCCTCTATGTCCATCCCTCTCCCATCTGCTATCTCCCACTCAGGCCTCATGACACCAGAAGAGCACAAGAAGTTTGAGAGCCTGAATTCCCCCCACAACAAGTTTTGGATCCCATGCGTGTGGTTCTCCAACCTGGCTGTGAAGGCGAGGAATGACGGGAGGATCCGGGACAGCGTGCTGCTCCAAGGCATCCTGAATGTGAGTGACAGAGGGGACAGGCAAGTCTTTGAGATCATGGGGAATGGGAGCCACCTGTGTAGCAGGTCCTTGACACATTCCAGAACAGCCAATGCCAGTGGAGGTCTCTAAGATGCAGATGGAAAGCCACAAGGAAGCATATATCTGGAAGAGACTAGGAGAGGTCAAAAATATCCTCAACAACTGTAGAAAACTTTGCTATTAAAAACTCTTAGATAGTTTTGGGCAACAGGCCATGCTCCACAGGCAAGACCTGGCAACAATCCCTGCCCAGCTGCACAGAAAAAGCCTCTGGAGCAGCTCATCTTCTTGGTATTCATGTGCAGGGAAAATCACGTGGTTTCTGTTGCCTGGAGCAGGATTCATGTGCCCACAGTGAGAGAAATCTCCCTCTGGGATATTTATCTATAGACAGGAGAGAGAAATGGATGCTCCTGAAGGCATTCTTTGCCTCACCTGTTGGCTGCTCATTTTGTGAGGAGAAACTCTGTAGTGAAGTGAGCTAGCAAGGGATCTTGGGCTCAGGGGGAGACACCCAGGCAGCAGGGAATTCCTCCAAGGCTGAGACTGAGCCCCCCTTCCAGAGGAGGTATAAGCAGAAGGGAAAGGGTTGGACCAATGCAGGACAGTGGTGCTGGAGATGCTCTGCATCCCCAGCAAGGAGATGGGAAGTTATCCATTCCTTTTCCCTGCTGCAGGAGCTCAACACCTTGCGCAGCCAGTGTGGGAAACTCTACGGATACGACTGGATCAGCATCCCCCTGGTCTACACCCAGGTGAGAAGGGAATCCCCGCACCAATTGCTCCACCACTGCCCGTGCACATCCCCATTTACACCTACACCTGGAATCCTGGAATAGTTTGGGTTGGAAGGGACCATAAAGCTCATCCAGGGACACCTTCCACTAGACCAGGCTGCTCCAAGCCCTGTCCAACCTGGCCTTGGATGCTTCCAGGGATGGGGCAGCCACAGCTTCTCTGGAAAACCTATGCCAGGGCCTCACACCCTCTTGGAAAAGAATTCCTTCCTCATATCTAATCTAAACGTGCCCTCTATCAGTTTAAAACCATTGTTCCTTGTGCTGTCACTATCTGTCTGTGTAAAATGTCCCTCCCCTCCTTTCCATAAACTCCCTTAAGGTACTGGAAGGCCACAGCCTCCCCAAAACCTTCTAATCTCCAGGCTGAATAATCCCAGGTCTCTCAGCCTGTCTTTGTAGAATTGCTCCATACCTGACCCACGTATGGAAAATGCAGGTTACTCTTGCATCCCTCATCCCCACCTGCACACATCATCTCTCTTCCATAGGTACCTCAGCACACACCCAGCCCAACCTCCTTTCCCTAACTCAGACACATCCACCTCTCCAGAAATAACCTCTATCCAGGGGTAACAAATCCACAGAGATCCATGGAAAACACAGGAACACACCGACACACTCCCTGCACCGCCTTGCAGGGATCACATCCCAGGCAAGATCCCGGGAAGGTTGAACCAGGCGTGTACTCAGCTGTTTATCAGCTCAGGCAGACGCTTTGGCACCACCTTGCTCCTTTGTCTCCTACAATCCAGCTGCTCAGATAACAGGGATGCCCTTCACCATGACACAGGAGCTGCTGCTGCTCCTCTGGCAGGGCCGGAGATTAATGGGGAACACGTTGGGAAAGTGTATTCCTGTTTTGAACCCCCTTGTTTGTATCAAGGGACCATGTGAGAGTCTTGGTTACTTCTAACTTGAAAAGGGGAAGCTCCAGTCCTGTGGTGACAGAGAAAAGCACCAAGCTCAGCATAGCCTGAAATCCAGGCAGGCAGATATTAATAAAAGCTCAGCATGAGAAGCAGGAAGGAAGGAGCAAATAGCAATGCCAGGGTTCCCTTCCCGGATTTAGAAGCAGCCTGCCAGCACGGACTGAGTCACGAGACAGCTTCCAGCCCATCCAGGATGTCACGTGCTTGTTGCTGTCCACTGGCCTGTGACACCTGCACAGATGTCATTCCAGGGACAGTGTAGGTAAAAGCTGAAGGGAAAAGAGAATGTCTGTAACTTTATACAGGGAAATGCACCCTCCTGCAAAAAGCCTGTCAGAACTGAATCCAAGGCTTTCCAGAGGCTGCAGAGCCAGCCTTTGGAGCTGTGTGGGGTGGAACTAAAGGGAGATGCTGGGAACTCACTCTGCCCTGGTGTGTCCCTGGCATCCTTCCCAGGTGGTGACCGTGGCTGTTTACAGCTTCTTCCTGGCCTGTCTGATTGGGAGGCAATTCCTGGATCCAGAGAAAGCGTATCCTGGCCATGAGCTGGATCTCTTCGTGCCTGTCTTTACGTTTTTGCAATTTTTTTTCTACGCTGGCTGGTTAAAGGTAAGTCCAAGAAAACATGGCTGGAGCTGGAATTTGACCTAGCCAAGGGTTTTTCCCAGTGTGAGCTCACCAGGAACCCAGCTGTATCCTTTGATCTATGGGCAACAACAGGAAGCCAAGAGGGGCTGAGAGAAGCCCTGAGGCCAGGACTTTCTAATTTTCCAACTGTCTCTTTCTGGACACCAGCTGCACTTTTCCTATGCTTTGGTCCTTATTAGAGGGAAAAAAGGAGCTCCTTAAGTTGCAGGAGGGCTGTGTGAGCAGGGGGGAGTTATTATAAATTCCAGTGTCTCCCAGCCCCCCACTTTTAACCCACCCCCTTCTGGGAGGAAAAACATGGCACAGAATTCAAGGGACATCACACCTGACTTCCCCCTGCAGGGAAAGAGACAGGGATGACAATGGTGACCTTTGCCGTGTGCTCTCCACATGCAGGTGGCTGAGCAGCTCATCAACCCTTTTGGGGAGGACGATGATGACTTTGAAACCAACTGGCTCATTGACAGGAACCTGCAGGTAAAGGGGAGGAAGATCCCCCCAGGTGAGCCTCACCTGAGGAGGAACACCAAGGCACAACAGTGACCAAATTCTCCTGCAGCACCTCTGCCCCCACCTCCCTGCCTATGATGGAAGAGATCCCCCCAGTCCACACCAGGGAATTTGGGGCTTCTGGCATATCTTTGTACAGAGGCCAACTACAGCTTCAGTCCGTGCTCTGGCACATGGGACGGATCCAGGCTGCTCGTTTCAGGCCTCAGCTGCCTCTGAATGACTGCCTCTCCTTGGCTTTCCTACCCTGTGTCCATCTAAAACTGCCTCCTCTGCTTTCTGCCATGCAATAACTCCATATCTCCAGCCCTTCCATCCTACTGAGCCTGTTGCTTTCCTGTCTCCTTCAGCACCATTTTCCTTCCAATTAATCAAATCTCTGTGTGAGAAACAAGCCAAGTGACAGGAAAACACAGCAACCCCAGCCACTTGCCTGGCTTCTGTGCTGCACCGCTTCCTCCAGCTCTCTGTTCCTTTGTCCCCTGATAACAGGCACACAAAATGCTGCTCACCGCCTGTGACATTGCTGCTGTCCCCCGCAGGTCTCCCTCATGGCAGTCGATGAGATGCACCAGGATTTACCCATTCTGGAGAAGGACCTGTACTGGAACGAGCCCGATCCCCAGCCACCTTATACTGCAGCCACCGCCGAGTACAAGCGCCCCTCCTTCCTGGGCTCCACTTTTGACATCAGGTGAGTGCAGGGACAAAATGTCACAACACCTGGATCAGATGTTGTGTAGGACATTACACTTGAGGAGCTTTTAGGCTCATCCACAACAGCCAGCATTATCCATGGAAGAGGATAAATCTGACCTCTTTCCCCCACTCAGGGATGAGCATCCCTGTTTTGGGGGTTTAATGGCAATACAGGGAGAGGCTTGCCACTGGCAGCAGCATTCCCAGTGTTGCCAGCCTCTCCAGATCCCCTTCCCTCCCTCTGTGGCTACATAAAAGCCTGCTTTGCCTTTCCCAGCATGCAGAAGGAAGAGATGGAGTTCCAGCCCCTGGAGCAGATTAAAGAGAACGAGGAGGCCAACCACTCCACTCCCCTGCTAGGACACCTGGGCCGCCTCCTGGGTGTCCAGTCTCCGAACTTCTCCAGGTCCTCTTCCCGGATGAACCTGCTGCGCCGGCGAGGAGATCCTGCGTCGCCCTTCTCCCATTATACCTACCAGGACATGGGGAAGGCCGGAAGCCCTTGTGGCATCAATCAGCCAAGGGGAGACTCCCAGGAGCAGTGGGACAGCGAAGAGGGAAAACTGAGGGAGTTTGATGCTTTCATGTCCACCCCCTTTTACGAGAGGCCTGGGTTCTACAGCGCTCCACAGACGCCCATCAGCTCCATCCCCATGATTTTCCCTTCCCGACGCCAAGGGCGCAAGAAGCCGCCAGCACTCTCCAGCATCGCTGCGTGCTCAACTTCCCTTCGAGATGTCATCGTCAATGCCTCCCCTTCCAGGGCCAGCGATGTGGACAAGAGCCAGAGCCCCCTGGGCTCTGCTGCAAAGGAAACCTTTGTTTGGCCCACGGAGCGGAGCAAAGGTCCTGACTCCATGGCTGTGACAGTAGAAGAAGGAAAGAGCAGCTCCAGGGAAGCTGCCACCACAGGAAGCCCAGGAGCACGGTCCACAGCATCCAACAGCCCGAAATTCCCCTTCTTGGCAGAGGCCCTTGAGCACGAGAAGCAAGGCAGCTTCAAGAGTCTGAAAAGCTCCAAAGCCTCTCACCCACCCTGGCTAAACCTGGAGAGCACGACCTCAGCCACTCCCAATTCGGAGCATTCCAGTGCCTTTCACACCCCCAGTAACAAAACCCCTGGAGGCAGCGCCTCCCTCTGCTTCTCCTTCACTCCCGTTACCTCTCCAGTGTTGGAAAGGTCCCACAAGGGCAACCTGGGCCTCGAGGCCCGCAGCCTGAGTTTGGAAGATGCAGCCAGTGCTCCGGATCAGCATCCAGAGGTTTCCAGGAACATGAGAGACACTGGGAATGGAAACACTAATCCCCCACCTCCAAAAGAGCCCAGGAGAGCAGAGAGTCCATCCCCCAATGACTCTGGAATCTCTCTAGCTGAGGGTGACTACGTGGGGCTCATGGAGGTGATCCTGGAGGCCAGTGAAAGCCCAGGGGAGGAGCAGATGGACCAGTACAGCTAAAGGGGACCCGATGGATCCATGGGATACCTGCCTTTTCCTGGCACTCACCCCAACAGAAGTGCTGGAGATGCGGCTGGAGTCCGGCCTGGGCTGAAACCAGCACTAAGGACACACTGCTCCTGGCCTCAGCTACAGCAGCAGGCACAACTTGTGTTGTACCAGTAACAAAAGCATCAAAAAACCCAATTTGTAGCAAAAGAACAAGATTTTGAGTGTTAAATCTTGCAGGTACCAGCCTGACCAGCCAGGTATAGCCCAGAACAGGAGCACAATTGATGCTGATACTTCCCTCGTCCTCACAGCAAGAAAGAGAACTTGAGCTTCCAAGTCTCAGGCAAGACTTGCACTCTGAACAAGATACTCCAGGGAAAAGTATGAGACTGAAGCAAGTCCCATCATTTGTGATGCAGACCCACAGTGCTTCTTCCAGTCCTGTCTGGCTGGTGTTTTCCAGTACTGGGAAAGTACTGGAACAAGGCAGGGTAAGAGCCTACCAGCACAGGCAGCTGCAGCATCTGCCCAGCACATTGCTTCCTTCTGAAGTTCCACATTCCCCCCACCACAGATTTGACAGTGCTCAGCGAAAGCTGGATGGCAGCAGACACCACTCAGCTGATTTTTACTGCCCACCCTCAGAAAATAAAAGCGAGGCTCAAGCCCAGGACCTTGGTTTTGTTTCCTCATTTTAGTTCCCTGCAAGGAATTTAAAGAAGCCACAGAGGTTCTCCTACTTCTGCCTTCAGCAGCAGCTGCAAATCCCCCATGTCACACAACAAACTGACCTCCCATTGCCTTCACTACAGCTGCCTGCTCTCCCTCCAAACTAAACAGGAAAAGCCAGCTGGAACCAAGTCACTTTATTGGCTGGAGGGCAGTACATAAAACACAAAGAGAGGGGGGATATCTGGTACAGAGTATGGAACTGTTTATCTAGGTAGCTGAAGCTGCATGCACGGCTGGACAGTAAGTAGGAGTCCCACTGAAACCCACAGCGTGGCTCTAGGCAAGGCTTCAGCTGTCACAGTCCCCGAGGGTGTGCTTGTCGAAGAGATACTCTGCCATGCCGTATTTGGGGGCCCCCATCTTCCGCAGGTTGGTCACGTGGTCACCCAGCTCCTTGATGGCTTTCACCTGCTCATCCAGGTAATGGGTCTCAATGAAGTCACACAACTGAAAGGGAGACCAGAGGTTTAAATTCAGGCCTGAAATCCTACCAAGGCTCTCTAGGGAAAGGAGAGGATGCAGAATTTTCAAGCTGAGAGGAAGCAGCCTCTAGTTTTGTTTCAGAGCAAGATCAAAGTGGGCCAGGCTTATGTAGGCTCACTTGCTCCAGAACCCTGCAGAGCCAGGCAGCTCAGGAAGCCTCTCCTCTTCCTCACTGCAGGAAGAGTTAGCCAAGCTCCTGAACAGATTTAGACTCCCCCACCACACAGCAAACTCACAACAGTGAGGATTTACACCTCTGGTTTTGTTTTAAAAAGTCCCTCTAAGTTAGGCAGGACACCTCCCAAGAGTGCTTGGATTCTCTCATGTATTAATCTCTTCCCGATATTAAGCAATCTCAATCCAGCCTTGCCAAAAACTTCCATCTATGAAGAATTCCATCTTTTCAGACACTGTTCTGAAACATCACGGCTTTTAATATTCTGAAGCAACTCCAGAATTTTGTGGCAAAAAAGCCTCGTGACAAAAAGCCTTAAAAAGATGGAACTCAACCCCCTCAGAAACAGTCTCCATAGAGACTATTCACAGACACCCTTCAGAGGGGATAAAGCACGTCCCTGCCACCTTAAAAATGCTCCTGGAAGGACAGCAATAACCCCACCAAAGGGCTTTGGAAGGGCCACAACCCTGGTTCACACCTTTTTTCATCTTTACCAGCATCAGGGGCACACAGCTCAGCCCTAAACCCACACAATTAAAAGACAGATCCTTGGACAGCCACACCAATCCTCAGCATCCACTTACGTGTGGGTCGTTCTTTTCGGTTGCCAATTTGTGCAGTTCTAGCAGTGATTGGTTCACGTTTTTCTCCAGGTGCAGGGCGCACTCCATGGCAGTCAGGCCATTCTCCCAGTCATCACGGTCTGGCTTCTGCAAGGGGAAAGCACAAGACACGTTTTCTGTAAGAACCCACAGACCAACAGGGTGCAAAGCCTTTAGACCAAGTTTAGGCATGTATGCAAAGTCAAAAATTTGAAGTGCACCCTCGGAACAGAACTGAGCAAACCCTCCAAGTCCCACTTCTCAAAACAGTGCACAGAGCACTTCTGCTGTCAAATTTAATGATGGTGATGAACCAGTTGTCTTCTGGTTCTGCCCTCAACCCACAGCAAACCAACTGGGGCTTGGCAGCCTCTCCTTATACAATAAGTACTCTTTTATTAGTCAATCAGCACAAATCATCAAGTTACTACGCATCTCAAATTACTGTGCCTCTCCAGTGTCAGCTGCTGCTCCTTGTGGGGAGGACCCAGAGGAAAATTCATCCCCTTCCAGCTGGGGACAGCCCCCAGCTCACCTTGATGTCCTGCAGGAAGATGCGCCCACCCCTCTGGTTCTGCAGCTTCATCAGCTTCTCAGCATGCTCCCGCTCCTCATGGGACTGATGCAGGAAGTACTTGGCAAAGTTTTTCAGGGCCACATCATCCCGGTCAAAATAGTAGGACTGGAAAAAAAAGAGTTCATAGGCTCAAAACCCCTGCTTTAGGATGGCTGGAGGCCAAGCCCAGGCCAGCAAGGCAGTGTGGAACAACTCTTCCCTTAGTACACTTCGATTTTTCCAGCTAGGATTAAATTTTAACCTGTATCCCTACCAAGGGCACAAATAAATAGTGTTTGTGTCCTTGGCTCAGTTCTGAAAATAGAAAAAAAAAACCCAACAAAACCAAACTCTAACACCCCACAGATACCTGTTCTGAGCACCATTAAACTGCAGCCTTAAAAAGCCTTTTTCAAGGAGAAATCTTCCCTTTGTTTGCCCGAGCTTGTTTACAATGATCACATTGCACGTCAGGGTCATGACTTGGAACACCAGGTAAGAGTGAGCCAAGAACTTTTAGGTATTTCTGCAATAAAGCTCTCTTGCTTCCCTAGGCTTTCCAGGGATTAGACTAAGGAATACACTTTCTACTTTTTTGAGGGGAAAAAAAGTCACATGTAAAATACAAGAGATAAATGCAACTAAAATATGAATTCAACAGCAACTACATTTCTGAAAGCCAAAAAAACTTGTAACAGCAGTTAGAAGCCATCACACATCTTGTTTATTCCTTGGTCAGAGCCATTACCAGGATTCAATGGAAAGTTCTGTATCAACTGCCAATTATTTACCAACCTACTACAGAATTCTCTGCTCTTAAACCAGCGGCCTGGAGGTTCAAGACAAGACATTATTGTTTGTGTACCACTATCATCCACCAACGTAAGCTCAAAACAGGGCTCAGAAACAAATTAACACAGAAAAAAAAAGCTGCAAAATACGTGCCACAACACAGCACATTGTCACTAGGAAGTCTCAATGTCCCAGCACGCCTAAAGCACCAAGACTGCTGCACAGAGGTCAGGGAGCGGCTAAAACGGGCGCCTCGGGCCCAAGGAGACATGTAAACACAAGGCCCAAGGAAACAACGGATTCCTACCGATTCCTGGAGGAAAACCCGTGCCCAGGAGGCGAGCACGCCTGCGGGAAAGGTGCCAAGCGCCTCGTCAGGCACCTCCTGCTACCCAGCCCGGCCCCAAGGACAGGGCCGCCGGCGAGGCGCTGAGCGGGGCTGATAACGGGGCCGCCAAGGGCAACGGCCGCGAGGCCGCGGAGCAGGCGAGATAAGAGGGCCTCACCTACACCCAGGGGACGGCCCAGACGGGCCCGGAGGAGGGGGAGGAGGAGGAGCTGGGCCCGCAGGCACCGCCCGGCAGCCAGGAACCCCCCGCCGAGCCAGGCCCTCGTGCAGCCCCTCTATCCCCCGCAGGATCCTTCCCTCACCCCGCCGCGCCCGCTGCCCCCGCGGCCCTCACCATGCTGAGGTACACGTAGGACGCGTAGAGCTCCAGGTTGATCTGGCGGTTGACGGCGGCCTCGCAGTCCTGATGGTAGTTCTGGCGCACCTGAGAGGGGGGCGCTGCCATGGCTGGGGTGCTCCGGTGAGTACTACGGTGACTGTGTAAGCGGTGGTGTTGGGGGG
>VZTF01001128.1:104349-140246 GCA_013397755.1 Cnemophilus loriae
GGGGAGGGGGGTGGCGGGCCCGAGCGCAGCCGGTTCCGTCCAAGCACTGTTGACGCAGGAACCCGCTTCGCTCCGCCGCCGACGCGCTCTGACGGCCGGCCGCCCGCCGACGCGCCTTTTATACCGCCGCGAGCCAGGTCACGCCCCCACGAGGGGGCGGGGCGCCCCGGCGCCCTTCTGCTGGCCCGGCGTGACTCAGCACCCGCCCAGGCCACGCCCACCGCGGGGGCGGGGCCCGCGCGCGCCCCCGTTTCCCGCCGCGCGCGAGCCGTCCATCACGGAATGGCGGCTTTTGGGAAATGCCCCCGAAAATCACCGAGTTCGGCCGTTTCCCCCCCCAGCTCCGCCAAGCCCGCCGCCAAAGCGTGTCCCACATCCTACATCCCACATCCTACATCCCTCCGGGGACGGGGGTTCCGCCGCTGCCCCGGGCGGTTTGTGCCAATGCCTGACCGCCCTCTCCGTGAGAAGAAAAAGTTCCTAAAATCCAAGTTAAATCCAGAAATTGAAAGCCCAGTGTCAAAAGCTGAGCCTGCTGGTAATGAGATGACTATTTCAGCTGCTTTTAGTGCTATCGCAGTCGCTCAGTGTGTGCCACCATTTATTTTCAATAAACATCGGGTTCTTCAGTCATTCAGTTCAGTCATTAATTTACAATCAGCACTGGAGTCTTTTAGTTTCTGCTTTCTTAAGTTTTAACCAGATTACAAGGGACTAGAAACTGCTTAAACTGAGATCATTCTATAGCATTGAACTCCCCAGTCTTGGCTTTTCCCAAGCCAACGTTCAACCCTGTTTTTTCCCAAGCCAATGCTCCTTCTGAAATCCACCAGAAATACAATTTACTGAGCCTGTAAACTCAGAATAAATAATTTTTCCTCTGCGTCCTGAGCCTGAAAACTCAGATTAAATATTTTTTCCTGTGCGTACCGAGACCATAAACTCAAGATTTAATATTTTTTTCTGCTCACCAGTTCTTTCTACACATTTTTACCCGGTCTTTGACCCTTCCTGGCACTGTGGGATGTCCCACGCGTGACTGCACCAGTGCCTGTGTGTGGGTAAAGGGCAGCACCAGAGCACTTTTCCAGACACTCCAAATGCCCTGGAGGGAACAGGGAGCCTCGGCCTCCCTTTGTTTCAGGGTTTTCTGTTGCTCCTGTCGGTTAACCATCACAAGTAATTAAGATCTATAAGATAACGTGGGTCATACCTATGCTTCAGCAGGCTGCCAGGTACATTTCAAATCTGTTCTCCTCCCACATAAATGCTTATGTAAAAAAAAAAAAAAAAAATTGTAGCTGCTGGGCAGACTCTTTTTTTAAACTTTTTTTTTCTTTTTTACTGTGTTCACAGTGGAGTGTCTTCACAACAGGAACATCAAACAAACCTCCATAACTGAACAGTTTGTAACAGGAATATTTCCTCTGCAGCTCAGACAGTCTGTGCCACCCGTGATCGCACGTCAGTAGGATTAGGGAAGTCCCAAATTCTGCTTTCTGGAGTTGCACAATGCAATCTGTGTTCGATGACAGCAGATTTACGTGGGCAGGAGAGGAAACACGGGGCTGCACAGCCATGGAGTTCATGTCTTGGTGACCAAGGTGAAGAATTCACCACTCTGCTCTCACATGGGATTAGGTTCAGCCATTCCCAGATCTTTCCTGTCTCAAATGACTGTTTTAATTTCAACTTTACTTCATATTGTTTCCTCATGGCTCAGTTCAGGCCTCCTTTTATCTTGTGCTGCTCTTCATGAAAATGCATTTAAAATAAAATCCCTGAATGATTTGGGTTGGAAGGGACCTTAAACATTCATTCCAACCCCTGCCATGGGCAGGGACATCTTCCACTATCCCAGGTTGCTCCAAGCCCTGTCCAGCCTGGCCTTGGACACTTCCAGGGATCCAGGACAGCCACAGCTTCTCTGGGAAACCTGTGCCAGGGCCTCAGCACCCTCACAGCGAAGAATTCCTTCCTAATTGTGAATGTCTCTTAATGGAAAGCCCAGCCTGAGTAAGGTGATGCTTTTAGCAGGCTTCTTCCCAAGAATGCCTGTAAAGTTCTTTAGGAAGGAATTCTTTACTGTTTAGGAAGAAATTCTTCCCTTATTTTAGTACCTTTTTATCCCTCAGCATTCCCAGCTGCCCAGGGCCTGTCCCATCCTCTCGGCAGCGTGTGTGGATTTTGAATTCATGTCCCTCTCAGCTGCTTTCTTGAGCTGAAGTAGAGGCATGTTCATGCTGCCCACAGGCAAAATCAGTGTATTGTCTGCCTACACAAGCTTCAAATTGTTGAAGACACCCCCTGTTTTCCCTTGGATGATATCCCATCAGGAACAATGGAGCAAGCTCTCTTGTTGTTTACAGCTTAGCTACTGTACACAGGGCACAGACCCCAAAATCCGCCAGTTTAGGGATAGTAAAGCTGAGCTTTAAGCATGCAAAAATAATCAGAGCTTCTTTGGTGAGTGCCTGCATATGATACAGAAGGTTATTAGGGCAGAGATCAAGATACACCCAAAGGGAAAGTTTCCATGACTCCTACACCCACTTTATTATCATTTATCCTGACTCTACCTGTGCCCTTCTCGTGCATGACCTTTCCAAAGGGCAGAAAACAGGACTCCTGAACAAATACTGGACAGTATTTGCCTGAAGAAAATTCTGAGGCAGATTTTTGCTGATACAGTCCCTGAGCAAAAACCTTGGCATGTGGCTTAGGCATCCAGTTGGACCTTCAGTGAGAGGGCTGCCTTGGTGTGAGCAGAGAGCCAGAATGCCCAGGAATGCACAAATTTCATTTCTCACCTGTAGAAATGGTTCACCTCTAGCTTTAAAACACTTGATTTTGCCGTGCTAGTTTAATGGCCAGAATAATAAGAGAACCCAGTTAAAAATCAACAACTGTTCCAATTCCAGTAAGCAAGAAAGTGCTGAATAGGCCTCAAATGTAAAATCAACAAAAATACAGTAACCTTTTTTTTTTTTCTCCCCAAAGCTCAAAGTCCTGTAAATAAGAGAAATTGCATACAGTCAAATATTTGTTATGGAGAACCTCCACTCCATCCACAAACTTCAGTGTCATTCAGTTTCCAGGCTTTATGCAAACACAAAAGCAACTCTAAACTTGGCCCCAAGGTTGATCACGCCTCTGGAAATTTGACACTGGTCTCAACCATGAGTTTTGAAAGCTGTTTACTAAAAACATCTGGGCTCCGCTCGCTCTGGGAGTTTAAGTGAAAACTCCTTCTTGTAGCTCCTTGGGCAAAACACGGCACAAACTTTACAGTTTGTTTCTTTTAGGTGCCCGAATTTGTTTCTCTTAGGTGCCCGAAGTGGGAAACCCGGGATTTAGGCAACAAGTTTTCACCGGGTACTTACAGCACAGAATGCAAATGACTGGGGTACGCCGAGCTGCTGGTTCCTGGAAACACCCTCCAAAGGGAGGCAGACAAAGGATGTTTGAAGTTCTGCCGGGAAATATGCTTTGGAGACCAAACACGAAGCTGTTTTTATACAGGAAAAAAGTCCCAAACACAGAATAATCGGTAGCAGTGTACTACAGGATTTTGTAGACAAGGAATATAAAACCCTCTTTAGACAGACAAACTTTTTCTAAGTTGTGACACAGGATTTTTTTTCTCTCTGGAGTATTTTTACACACAGTCTAAACAAAATGCTGTAGGAGATTGCAATTCTCTAATTTGCCCAGAATACCCTTTAATTTATTTTTATTTCTTTTACAAGCCTTGTAAAAATACACTTAGAGCCAAGAGAGTGAGGAAGAACAATGTTAATAATACAGTAATTCTGTTGGCATGGCCAGAAGCAGGATCTGGTGAATTTACTTGGATGCATCACGTCTTTTTAAACTAATTTCCAGACTCCACTGTCTGTGAGGGAAAGGCTCCATCTCTGATTCCAAAGGCAGCCTGTGCCCCAGGTGCACGTACAGCAGCTTTCACAACACGGATTTGCCAAGCTGCAAAAGCCACAAATAAGTTTGATGTTGACATTCCACCACAGACCACAATCCACAACATTTGCTCTACTGTCATGATCCTCTCATAGTGCCATTCACCTTTTTTTTCCCCCCTCTCAGATTCACAGAGTGTTAAAAACAAGGGGGTGGGGATCATTCCTGTCCCCTGTTTCTGTTGTATTGAACTTTTTATTCAAATACTGTACAAAAATTGCAAATAGACCACCCACCTAA
Organism: Cnemophilus loriae; assembly: GCA_013397755.1. NCBI lineage: Eukaryota > Metazoa > Chordata > Aves > Passeriformes > Corvidae > Cnemophilus > Cnemophilus loriae. The sequence goes on from VZTF01001128.1 coordinate 108,568, forward strand.
AGTCAACAAGTACAGGGAAATTTCTCAATACACCACAAAAATCACCTCCTTCCTAGCATGAATTCCCCTGGAAAACACTGGTGAGTGTTCAAACCCTCATGGATGACCAGGCAGCTTTCCTTCTGGATACACGGGTGAAATGTTGTTTTTTAAAGAAGTTTTACTTGGGAATCAAAGAGACAAAGAGGTTTGTCCGCCCTGAGGCCATCAGGTAATTTTGTGAGGATGCACAGAGGTGTTCCTTGGATTTAGTGCAGCACTGAGTTTGGGCAGACACTAAATCTCTCAGAGGAGGCTGCTTTTATATTCAGCCACCCAAAAAGGGGACTGGCAGCAAATGCTTTCAAGCATGAGGAGAAGAAACAAGCTTTTACAAGGAGCTGGCAGTTAAAGGACGTGCAGCAGCCTGATAAAACACCACAAAAACACGCAGTGGCCCATGGCTGATCTCTGTCGGGCAGGATGGGCGGGGGGCACCCCCAAACTGCTGAGCAGGTCTCTCCAGGAACTCATTCCATGGCTTATTCAGAGGAAGTGAAGGGATTAAATCGATGTAGAGAGATGTTCTCAGCAGAGGTGAGGCACAGGGAGAGTTTTGTCTGGGGAAAGGTGGTTCCTGCTGTGCTGTGAAGGGACACTGAAAACACCCCTCTGGTTCACCCAGAGGTGCAGCCACAACTCCACGGATTCCACACCCACATCCACCTTTTCTGCTGGGTGTAACTTGCTCCTAAGCCAGGTTCAGGCCCTTGGCATCAAGGTAAAAATACTGAAAAGCAGCTCAAGGGGCTCAAACTGGGCCTAATCCTCTGTGTGCTGCTTGTGGAGCAGCCAGGCAGTGCCGAAGTGTGGAGTGTTGTCCCTGCAAAGTCACCTCTGGCTGAGCTGGACACAGCTCCTTCCTCAACGTGGGGAAGAAATCCAGTGGTGCTTTCCCTGCACACTGAACAAACTGGGAAAAACCTACTTGAAACTTATTTGTGGGGAGGAAAAAAAGCAAGCAAATTGCCCAGAGAGAGAAATAAAACAGAGAAAATCATCTCTGTTGGGGCAAGGCGTGGCTGTGACACTCGTAAATATGAGGACCACGTTGAAGTCGTTGTGTTCAGCTCAACAGATGTTGGGCCATGCCCACAGATATCAGCATTGCAGCAGGCAATAAAGCAGTGACAGAGAGGCCACCCACTCGGTGGGACAGGGAGATAACAGGGAAGGGCAGCCACAGGAGCCCCTCAGCAATCACATGTGGCTGTTTCAGATGCTCTGCTGGACTGGGCAGAACCCTTAACCCAGGCAGACCACCTTGGCCATGCGGGCTCGTGGTCAGTGTCCTGGCAAGATGCTCCCACTAAAAGCTGTGGAGGCAAAGCCCTCAGACTCCCTTCAGACAGCAGCCAGAGGAATGCTCTGCCTTGGCCTAAGGAATCTTCCACCCAGTTGCTCTATGAGCAGCTTGCTCAGTCATGCATGGCCACAAACCTGTCTAAATAGGCAGCGATGACCAAGACTGAAACTCAAATCAGGAACTTTCCAGTCTGACAAGTTAAAAAAAAAAGATTTCCGCTCTGCACTTACTTAGCACAGGCCAGGCCCTTCCTTGCCTGGAGTTTGGTGCTCTTGGTTCCTTCTAAAAGCCTCTGGAAGGGACACAACCCACAGCAGGCTCGGAGCAAAGCAGCTGAAACAATCCCACAGCCAAAAAGGGGAGACTTCATTCCTCACACAAACACCCCCACACCTCGTTTGTCTCTTTTCCCTGTCTCCAGCCACCCTGCTGACCCCTCAGAGTGTCTCTGCAGGCCGTGAACTTAGCAGAAAACAGCATTTTTGACCAGTTTCTAGGGCTAGTTAGGCCACTGGATGGGTCTGAAAGCTCCAGAGTCACGAGACACACGGAGGAGCTCAGCGACTTGAGGGCGAAGTGTGATCACAGAGAATTTGGCCAAGATGCCAAGACCCCGAGGAGCAGGGAGGATGTTCAGTCAGGCCCAGAAGGGACGAGTTCTCTGACAAAGCATTTCTCCAGTCAGGAGGTGCAGGTTGAGCAATGGGCTGACACCAGCTGAAACAACAGCCTGGGAGGGATGCAAAACCACGAGGATATCTCTGAGGTCACCAAGGAAAACAGAGTTTCTGACTGGGAAGAAAAAAGAAGCCAGAATTGCAGCATTGTTACTTAATCCAGGAAACTTTGTTCAACCAAGACCAGCAGGCTCAGCATGACCACACAAAAAAAGCTATCAGGCTTTTACTGGAATTCCCGAGTGCCTGCATCCCTGCCTCAGCCAGGTTTAACTAGCAGTGGGCTCTGCCTGGAAAAGGCAATTCTGACTTTATTCCCTGCCCGTGTTTATTCTCATCTACTCTGGAGTCACCAGGCCCTACTTCCCTCCACATAAATATGAGCATTTCAAGAGGAACAGGGAGGCTGTCAGCCTTGGAAACAAAAGAACATCCACTTCCAGAGTTTTCTGCTGGAAACTCTTCTCCTTCGAATCGCCAGCCTTGCTGTGGTGAAAAATTTTGTCACCACAAAATTCCCCAGGTGGGAAGGCTGCAGTCCTTCCTTGCTGTGTTCCAGAGGCCAGGAAAGCAGCTCGATCCAGAGAAAGGAGCACTTCCTAAACTTATTTCAACCTAAACTGCCACTTCACAGGCCTGCAGTGACAAGGATGGGAACACAGCTGGGAACTGCAGGGACTGGAAGAGAAGGAGGAAGGTGACTGAGAATCTGGGTTTTTACAGCCACATCCAGCGTGAGAAGCACCAGTGCATGGAGAGGCCGAGGAATAGGAAGAGAAAGTGACACCACCATTACTTTACATCAGCTGGAAACTTTCTCGTCTTGTTCCAGGTCCTTCAGAAGTGACTTTTTCCAGAAGCAACTGGGAGAAGACAGTTCTACCCCTTTCCCCATATCACCCTCTACCGTTACCAAACAGATCTCTCTGTTTCAGGCAGTTCCTCCTTTCCTGTCAGGTGGGAGGATCAGGATTGAGCAACAGCACCTTCAAAAGCAACCAAACCTCGAGTGCGAGGAATTGGGAAGTGGGTGGGATCTCCTCCCAACCATCACATGACTTTTATTCATCCTCCTCCTTGACAATGAGGTAACATTCCATTTTCAGGAAACGTGCTTTGCCTAATATCCACAAGAACCAAACTAAGAAAGTCATGATTCATTTAAAAAGCATCTTTTTTTTTCACCTGCAAAAAACTATTTTATACCACAAATCAGGGAATAAATGAAAGGTTAATTAGCTGGGATTTCAGTTCAGTGGCTCTGTGAGGGATGCTGTCCTTTACAGCTCTCTCCGTGAAGATTCCAGGAACTTTGTTAACATTCCCGTCGTGTCCCAGCACTAAGATTACAGTCAACAAGCAGCGCACTGAGAGGCTGGTCACAACTCCAGCACCCTTCCAAGTGACGCTTCCACCTCACCTGCCTGCCAGAGGCTGCCTGGAAAGGGACGAATCTCCCTGCTGTGTCCCACAGCTCCTCCGGCTCACTGTGATCTGGGAGGGGAAGGGAAAGGGAGGGGAAAGGGGAGGGAAGTGACCAAGAGAAATAGAGATACGAGGGAAAATCCTGGGCCTAGGGTGTCAGGAGACAGGCAGAGAGCTGGAAGAGGGGTGGAGGGAGAAAGGAAAAGCATCTGGAGCCATTTAACTTTTCCAGGCAGGGAACATCAGAACCAGGAAGAGAAGGGAGAAGGGAACAGGAGAGAAGAGAGGGAAGGGAAGAAGGGAGGGAAGGAAAGGGGAGACAAAGGGAGAAGGGAAAAGGAAGGAAAGGGGAGAAGGAAGGGAACCACCGCAGCACCTGGCCCCGTTCCCAGCCACCAGACTCAGCACGGCCTCCCTCCAGGTACCCCGGGCGAGGCCCGTGGCACGGGATGGCTGTGGAGCGGGGAGCAGCTGGGTTGTCCCGGGTTATCCCTCTTTGTCCCGAGTTATCCCTGTTGGTCCCGGGTTATCTCGGTTTGTCCCGGCGGGGTCCTGGCCCGGCCGAGCCACGTGGGGGCGCCCGCGCTGCGCTGCCCCCCGCAGGCCAATCAGCGTGACCCTGCCCCGGGGCACGCTGGGAGTTGTAGTCCTCACGGCGCGGCGGGACGGCGGAATGGTGTCTACCGGCGGTCTCTCCGCGGGTCAACGGGGGCGGCTCTCGCACTGATGTCCCCTCACGGACACTCGGGGACCTGCAGGGCGTTTTCCGCCATCCTGCAGCGCTGCCGGTGTGCAGCGCAGCGGGGATCAGGCATCGGTGTCGCGTGGGGATGACGTCCGCAGGAGGCGCGGGCGGGTGTGGTGGCCGTGTGGGGGCTGTTCTCTTACAAACGCCCTGAGGCGGGGGAACGAGGGCGGGCGGTGCTCAGGGTTCTGTAAGGAGGAGCACACACTGAAGTAATCTCGGTGGAGCCTGAGCCAAACACAGGATGTTGCAACAGAAGCGTCAAATTGCATCTTCAGTTTTATAAGGAACAGACACACACACAACATTTTCTTCCTCTGAGAAATCACCATTTCCAGTGTTCAAAAAAATCCTGATTATCACAGGTTCACAGACTGGTTTGGGTTGGAAGGGACCTAAAAAACCATCACATTCCATGGGCACAGACACCTTGCACTATCCCAGATTACTCCAAGCCCTGTCCAGCCTGGCCTTGGACACTTCCATGGATGGGGCATCCGCAGCTTCTCTGGGGAATCCATTCCAGTGCCTCACCACCCCCACAGGGAAGATGTTTTCCCCCCGATATTCCATCTAAACACACCTTCTGTCAGTTTGGAGCCATTCCACCTTGCTCTGTCACTCGAGGCCCTTGTCCAAAGTCCCTTTCCAGCTCTCCCTGAGCCTCTTTCGTCACTGGAAGGGGCTCTAAGTTTTTCTTGGAGTCTTCCCTTCTCCAGGCTGGACTTTCCCAACTTGTCAGTTGTGTGTTCTTTGAATATGTGAGAGGAAGCAAAAGAACCCCAGGGCAAGCCAAACTTGATATCAGTGTGTGTGTTTTGTAACACTGCCAGCCCCATAACCACCAACAAGCATTTCATGACACAATTAAGCAGAAATAAAAACCTTAATATGTTGTGGGAAGGGAAACAAGGGCTTGTGGTCTAGAGGCAAAAACAGAGAGTGGAAGAATATATGAGAGTGGTGAAATCATCGAGAAGGCAGGATGAGAACAGGCCTGAAGGATGTTTGGTGAGAGCAGAACAGGCCATAAAAATATGATAAAATATATAAAAATTATATTCCTTTCTCTGTAGAGGGTATGGCAGAGCTGGCTGCCAAATAAGGGAAGTATTTTCCCTGTACAAAAGCTTTTAGTTTTTCCAAGTTTCAAATTAAATGCCGTATCTGATTCTGAGATTTCTCACAAATATTTTGTGTGTTCACTTTCCTGAGGCTGATTAATACTTAAGCAGCTGATGAAAAGCAAGCCATGAGCATAGTTTTTAAATATTCAAATCCAAATATTTCTAGATTTTCTGAGCAATTTTCTCCACATGTTTTTTTTTAAACTGAAACTATTACTTCAATTTGAACTGGACTTCAGTCTGCTAGAAAATGAATTCTGAGTATTAATTTAACCTTTCAAGGAAAAGCACGTAATTTAACCTTAACTTTGCAAAAGTTAATGCACATTTCTGCTGATGTCAGGATAAATTCTAGGCAGGGCAGAGAAAGGAAGCCTGGATGAGCAGTATAAATTCCAAAATTTTAGGTAGTTACCCTTGAGTGGGATAACACAAATCTGTCTAAAATGGGATTAAACCAGATTTTTACTACACCCAAAGGGATAAATTTCTTCCCAATATCCAATCTAATCCTTCCCTCCTTGAGCTTAAAGTCATTTAAGGCCAAGTGTTTAAAGGGTGGCCACAGAGAGGAGAAAGTCTCTTCACAAGGAGCCTTGATTGTATGAATCCATCTTTTGTATAAGAATTAAAAATCAGGGAGGAAAAGGAGGAGAAAATAGCACTGACACACCGAATGCAACTTTTTTTGATTCCTTAAGTCCTGGGAATTTGAAAGCCAGAACTGTAGCCCAACCTGAATTTCACAAGTGGATGCTATCTTTAGAGGAGAAAAATAAATCATTCACAACCTCTTTTATGCTGCATATTTTCATATCTGGCAGCACCATGCAAAATAAAAAAAGAGAGGGGAAAAGCTGCCCTGGTTTCATTGCAAGTAATAAAATCCACACATTAATAATATAGTTGGACTTTGCTTAAAGAAAAAAATAGCGCTTTTTTTGAAGGCATATCAAGAATTTCAGGAATCCTTTATATTTAGGAATAGATAAATGAAATGGTCTCTCACTAGTTACATGAGATTAGCCAAATAATAGGTGAAATCTGATTCTGAGTGACAAAAGCAAAGTGTAAATGCACAGAGGATCGCTCATATGGGAATTTCATTGGTAGAGAGTATTTTTCCTCGATTTATTCGGTGCTGTCTGTACTCTCACCCCCTGGTCCACCAGGGCACCTCCACTTCTAGGAATATGAGAGGAGCTCTGTGGTGATGAGTCAGTCCAGGGATATTGATTTCTGAGAGCAGCCGAAAATAGACACTCAGGGAAAGAGGAGCAGAAACTGGATGAGTGTATTATGATCCTTCCCTGCTAAATTTTTCCAGCGCTGCCAAAGAAAATCACAGCTGTCTCTTTCTAGTGTTAGAGGCTACTGAGCACAAGGAAAAGGAAAGAGGATATTTCGGTTTTGAGGAATATTTAGGGATTAGCACCTCTGTCCGTGAAGGGATGATACAGCTGATGATAAAGAGTGAACCTCTAATGGACACTTCCTGCTAGACCAGGATGGGTCCAAGCCCCATCCAGCCTGGCCTGGAACACTTCCAGGGATGAGGCAGCCACAGCTTCTCTGGGAAAGAAGGAGAAAAGAAGAAACATATTCCTCGCTAAGTTCCCCAATAACTCTATCCCAGCTTTTGCTGTGAGCATTGTTTGGTCCACTGGCAGCAAACAGCTCCTTACAGTGGATTTTTTTGGGAACACATTGCTCTGGTGAGTGGAGAAGGAGGGAACTATAGCAGAATTAGACTTGATAATCCAACTTTTCCACCTTCACAAGCCAGGAGAGGCATTAAAATCTCCCATCTGGACACACACTGGAAATCAGGCTCTAATTTGGTACCTTGGAATTCAGATGCTCTTTTAAAAGGCATCCAGGGTTTGGAATTGCACACGAGCTGATACCCATACTTAGGCATCTGTCCACCCAGCTACATTTAGATTGCATCACCTCTGGAAAGAGGAGTATTGTTCAGTCCTGCAGGCCCTTCATCTTAAAAAGCCCTTTTGGGCATCCTGAAGGAGCCTCTAATGATCTTAAAACCTTCTTAGGAAGCTCCTAGTGGACTTCCTTCATCCTTCTAACAAGCCCCCGAGGGCAACTTCACAGGCACTGAGGAGAAGGAAACTTTCCTCCTTTTTAAAGAAGACGAAAACTTCCAAAGCTGTTCAGTTTGTCACAACTTCTCTACACGTTGGCGGGAGAATTCATGGCTTGGCCAACACCTCTCCAGTCTTCCACTTGGTTGGTGCAGAAGTTATGGCAGGAATTTGAAGGATAATTGATCCTTCATCATTATCCTTCACCAGCTGCACCAGCAGCTGCCCCTGGCCAACAACTTGTGGTTGGCAGAAGTCCCTCAGAACCTTGTGAAAGTGCCTGGGACATCCCAAGAGGGCTATCAACAGCCATGAGAGGTGATGGACCAGATTCCGGGTTCCAGGGGTTCTAGTCAGGAGTAAAGTTGTGGATAGAGACAAATCCACCTGCCATGCCCTGGTTGTGCTGCTGTTCAGAGCCTTGGAAGAGCTGGAACAAGGATTTTTTTTTGGCAGATGAAATGCTTCATGAATATCCTGCTTACAGTTATAATCTCGTTCGCACTGACAAATTTTCTTGCATTTCAGACACCTTAAGGCTACAATTAATACGAGGTCTCATCACAAAATGAAAACATTTAAAAATCCAGAGAGACTTGTAGCTAAATAAAAGAGATTTTATTAAACCTATCTCATCAGAAACTTTGGGGGTCAACCAAGTGAGCATTTTTACAGGATGATTTATTATTTCTCTACAAAGAAGAGAGGTGGTGAAGAGAGGGCTGAGCTGCAGAAAGGAGCATCACTTCTCTTTCCGTTAGGGTTTGATGCAGCAAGGAGAAGAAAATGGGAAAAAGGGAAAATGTAGTGGCAAACGTGGCTTCAGAAATGGAACTCTGGAGATTGCAGCAAACAACAGACACCCAGCAAGGAGAGGGAGAGAGAGAGAGAGAAAAGAGATTTCAAGGATGATTCATAAAACATAATTTAATATATTTGGAGTTTAATTTTAAAAGGAATATAAACTGCTTTAGTATGGTGTATCTAAGTGTGCCTGAGTACCAGTTCCCAGAATTCCTGCTTTAAAATATGCATCCAACACCTGCCTGCTCTCACCTCAGCTTCCTCAGTGCTCAGTGGAGAACAACATTCCCAGCTGGACTCTTCTCCTGTGAAAATGACCAAAAGCTGTGCCATGCAATTCTGGAAGTGCACAGCTCTCCTTTCAAACTGCAGAGGGAGCCAAGAGAAGGAGTTTTCAGCTCAGAGAAGGAGTTTTGACCCCCCCCAAAAAATGAATTTGGATTCCAGCATCTAATTTTTAGATGTCTGAATGTTAGAGAAGATCAGTCACAAACTGCAGTTTCTACCCAGCTGATGATGGAGACTGGGCAAGGTTTTCTTGTCTTATTAAAGCATTTCTCCTCTGGCTGAGCACTCTTTTTAGGGCACATTTTACTTCTTTGTTCCTGAGGCTGTAGATGATGGGATTTAGGAGCGGGGTGAGCATTCCATAGAGCATGGAAACGACCCTATCCCGATGCAGCGAATAGGTGAAGGAAGGGCGCACGTAGGTGCAGATGGTGGTCCCGTAGAAAAGGCAGACTACGATCAGGTGAGAACCACAGGTGGAGAAAGCCTTGTGCCAGATCCCAGGGGAGTTCCTGGCCAGGATTTCCAGGAGGATATAGACATAAGAGACCACAGTGACCACGCAGGCGCTGCTCCCCAGCACCCCAGCCACCACCAGGATCACCAACTCCCTGCTGCGGGTTGACGAGCAGGAGAGGGCCAGCACGGGAGGAATGTCACAGTAATACTGCTGGATTTTGTTAGGACCACAAAAAGAGAGTGTGAAAACCAGAGAGGTGTGCAGCAGGGAGTTCAAAAGCCCTGTTGCCCAGGTGCCCATGGCCAGCTGAGCACACAGCTTCATGCTCACAATGCTCGGGTACCTCAGCGGGTGGCACACGGCCACATAGCGGTCGTAGGCCATCACAGTCAGGAGGAAAATCTCCATGCCCACCACAGCAATGAGGAAGAAGTGCTGGAACAGGCATCCAGAGAAAGAAATCTCTTTGTGCTCCAGCAGCAGGGTCCCCAGCATCTTGGGCACAGTGATGGTGGGACATAAGAGATCCAGCAGGGATAAGTTGCCGAGGAAGAAGTACATGGGGCTGTGCAGGTGGGAGTCAGTGCTAATGGCAATGAGGAGCATGATGTTGCCTGCCATGGTGGCCAAATAAATGAGCAGAAACAGCACAAAGAGAAGAAAACGGATTTCTGGAGCATCAGAGAGGCCCACAAAAACAAATTCGGATACTGTTGAGAGGTTGATCCTCTGCATCTTATCTCTCGTTGTGAGAATGAGGCAGAGGTTTCCCTGGAATAAAGAAGGTGTAACTTAATCACAATTTCATCCCCATTCTAAAGATTGTGAGGGGTCTTTTTTTCTGCTTTGAAGTTCAAAACTATTTCCAAGCATTGCCATACTCAAGATCTAAATTTTACCCACATATTCCTAATGCAAAAGGCAAAATGTAGGCATTAAACTTCACAGTGATTAATCCAAAATCTTAATTCTTGCAAGTTGCTACCTCAGACTGAAGAGCTGAAAGTTGAAGTTACCTTCCCTGTGGTGTCCAGCTGGGACACAGCCCCAGGCAACACAATGGGGCTTTGGCGCTTCTCTGAGCATGGGGAGCGGGGTAGAATTCCTTTCAAGATAAATTATTTTGTATTAATAATATCACTAAAAGGGTCTAGATTAGTAACTGAAGCTAAAACTTACTTTTTAAGAGAGTAATGCTGTCAGAGAAGAATTAAATCCCTGATAACCGGCAAATAGATTCATTCTGGGGAGTTTTTTCAGCTTTTGGATGAGACTTGGAGCAACCAGGTCTAGTGGAAGGTGTCCCTGCCTGTGGCAGGGGGTTGGAATGAGCTGAGCTTTAAGGCGCCTTCAAACCCTAACCATTCTATGATTCTATCATAAAAAGAAATTACAATTTGGCATCCCATTAAAGACCTCCCAGTTTTCTATAAATTTTATCCTACAGACTTCCATAATACCATTACTACTCTAGGATCTGTCTGGACTTTCCTCCCATCCCCTTTCTCCAGTTCAAAGAAGTCTAAACTTGGCATTAAAGGATCTTCCCATTTACCCTGCCTTGCTCCATGGAATGTAGCTCAGTATTTACAATGAGGATTTACATACCAGCCCTATAGGGAGGGAAAGCAAAGTTCAGTCCAAATGCCTCCTTTTTGGGAGATTTTGGGATTGATTTTGAGATGGTGGGAATATTGTACAAAGTTCTCATTTGTAAGAGATGCAGAGATAAATAGATTGATGAAATATTTCATCTGAGCCAGGCTCCTCTGTGGTCTCATGTTCTCCCAGAAGCTTGAGAGGGAGCTCAGGGCTTAAACTACATAAGAAATATTAAATTCAGCAGAAATAAAAGGGACATCACTTGTTCATAAAACGGGGAGCTCGTTCAGGTGAAATAGCACAGAAACAACACAGAAATACTCACTGCTGCACAGAATTAAATACAGGTGATATATAGAAGTCTGTATCCCCAGGAAAAACAATGATACTTTTTTCTTCTTTCTACATGGGACATAAAAATTATTTCACTCATAAGGAAGAGATGAATCCCGATGTAGCAGCGTTGGAATATTCACACCAGCACTGGCACAAGGGCTGGCTTGGATGCAGGGATAGGCACCTCTCTTCTTTAATGAGGTTTTATAAATATGTGGGAGTGTCTGGGGACAAGTGTGTCTGAAGCTTTTTTTGGATGTTCCCTTAATTGCATGCATGTGGAGCTTTTCAGAATATTGCCAAAAGGGGCTGGAAATCAAAGGAACCAAAACTACCAGCACTACTTTGAAGAGGCAACAAAATTTCCCCTCTGGTTCCATTAAGCATCCACACATGATTTATGGGAGTGCCACTTCCCATGTGATGTCCAGGACTGGGAATAGGCCTGTTCCTTTTTCAGCAATACCTGCCTGTAGCTTCTGCACTGTTCACATGAATGACTGTGGTTGTCCATCATTCTTCCTGCTGTGTTTGCAGGGTGTGACTCCTGGAAAATTAAGGATTCTGCATCTTACATGGGCAAACAGTGATAGGACAAGAGGAACTGGTTATAAACTAAAAGATGAGGGATTTAGATTGGATATTAGGAAGAAATTCTTCCCTGTGAGGGTGGTGAGGCCCTGGCACAGGTTGGCCAGAGAAGCTGTGGCTGCCCCATCCCTGGAAGAGTTCCAGGCCAGGTTGGACAGGGCTTGGAGAAACCTGGGATAGTGGAAGGTGTCTCTACCCATGGCAGGGGTGGATGGAACAAGATGAGCTTTAAGGCCCCTTCCAACCCAAACCATTCCAGCACTCTATAAACTGGAATTCCCCAGGAGTCACACAGCACAGGCCAGTCCTGCCATGGGAATGCAAAGCTGTGGCTGGAATAAATCCCCATGGTCCAGACCTTTCCCTATGTGCTGCAATTAGCCCAAGGACCATCAGTTTTGCAATAAGGAATTTTGTAATAAACACAGATGGCAGAAAGAGATGCAACAAAGAGAGCCATCTCTCACCTCTGCCTTGCAACTCGACCCATTCTGTGATTCTGTTCCTCTCATAAATCTTAAATGCTTCTTTCAGGGAGGGATGCATTGGCTCCATCAAAGTGACAGTCACCCAGGACTATTTTTGGGCTGCTGGCTCTCAACCCTACATCTAAGTTGTGTATTTGCAGGATAATCTTAGCTAGGTTATTAGAAGTAGAAACACGGCATAGTTTTTGAGATAAGTGTTCTACCTCAGGGTAAAGAAATAAAAAATTTATTGCATTATATTTTATTATAAAATTTCATTTTAAAAACCCACCCCAAAAGAAACCACAAGAACAAAAACATCTCTATTTGCAGAATCCAGATATGCACTAATTGATGATATCCTGGATCAGACCCCTCTTGCTCTGTTGCCCACCCCTTCCTGCCATCCCCAGTGTAATATAACAAAAGCGATTTGATTTCGTCCACATCTAGGACTACCCAGCTTTGTCATTGTTTGCAATTTCCATCTAGGAATGCTTATGATGAGCCCAAACTGATTAGAGTCTGCTGAAAGTGCTCCCTTTCCTCTGATGTCCATTTGTGTTTCAGTCCCATAGTCTTTAAATAAAATTGATCAGCCTGGGATCTCTTCAGGCTTCTTGGGATTTAACAAAAGTGTTGCAGAGATCCCGCCAGTTCTCCAAGGATTTTTTTTCCCTTTGAGGCCATTTTTCACTGTCCTGTAGGTGAGGGCAATAAATCTGAGGGGGAGCTCAGAGAGCTGATAATTTCCAGGAGAGAAAGAACTTGTCATTTTAATGGTGCGCAGTGGAGCCAATTTACATGCTGGGACAAACTCAGGTGCCAAGGCTGCACCTTTGCAATTTGTCAGGCACCAATTTTTTAACAGCATCTTCTGAGGCCTTGTTAAAGTCGTCCCAAGATGTTTCCTGGGGAGAAAAATCAATTATATTAAATTGTTTGTCATCACATAATGGTTTGTGTTGAAAGGAACTTTAAAGCTCATTCTGTTCCACCCCATGGGCAGGGAAATATTCCACTAGATCAGGCTGCCCCAAGCCCCTTGTATTGAAATCCCAGCTCCCCAAAATATGGAATTTTTATTTATTTTATTAAAATTGGAGCAATTATTTGAAATCAGTTCACAGTTAATGCCTCAAATTTATACCTGGTGAACAAATTGACACCAGCAAAATAGCTGGACCACAGCTCCAATTGGCCTTGCATTGATTTATGAATAAAATATTTATAAAAGATTTATCGAAATGTTAAAAAAATATTACAGTGATAAATTTTTTTTTCTCAATTGAAATTTACCCTAAGTTTACCTGGAGGATGTTTATTTTTCAACATTTCTCTCTCATACTAAAGAAAAGCTCTCTTCCAACCCAAGCCATTCTGTGATGATCGGATGATGATTCTGAGCAGAAATTCACCATTAAAAAGAAATGCCATTTGCACCAAGATTTGGAAATCTCTCTTACCCAGGAGGATCAATGACTCAGTGATGCTTTTGATCCTCCTCTTCCTACTGGTGTGGGAGTGAGGGCTAATTTAAGCACGGAGAGACAGGAAAAGTGGAAAGCCTACCATTTTATGTGCAGCAATTTAGATTGGATATTGGGAAAAATTCCTTTATGGAAAGAGTTGTCCAGCCCTGGTACAGCTTCCCAAGTCGGTGGTGGAGTCACTAACCCTGAAGGGATTTAAAATCTGTGTGGATGTGGCACTTGGGGACATGGGTTGGGCACTTGGGTTAGTGGTGGTCTTGGCGGTGCTGGGGAATGGTTGGACTTGATGATCTTAAAGGGCTTTTCCAATCTTAATGACTCCAGCTGATTAGGTGGGATGAATCTAATCCTAAATCATTCTAGCACAAAGGAACTGTTGGTGTTCCCCTCATGGCAACCACTGAACTTCTATCCCTGATGGATTTGGTGATGTAACTGCTGCCCTCATAGAGGCAGTTTGGGTCGGAAGGAACTTTATAGACAATCCCATTCCAACCCCCCTGCCATGGGCAGGGAGACATCTTCGCCAGCCCAGGTTGCTCCAAGCTCTGTCCAACCTGCTCTTGAACACTTCAAGAGATGGGGCTGCCACAGCTTCTCTGGGCAACCTGTGCCAGGGCCTCCCCATCCTCATAGGGAAGGATTCCTTCCCAATATCCCATGTAAACCCACTGTGTGTCAGTGTGAAGCCATTCCCTCTTGGCCTGTCACTCCAGGCACTTGTCCAAAGCCTCTCTCCACTCCCTCTCCTTCCTCTATATATTGTCCCTTGTCTGATTTTAATAATTCGCTTCTGGGTGAGAATTATGACTAAAAATATTGTTATATGTCTAAAGAAAACCCTACAAGCAAAATCTGCACCGTCTCTACCTTCCAGTTGGTGGGTGAATTTGGGAACACTGAGTGCATGTGCCTCTGCCATCTGCTGTCACAGCACAGGAAAAGCACGGCAGAGAGGGAGACAAGCCACGTCCTGGATTCATTTCTTTATTTGAAAATTATGATCCCACACGAGTGAAAGTATTGAGGAAGTTTGGGGTTTTCAGCATGGATTTTTAATCTTTTTAATATTAACAGTTCCATGTGTGTTTAAATGTATTTATACATAATTTGAAGTCTGTAGGCTTTAGCCACTAAGCCATTGGTGTGTAGGAATAGAGTAGGAATGGGACTCCAGGTGTAACTCTGGGTGTAACCCAGGGTTCTGTCAAGCCAGCTTGTCTCAGAAGGCTCGGCAGCGCTTCCACAGTCTCCACATGGATTCTTTCACCTCGTTGCTCCTCAGGGTGTAGATGATGGGGTTCATCACGGGTGAGATGACGGTGTACGTGACACAGACGTACTTGTCGGTGGGCGAGGTCCCAGCGGGCCGCAGGTAGGTGAAGATGCAGGGCACAAAGAACAAGGTGACGACCATCACGTGTGAGGCACAGGTGGACAGAGCCTTCCAGTGCCCCTGGGAGAGGCGGGCCCGGACCTTGGCCAGGATGAGCGCGTAGGAGGCCACCAGCACCAGGAAGCAGCCCAGGGATATGAGGCCGCTGTTGGAGGCCATGAGCCACTCGGTGAGGGCGGTGTCGGTGCAGGCCAGGCGGACGACGGGCGGCACGTCACAGAAGTAGCTGTGGATCGTGTTGGGGCCGCAGAAGGGCAGCCGGAGCGTGAGCACAGTCTGGACAATGGAGTGGATAAAGCCCCCGACCCAGCAGGCAGCGACCAGGGCCCAGCAGGCCCTGCGGGCCATGATGGCCGTGTAGTGCAGGGGCCTGCAGATGGCCGTGTAGCGGTCGAAAGCCATCACGGTCAGGAGGAACATCTCCGAGGAACCCACAAAGTGCAGGAAAAACAGCTGGGCCATGCAGCCCTCAAAGGCAATGGCCTTGTGCCCCGAGAGCAGGGACACCAGCACCCTGGGGGCGGTGACAGAGGTGCAGCAGATGTCGATGAAGGACAGGTTGCAGAGGAGGAGGTACATGGGCGAGGAGAGCTTGGGGTCAGTCCTGACTGTCACGATGATGAGGAGGTTCCCCAGCAGGACCATGGTGTAGGCCAGGAGGAAGAGGGTGAAGAAGAGGAGTTGCAGCTCCCGGGTGTCGGAGAGCCCCAGGAGGATGAATTCGGTCACCCGGGAGAAGTTGCCCCGTGCCATCGCTGCAGCTCAGGCTCCCATGGCACAGGTGTGGGGGCGACCAGGAAGGGAAGGGAATGTGCTACGGCTCCAAGGCTCATGGATGGTGTGAGCAGGATGCATTTGCTGCTGCAGAAAGCACAGGGTCATGTCGTAAATGACAGAAAGCAGAGTTTGCACTCACCCCGCCTCTTCTGTCCCTATTCAGGTCTCTGACCCCTCCACATTGACCTTCTCCCCTGAACTCACTCTGACCACTATCTTCCTGCATTGTAGTTGCTGTGCTCCCATTCTGTGAGGGAGAAATCACAGAATCATGGAATTGGAACAGCCCCGTGAGACCGTTGAGTGCAATCATCCCCCTAGCACTGCCAAGCCCTCCACTAAACCACGTCCCCAAGGGCTACATCCATACGGCTTTTAAATCCCTCCAGGAATGGTGATTCCAGCACATCCTGCTCTAAGATTACAAGAGCCATGAATGCTGGAAAAATGCTGTGCTGTCCTTTCACCTGCTGGAAATTTGAAGTGCCATGACCGAAGCAAAAGCTGCCATTCTCAAGCATGAGCTGTTCCATGTTCTGATCCTAATGGCACTACTCTTAATTGCGGAAAGGGCTCTCCAGTTAGCTTATCCACTCTGAAAGTGGAAATACATGCACAGAAACCAGGTTCCTCACTGGAGAAACAGGGGTTTCTAACACAGCAGAAGCTGCAAGGCCCTGCATGGTTTCTCTACCTGTTTGTTTTTTAAAGGAATTTTTAAAGTACTTCAGTAGACAAATACACTCACTGTCCTGTGGAGGTTACAGTGGGACCAGCAAAGGAATGCACATTTCCATTTACAATCCCACCAGGAAGTTCCTTTGCCGCTCATTTCTGCCGAGGCATTTATAACTCAGCAAGCAGGAGGTTACAAGTAAGAAACCAGATGTCTGTGATGCCAGCAGCATTAAATAAAGCCACCTTAAAGGATCTAAAAGGCCAAATCATTAGACGGGGGACATTATCAGGGGACACACACGCTGACCTCTGGTGTGTTGAATATTTGGTGTATTTCTTCTGCTGTCTTCTGGGGACAATTTCGGTCTAAAGTCAATGCTTCCCTGAAGGAGCAACAGTGATATCCAAGCCAGAACATGTCACTGACATGTGTAATTACAAGCTCTGATTATTTAGCTGAGGAGGGTGGTAGAAATAATACGCCGGTCCTGGATGTGGTGTGGAACACCCCATAAGTACACCTGTGGTGACACTAGGGTAGTGAACGACATGTTGGTGACCCTCCTTTACTGACAAACACCCACAAATCCATCTTTGCAACATTCCCATGCAGAACACAAGGATCACTAGAGTGTGATATTCCTGGAAGTGCTCAAGACCAAGATGGACAGGGCTTGGAGCAAGCTGGTCTATGGACCTGCCCATGGCAGGGGGTCAGAACAAGATGAGCTTTAAGGTCCCGCCCAACCCAAACCATTCTGGGATTCTAAAGCTGTAACTGAGTTTTCAATGGTTTATTTTTAAATCATAAAGCAGACGTCACAAAAGTCACTCACCAGCAATGCTGCTTTGCAAAAGTGGGATTTCAGTGGGGCCTGAGCGAAAGAAAGGAGCAATCCCAGAACAATTGCACAAAGAGTTCACTTGCTGTCACTCCTCGGATGACCTCCCAAGCCACTTCAGGGGTTCCATCAGAACCTCTCAGTTCCATCAGAGATTCTCTGCAAGTTGCTGCTCAGAAGCTGTGAAAGCAGCTCTGTATCTCTGCCAACTCTGAGCCCTGCAAAGAACAGCCCAACCTTCTGTATTTCCCATTCTGCAAAAAGATGAGCCTCCAGGAGCATCTACAAGTCCAATTCTTTCTGTAGCAGAAACAGTTCAAGTAAATCACACAGCAGAAGCGCAAGACTATCAGGAGTAATGAGACCCCAGAGGCAAAGGGAGTTTTGTCAGAAATCATCAGTGGGCAAGGAGCTAAAACTGTTCCTTGGGTAGTTATTAGTGCAGTCCCTGGAGAGAGACGTTGGCGTAAAGATGTCTCTTACATAGGACATTTATGTAAGTTCATATAAATGGATATAAATTTTGCTTTCTGTCCTAAGGCAGTATTTCCCATCTACAGTGTTATTTCTTATTAACTNTCCTAAGGCAGTATTTCCCATCTACAGTGTTATTTCTTATTAACTTACATGTTGACAGCACAAAACAAAAATATCACAGATGTTATCCCTTAGACACCTGAGTTACAAATGTAAAACAAGAAGTAACACAGAAAATCACTTCAAAAAGATGGACAAACATACCTGGTGTGCCTTCCTCACTCACCAGGTATTTTTACTGACAGACACAGTGGAAAGCACAGAAGCAACTTTTGAGCTCAAGTATGAAATTCTTGTAAGAATTCTTGGCAAAGTGTAGAGAAGCCTGACACTGTTTCTAGTGACACCTTCCATAAGGTATGGGTGAATATTTGCTCAGCAGCACCCAGATGTGCGACCTCTAAAAAAACCTCACTGGCGTTCACCTCCAAAGCATTTAAAAACACACCGATTTTATTTAGTGCTCTGTTGGGCAGAGAAAGGTGAAGTAGATAGAATGATAGGATAGTTGTGGAATTGCAGAATAACTTTTTGGGTCGGAAGGGTCTTTAAAGACCATCTCATTCTAACCCCCGCCATGGGCATGGACACCTTTCACTAGACCAGGCTGCTCCAAGTCCTGTCCAGCCTGGCCTGGAACAAGGCAGAAACAATTTGTTGCAGTGGGAGAGGAAGAGGAGAAGTTTCCCCTCCTGTTCCTTTATCAGCAAACCACCCAACTAGCTCTTAATAGCATGTTTTTATAGTTGTTTTTGTTATGGGATGCTCTAACTGGACAGCATTTTCAGTATTTTTAACAGTATTTGTTAAACACTGGTGTTGCAGTTGCTCAGGAGGCCGTGGTCTTGGCCTGTGCTTGTTGACAAGGCATAGGATGGGAATGCCAGAGTTCCCAATGTCTTTCCCATCAAAAAAAGAACTTTTAGTGCCTTTCAAATTATAGCAGGAGCCAACAGCCAGCTGTTGTTTGAAAGCCAGGTTTTAGGGTGTTGTCACAGAAGAAACTGTTGCAAAAGATGCTTGTATTTCTTTGATCCTTTGGGAACATGACCACAGCCCTACCCCTTCCCATTTCCACTTCCCACTTTGCTCCTGCACAGTTTCTTCATGGCTCCCTTCACCTCCCCGTTCCGGAGGGTGTAGATGAGGGGGTTGAGCACGGGTGTGATGAGTGTGTGGAACACGGCCACGCTTCTGTCCTCGGACGGGTCACCGGACAGACAGATGTAAACAAATGTGCAGGGCCCAAAGAACAGGATCACCACAGTGATGTGGGACCCGCATGTGGACAGGGCCTTGTGCCACCCTGCCAGGGTTTGGCCCCTCAGGGAAACCAGGATGACCACATAGGACACGACCAGGATGAGGAAGCAGCTCACTGATATCACCCTGCTGTTGGCCACCGCGGCCAGGCCCGTGGTGCGCCTGTCGGCACAGGTCAGGTGGAGCAGGGGGTGGACATCACAGAAGTAGTGGTCAACTTTGTTGGGGCCACAGAAGGGGAGCAGGGCGGTGGGAAGGCTCTGGAGGCTGGAATGCAGGAAGCCTCCCGCCCAGGAGCTCCCCAGCACGCAGCCGCACGGGCGGTGGGACATGAGCGCAGGGTAGTGCAGGGGCCAGCAGATGGCCACATAGCAGCCGTAGGCCATGGCTGTCAGGATGAAAATCTCTGTGCAGCCAAAAAAATGAAGCCCAAAGAGCTGCTCTATGCAACCTGCAAAGGAGATGGTGTTATTTTCCACCAGGGAGCCAGAGATCATTTTGGGAGCTGTGGCAGAGGAGTAACAAACATCTACAAAGGACGGGTGGCAGAGGAAGAAGTACATGGGGTAGTTCAGATGCTGGCTGCTCATCACAGTGAGAACTATGAGGAGATTTCCTGCCACTGTGAGCGTGTAGAAAAGCAGTAAAACCACAAAATATATTTTCTGCACCTCTTGGTTCTCTGAGAGGCCCAGCAGGATGAATTCCTTCATGCTGCTGGAGTTTTTCATGCTAATCTGCTGGGTGATGTGCAATGCAGAGCCTGGGAACATGGAAAGATAAAGACAAAATGATTCGTCAGTTTTTTAATTCTTAAAAATTAATTCTTTATCAGAAGTGCATTCTCTCTAAGAAATATATGGGATTAGAATTAAGTTTATCAAATGCTTTTAAAATCTGTTTTGGTTTTTGTTTGTTTTTTTGTTCTTTGCTCTCTACTTATTTAATTTGCCTTGCATGAGATGCAGCTGTAGAATCATAGACTTCTGTAATGGTTTGGGTTGGAAGGGACCTTCAAGACCATCCAGTTCCAAGCCCTGTGCCATGGGCAGGGATGCCACCCACTAGATCCTTTTGTGATTGGATCCATCGTATGCAGGCTCCTATTTTATGATTTTAAAATAGGGCAAAATCAGAAACTCCAGTACAGGCAAAAAGCTGATCAAGCATCCACAGGAAATGCTGAAATGTAGAAAAACCAAAACTGCTCTCAAACTCAAAAAAGTGAAGACTAAAGAGGAAGTTGGGAAAGTTTGGGGCTTTTCCTGTGCTGGCAGTTTTACTGACAGGAGGTAAAAGATACTCAAGAAAGGAGGTAAAAGGGGGTCTTACCTCTAAAATCATCTTTTCAGTCAGTGACTAGAGGTACATGATAAAATGCAATCAATTGCAGTATGAAATAAATACAATGTGGATTGTTATAATTAAAAAAAAAAAAAGATGAGGAATTGCACCATCTACTTATTGCAAGGGTTTTCCCCTAAAATCTCAGGTGATTAATGGAAAAAGAATTCAATAACCTGATTTGGGACTGCAAAACCAGTTCTGCACATGGTTACAGCCAAAGAGAGCCAGAGATGGTTGACAACTTCAGGGGAAATTTCTTTTTGTATTTTCACATTTGTCAAGAAGAAGGGTGAGGCGGGTGGGGGGAACAGGAAAGGAAATCAAGAAAAGGAAGGGAAAAGATCCTGGAAAACTTACCTCCTCTGTGTTTGGAGATCTAATTTTTGCGTAAGAGCTGTAAGATTTTATGTCCCCGACATGTCCCTTTCCTGGTAGAGGCTTTAAAGAACATAGAACAGCTTCTGAAAAGCTTTCAGCACTTGCTTAGGAGGTGCCCTTTACTTTTATAATCCCACCTCATTTAATTCCTTGCTTTCCTGTATCACCAAGTATATCCTGGATTTTCCTGCCCATGTTAGAGCTGCTTGGAGGGAGTGTGGGCACTGAAGGATGCACACACAGCCCAACAAGCAGAGAGAAGAAAACAGTTTAAGTAACTTTCCTCAACCCTCTCCAAGGAAATCTCCCACCTCCAGGGCTTAATTCCCTGTTTACGCAGAGCTCCTCCTCCCTCTCCAAAGAAATCTCACAGCTCAAGGGCTCTTGGAGCTGGAGGAGGGAGGTGTGAATGTTCAGTGGTGGGAAGGACGATAAATTAATCCTGTCCTGACAGGGGAAGTTTAGATTGGATTTTAGGAAAAATTTCTTCACTCACAGGATTGTCCAGGCCTGGCACAGTTCACCGAGAGCAGTGGTGGAGTCACCATCAGTCTGGAGGGATTTAAAACATGTGGATGTGGCACTTGTGGACATGGGTTAGTGATGTCCTTGGCAATGCTGGGGGAATGGTTGGACCTGGTGACCTTGGAGGGCTTCTCCAACCTTACCAATTCCATGATTCTTGGAAATAACAGCCAGTAGATGAGCTGAATATTAAATTGGGCAAGCATGTGATGTGACCTGGTCCAATTAACGTTCTCAGACTCTGCCATTAATTCAGGCTTTGTGCTTTTCCCAAGTGTAAAAGCCCTTTAGATCCACAGCTTAGGCTTTATAGCATTGTGAGTAATAAACCAGGATTTTTAAATCATTGTGTATCCCAAAAAAACTCCACAAGCCCTCATGAAAAAAAAAATCTGGGAGGTTTCTGGCAGTAAGTAGAAGAGAGACAGAAGGTGGCTTGGGTCACTTCTTGATGACCCTCCAAGTCCCTATTTTCCGTGAAATTTCATCACTGGTAGCCCAGGGAATAAAGCCTTTTGCGAGAATGTGCATGTTTCAGCAAAGATCAGTGAAGTAAAGAGTGAGTAAAAAAAAATCCTTATTTTACAAATTAGGAAACTGAGGGAGGAGAGGAAGTCAGCTCTTGTACATCCATAGAAGTCAGCTGCATTGAGCCTTTGCCACTCCAGGCTTTCCTCTGGAAAGAAATGGATCTATTCACCTGATCAGTTAGGGGAAATGGCTTTAAATGACATAAGATGGGTTTAGATGGGATATTGGGAAGAAATTCTTCCTTGGGAGGGTGGTGAGGCCCTGGCACAGGTTGCCCAGAGAAGCTGTGGCTGCCCCATCCCTGGAAGCATTCCAGGACAGGTTGGAGCAACCTGGGATAGTGGAAGGTCTCCCTGCCCATGGCTGGGGGTGGAACTGGATGAGCTTTAAGGTCCCTTCCAACCCAAATCATTCCAGAATTCGATGAATTTGTGCATTACTTCAACTCCAGCTCATCACTGCTCTGAAGTTTACTGTGTATTTTCAACTTGTGATTTATGGGCATCTATAAATAGCTTCATCCATTTGTTTTGCTGACATTAGTTGAAATTTAGAATGGCCCAATAACAAGAAAGTCATTTTGAATGTCTCCCAACATGGAATGCCAGCAATCCATGCAGAGGAAATGGAGACCCTCAAATTAATGAGGAGATTAAATACTGCTCTGGGTGAAAATAATCTTTTAATTTAAATATCATTTTACACCATGGCCTGGAGTCCTGGCCAGGTTAATGAGGCTTGCCAGTAACCACTATAGGAAGTAAGATTGGGTAAGAAAGTAAAAACAGTCTTACAATCTTTGGGAAAGGAAGAGGAAGAACAGATGACAACAGAAGCTGAAGATGTACAAATGTGTTTCTGACCTGCTAAACAAATTTGGGCTGGATCTGCCTGTTCCTGTGCCCACTGAAACACATGGCAGCAGTTTGGGTGCCGTCACACTCCTGTCTCTTTGCTTCCCGGGCCCAAGAGACTAACAGGGGAGGCTGGCGCCTCCCCAAAATACTTCCCTGTAAGGATGCCAGGAAAGGAGAAAGATGTTTTTTCTGTTTTCACTTTGGCATGTGCATCTGGGTGTCTCATGGACATGGAGCATGCATGGGGAGGAGTGGGATGTTGTGGGTGGGTGGTGGTGGGTTCTGTCTGTTTAGGAGACACGAGGTGGAGAAGAGCCCTGAGTTTGAAGCTCTTTTTGGGGCAAGCTGTGAAACTGGAAGTGAAAGGCATGAGGCTGGAGAGATTTTGTAAAATCGGAAGTGCCTGAGGTGTTGAAGAACTGTGCTGAAAGCCTGTGGGGCATGAAGGTGCACTGAAAGAGATCCTGACCCCAGAGTTATGTGTTGAGGGCAGCAAAAGCAGGGCTTGGGCATCTGGAACTGCTGAGGTGGGAAGTTTGGGTGCAAGGTTGGATGAAGCAGTAGGGACTGCAAAAGGCACTGAACTGTGCTGGGAGGGGCTGTGGGTCAGAAGAGGACACTGTGGTGATGAGTGTGTGACAGCTGGGCAGGGACAGGAGGGAATGAGAAGTGCTGAGGGAGGTTGTGAAACCTCCAGCAAAGGTGTTATGGGAGAGGACTTAAAATTTCTCCACCTGAGCAGCACTAAAGCCTCATCTTCAGGGGCTGTGAAACCAGAGCATCTCAGGGCCTCGAGTAGGATGCAACACCAGCACAAGGTTTGTGTGGACAGCTCTTCCAAGAGCTGCTGAGGAAGGGAGAAGTAGTAAAAAAATAATGTTTCCATGACACTGCAAAGAGGGAAGAGGGAAGTGGTGCAAATCTGAGTGATCACACACACACAGAGGAGGTATTTCCCCCCGTGAGTGATTGGCTGCCTGGAGGGTCACGCTGAAAACACCATGGCTTTTTAAACAGTGGCTGCCCAGCCCAGTGCTGCAGGACAACACAAGGACTTGAGCTGCACCCTATGTCACACAATCCAGGGGACAACATTGCCAGGCACAGGTGCTGAAATTCCCAGGAACGCAAGAAAGGTGAGAAATTCTGAGATGGGTTTTTGCCGTTGCACTCTGATGGTTTCTGTCAGGCTTTGGGGAAGAGAGGAGAAACAAAAATAATGGAGAAAAGGAGAAGGTCAAATATTTACTCTGCTGCTGGACAGAAATTTGCTGTCAGAAATTACTTGTGATAATTTTTAATATAAGGAAAGCTTCATTCCAGAGACTCTTTTCCCTGTACAAGTGCTCTTGAACTTCTCTAAATGCACCCCTGTAATATAAAAAGTCATTACTCAGAGACCTGGCATTACATCAGCATAACTTTCTGTCCACAGTCTGAGACATCTTTGTGGGGTCACAATTGTTCTGCCTCAGGAATTAGAGGCAGGATTTGCAGGCAAACCACAGGGACCATGTTTAATCTCAAAGGAGAAAAAGATCACCTGGAGTCAGGCTGCTGCTGTTTGAGGAGAGCTTTCACTTATTAGTTACATTAAGGAAGTAGATTCACGTCTTGAATGTGTCTTGGAGACTGGAATTCAGTCTTTCCAAGGGAATATGATAAATAAATGAGAAAGATGAGTGACTTTTGCAGTGTTCTTCTTCACGGTCTGCAGAAGTCAGAAGGATTTCTTCACTTCTGTTACAGCAGAAGGCAAAACTATTGATGTTTCATCATTTACCCATTGCAGCCATTTCTGTTCCTGGCAGTCTTTATGCACATACAGCACCTTCCAGTGCTAAAGGTGCTCCAAGAGAGCTGGAGAGGGACTTTGGACAAGGGCCTGGAGTGACAGGACAAGGGGCAATTGTTTTAAACTGGAAGACGGTGGATTTTGAATTAGATCTTGGGAGGAAATTCTTCCCTATGAGGGTGGTGAGGCACAGGTTGCCCAGAGGAGCTGTGGCTGCCTTATGCCTGGAAGAGTCCAAGGCCAGGTTGGACAGGGCTTGGAGCAGCCTGGGGTAGTGTAAGGTGTCCCTGCCTGTGGCTGGAGGTTGGAACAAGATGAGCTTTAAGGTCCCTCCCAACCCAAACCATTCCATGATTCTATGACATGATCAATGGCACAAAGCCATTTAACATTGGGAAATAATCACCTGTCATTCCCTGAATCCCCAGGGGAGAGAGATGCTGCACCTGTGGAGGCTGCAGTGGGCTGAGACAGAGCTTAGGTGACACTCAAATGTCAACAACCTCTTCAGACTGAGTGGAAATTTGGTTGCACAGAGTCCAGGAAACCACTTAACCACCAGGCCTTCCTCTGTTCTCGCAGCAGAAAAGCTGTGCAGAACTTGAGGCTGTTTCTGCTAGTTTCTGCAAATATGTGATCATTTGTGGCCACCCATGGAGCAGGTTGTGAGGGAGGAACAGCCACAGGTCTGCTCTCCAGAGTCTTCATGTTAGAAGTGCTCAAGATGCCATAAGAGCTGAGGATGGGATCATCCAGCTCTGCAGTGACAGAAGTGCCCTGGTTTAAATCAACTCTAAAGGAAATCGTAGAATCCTCAGATAATTTGGGTTGGAAGGGACTGTAAAGCCCATCCAGTCCCACCCCCTGCCGTGGGCAGGGACACCTTCCGCTAGCCCAGGTTGCTCCAAGCCCCATCCAATCTGGCGTTGAAATTCCCTGCACCACACACTTCTCTTCCCTCTATCCATGGGGTCAGCGTGCCTGGGGTGCTGGGATGGAACAGCAATGAGTCAGTCTGTCACGTTCTGGGTGCTTTTGGAAGTCTGTCTCCGTGTGTGGTGCAGAATTCTACAAAGAGAGAACAGAGGATTCATGCTGGCTACGTGGTTCAGTGATTCACATCTTCCCAGAAAACCCCATTTTTTGTTCCTCTCCTCTTTTTAACTTCTTTGCCTTACGTGTCCCAATTAACAGCTGGCTGGGAGACAGCAGAAGAAGCACTGTATCTGTCCTCATCCAAAGTTATCAGAGCCACAACTCCCATGTCCTGCGAGGATGAGATAATCTGTGGTTTCTTACACATGGTTCTTGCAGTTTCTGAGGGAGAAGCTGAGGGCTCTGCCAGACCAAAATGTTTGTTGTTAGTGTACATGGGACCCAGGAGAACCACATCAAATGGCACTTTATTAAAATAGAAATCACTCATCAATATAAAAAACTACCAGTTGTTCTCATGGAATCACAGAATCCCCGAGTGGTTTGGGCTGGAAGGCACCTTAAAGATCATCCAGTTCCAACCCCTGCAATGGGCAGGGACACCTTCCACTAGACCAGAGGGGGTGGAACGGGATGGTGTCTAAGATCCCTTCCAAACCAAACCACACCATTTTGTGATACTAGTAAATCTAATTCTGGCTACAAAGCCTTGTAACAAACCCAGGAACTCCTCTAGAAAAGTCACCCTGGAGTTACCACCTCTTCCCTCTCTGCTGCCAGGTCTGGAATCATCCATTATGAGACCCTCAGCCACACCAATCCTCCTTCCAACCCCAGCCATTCAGGCTCCTGGAACAAACCAGAGTGGGGCTGTGGGACAACCAGAGCCGTCCTACACTGTCCTCAAGTTCATGGAGAGCTTCTGCCTGCTGAGTGCTGCCTGTGGGATGGTGGGGAACGGCCTGGTCCTATGGTACCTGGGCTTCCGCATCCGCAGGAACCACTTCACCGTCTACATCCTGAACCTGGCGGCCGCCGACTTCGGGTACCTGCTGTGCATCGCCGTGGAGACCGTGCAGTACCTGATGCAGTTCAACGTGGGGGTGCAGTTCGGGATATTCCTCTTCCTGGATCTCTTCATGTACGGCACAGGCCTGTACCTGCTGACGGCCATCAGCATTGAGCGCTGCCTGTCCGTGCTGTCCCCCATCTGGTGCCGGACACACCGCCCAAAGCACCTGTCTGCTGTGGTGTCCGGCCTGCTCTGGACCCTGTCCCTGCTCCTCAACACTCTGGGATATGTTTTGTGCACCGTCCGCCCCTCTCCCAGAGTCTGCCAGCGCCTGCTCATCGCCATCGGAGCCTTGGACTTCCTCGTCTGCGCACCCCTCATGCTGCTCTTCAGCCTCACCCTCTTCCTGCGGGTCAAGTGCAGCTCCCAGCCCTTCCAAACGGGCCGGCTCTTCACCGTCATCATGCTCACCATCCTCCTTTTCCTCATTTTCGCCGTGCCCCTCAGCATCCTCATCCTCCTGGACTTCCTGGGCCACAAGTTCCTGTATTCCCCTGAGATCGGCTTTGTGCTGTCCTGCGTCAACAGCACCCTCAACCCCGTCATTTACTTCCTGGTGGGAAGCTACAGGGATCGGAAATTCAGGCTCACCCTCAGGCTGGCATTCCAGAGGGCCTTCCAAGACTCAGCGGATGACAGAGATGAGCGGGAAACCCGGGACACGATAACCATGTCCTCCTAAAATCCTGCCTGGAATGTCTTGGCAGAACTGAAGAACTCCGAGGTAGAGGAAGGTTCATCTCACCTGACCCTCAGAACCCTCTCTGTTGATATTTTAGGTCATTATTTTAAGTCCCATCTGCGGCACATAAGCACCTGGACCACAGGATTTACCTGACCTGTATTTGGGACACGTTAAAAGTTCCCGTTTCTTTCCAGTGACTATTATATAATATTCATTTGATAAGGTGAAATGTCTTGGTATCTGAATTTCATCAAAGGAATCCTGCTCAGGATAAATCCTTGTCTTTCATGAACTCATAAATTCTCAGTGTTGCTTTTCACCCAGATCTCTGAAAATGAGATCGGTACCAACAATCCTTCTGTTTGAAGGAGACATAAAATTCCTGGAAGGAAAGTCCATCTATCCCACTTCATTTAAAATGCCCATGTCTGAGCACACACACAGCCTTTCGTGGCTCACAGAGCCATTCTGTGCTTCCTAATGTGAGCATTTCAAGGACTGAAAGGATTCACATCCTCCAAGTTCATTTCTTCTCTGAACTAGGGATGTTTCCACACCACAGAGCAGAAAAGGGCTCCGACTGCTTCCAACTTGCTTTGGAAATTTATTCACTGAGTTTCATCTTCCCTTTTCTTGTATTTAAAAGAAATACATGACTGGAGATTATTATTTTATATTATTATATTGTTGCATGTTATTTTAATTTCCTCCAGCCCTGGGCAGAGTCTCTGCATTTATCTACATCATGCATTGGGTTGTCATTTCTTCCTTTAAAAGGACAGATCAGAATCCATGGCTTTTAAATCTTTTACCAATTGAAATAAATCAAAGGATAGTGGGAAAAATACAGGAAGCAGAACAAGGTAAATAAAAACCATAATTTGCAACAAATTATTCTCTAAACCAAGTCCTTTGAGGTGAAAAATGGAATTATTTGTGCTATCAGACTACCTAACATTTATTCTTTTAACCAAAATTGTTAGAAAAAGGCAATATGGGTCATTTTCCTTAAAAAACCTCACAAATTCACGTTCAAAATGTTCTCTTTTTGATATCTCAAATGACTTTATCATTGGGACAAATGAAACATTTCCATTATTGTTAAAAAGACCAGAAGTCTCTTTTTTGGTTTTTTCGGTTTTTTTTTTTTCCAAAGGGATAAAAATTGTATTTAAAGTTGTTGTTGTTGGTGGTTTTGTTGTTATCTGATTTATCAGCTGGTAAAAACACACAGAATAAAAACTCGGATAAATAATTTTTTTTATATAAGGCACAGGAAGAACCTTCCAGTCAGTGTCTACTGAAAAAGGACAAAAAAGACAAGTTATTTTATAACAGTTAATTCCAGGTGGATTTTGGTATGTCACCATTAGGTGAATAACACTTCCTCCAATGATTCCAGAGGGAGCAGGACCAGCCTCTATGTGACTGACCCAACTATTCATGAGGATTTAGCACACTAGGGATATCCTTCTTCATCTGTCCTGTCCAAGCACATCCTTTGTCATTCTCAATCTTTATTTTTTGCTTTCTCCCTTCCTTTCTTATTTTCTTTCATTTTTTCTTTCTCTGTTTCTCTCCTATTCACTCTTTTGCTTAGTTCCCTTTTGCTCTGCCCATTTTTGCAATCTTTGCTTCATCAACAGAGTTTATTCCCTATGGATGGGGCAATGAGGGTCGTTCCATGGGGAATGCAGCTGGGGAACTGGACTGAGCCCGGCTACACTGCTTGGAGCCCTCATGTCCTCGTAGTTCTGGCTGTCTTTGAGGTGCCACATCTCCGGGTGCCACATGCCCAGCAGTGCCTCACAGAGCCGTCACCTCCACCGCAGTGTCCCCAGGGCCGTGGCTCCCCTCCTCACTCACGGCTTTCTCCTCAAACACCCTCCGCAGAGTGACTTTGACAGAGCACTGGAAGCGGCGCCGCCGGCAGCTCCCCACCAGCACGTAAATCACCGGGTTGAGGGTGCAGTTCAGCAATGCCAGCAGCAAGGAGGTGTCTTCTGGGAATAACTCACCAGAATCCGGGAGATTGAGGAAAACCTCCACGCAGAAAGGGATGCCAAAAGCGAAGAAGAGCAGGACGTTGAGCAGGATGGCCACAAAGAGCTTCCCCGGCTGCCGCCTCCGGGAGCCACAGCGCAGCTTGAGGAACAGGAACAGGTTGGAAACCAGCACCATGAGGGAAAAAACCACGGAAATGGAGAGGGCTACACCTGCAAGGACGGTTTCAGAGTCTTCAGTATAGGTGTAGGTGACGTAGAGTGAGGACACCAATACCCCGGCGAGAGCCCAGAGGGCCCCGCTGATGACACCCGAGAGATGCCGGGGGCGGTGGCAGCGGTACCAGATGGGGCAGAGGACGGAGACGCAGCGCTCCACGCTGAGGGCTGCCAGCAGCCCCAGGCTGCTCAGGTCAAACACGTGGCATNCCATCACGAAGGACAAAATCAGGGAAATCACAAGGGCTTCACCCGCAAGGACGGTCTCAGAGTCTTTAGTAGAAGTGAGGTAGAGTGAGGACACCAATACTCCAGCGAGAGCCCAGAGGGCCCCGCTGATGACACCCGAGAGGTGCCGGGGGCGGTGGCAGCGGTACCAGATGGGGCAGAGGACGGAGACACAGCGCTCCACGCTGAGGGCTGCCAGCAGCCCCAGGCTGCTCAGGTCAAACACGTGGCACAGGAGTTCCACTGAAAACACAAAATCTACATAGAGAGGAGCAAGATGAAACAAAGACGTGCAAAATGCTGCTAAGGTCAGAAAAGCCAACATAAGCAGAAGAAACAGGAGGAGCAGGGAGAAGTCGGCAACAGCCAGATTTAGGATGTAGACGGTGAAAGGGCTCTGCTTTGTGTGGAAGCCCAGGAACCACATGACCACCCCATTCCCTGCCAGCCCACAGAGGGAAATCGCCAGGCAGACACTGGCAAAGGCGATCAGTGTGTACGGAATCCTCGAGCATTGACCTGGGACGTATTCCTCCAAGTCCATAGATCCATAAATTGTATTGTTCGGGGTGAGGTTTGTTGAGCCGTTCTCCTCCAGGGTGAATGATCCTTCTCCTTTTCCCACTACTTCCTAGGGAGAGATGGGGAATCAGAGGGAAATCAGAACTATCAGCATTCCTAGCACTTCCCATCTGTCCTCACAGACCCAGGAAGAACCCCCACCCCTGCAGTGCCCAGGACAGGCTCCCACCCCTCCAGCCCTGTCCCTGGACAGGAGGCATCTCCCACCAGTCCATCCCCGGACTCCTACCTCCAGTAGGAACAGCGCTGTCACAGAAGCACCAGGAGAAAGGATTTGGGGATGGATGCTGGGACCACTGGCTGTGCTTCAGCCTCGTCCCTCATGCCTGGGGTGCAGTCCTTGGCCCAGAGATCACATCCCATGGTCAGAGCCTCCTCTCACAATCTCCCAACATCAGTGACAGCTTCCCCTCACGTGTCCCATGGACAGAGATCTTGTCAGGATGAGGTGGCCACGTCACCCCCTTCCTCTGCCACTCCCCTCAGTTCTTCATGAGGAGCTGCTGATCTGTTATGATCTCATTAATGTAGGCACTCAGACTTTAGAATTTTAAACATCATTTACTGGATCTAAAACAATGAAAATGAGAGCCCAGCACAGATAATATTATGTCCCTTCAAGTGCTGGGAATCCTGGGTCGAAACCTTCTCTGGTGTGGGTAGATCCTGTCCATGGAAAGGTTATCCTGCTATGGTCCTTTCAAGCTATTACAGGGTTTTCTGAACCCCTCAGAAATTCCAGACCTTATTGGATGCCAGCAGAGCCCCTGAGCAGCAACCATGGGGACAAGCACTGGCCTTGTGTCCACTTGCTGTGGGAAATCACCAGTGCCCAGACACAGGACTGCACGAGGTCTTTGCCCACAGCCTCTAATCCCGTCCCATCTAATCCCAATCATCAGCCTAATCACCCTTGCCAGGCATGTGTCTCGTCTGAGATTAGGTTTGTGGGGTACATGGTGTTGCCAAAGTACTCTTATCTCCAAGTGGTTCCTGCCACACAACCTCAGCATTTCACAGCACAGGGACTGGCATTTTGTTGCTTATTTTCTGCCTCTCTTTCATGTCTTTTTCATCTCCATTGGAGCTGTATCCAGTGCTTGTCATCCCCAGGACTGATGAATATGTTATTGCACAAGGTCCGTGGGCTTTCCAGGGTGTCCAGCCTGGAGCTGCAGGATTTGGAGCTAGAGGAAGACTTGAAACAAGGCGAGAACTTAGGTTCAGGGTCCATCCATGAGAGGGAGATGGAGAAAGGTGCAACTCCTGGAAGCTTCTCCCAGAAGGAAGTTGGGAGAAGTCTTTAAGCATGAGTTACATGTCACTGGAGCCACTGAGCAACTTGTGCTGTTGCATGACTGCACGTCAGTGATTTCTCGCTCCTGAAGGTCTCTGGCTCATCTCTCTCACCCCTCTGCCATCCGCCATTCCTGGGAATGATTTATATCCCCTTCTGCATTGATGGATGGGCCACCTGGCACATGCTCTGAAAGCCAGAAGCCCCTGGCATGGTGGGATGCCACTGGAGAGTGGCAGAGGAAGAGGGCGACGTGGCCACCTCATCCT
>VZTF01001132.1:0-54511 GCA_013397755.1 Cnemophilus loriae
TGACTTCCTGAGCAGCAAACTAACGAAGTTAGTTTGAAAAGGTTTGCAGATGACCTGTTTTTCATATGTGAAAGGTAAAAGCAAGGTGCTAACAAAAATCACTGCTGGTTCAGCTCCAGGCTCTTCAAGCTGGTTGAGGACTGTGGTCACTGTGTTCTAGTTTCCTCTAGTGCTGACCTACCCCACAGATTTCACTGTGATGCTGGAAACCTTTAATAAGCAAAATTCCCAACCAAACTCAGAGAGCAGGACTGTGGGCAGGGCAAGAGGCACGGGATCTTCATGCCCAGCTACCTGTGACCTTACCTTCCCTCTGACACTCTGTGGACAAGGTGGAATTACACCTGCTTTTGCCTCCCAGGTGCTCCTAGTTTCTGAGGCTGTGGATCTGTTTAAAAAATGGCTGTGCCCACTGTGTGGCACTGCCTTGAGAGTGCCTTCAGCAGCACAGGAAGGGTTCCAAGGCCTCTTGGTAGCTATTCTTCTACTGCCTTCAAAGTTGTAGTTGGAAATGTGCAATATTAACAAACCATTTTAAATGGTGTGTTAAAAAACTTTGCAGTGGTTAGATGAATGCAAAGAAAAAAGCCTGCATTTTCTGATAAACCCCTTATCTGTCGTTTTCCTCTCTTGCCAAAGTTGCTGGATATTGGATTGGAGGTGTATCCATATTGCCCAGGAGAGGCTGAAGACGGCACACAAGCAGCAGTACAAATAACCCTGAGGCTCCCTGATAATGTGATTTATTTTAAAGTGCCCGTGGTAGCCCGATGGGATCCTGCAGGTACAAACTTAGGACATGAATTTATTTTAAATTTGAATAGTGGAATTTATACCTGAGTTGGACTATTGTTACAATCCAGCTGTAAAGATAAGGGCCAGTTTGGAGCCCAGAAATTATTGGGGGACTTCAATGCGGTTTTAAAATTTTTTATTATTACTTTTTTTGTTTTGTTTTACTTCACCATTACTGCCAGAAGCCTTCCATGTGCATCTTTGCATCCTCTTTGTTCAGGCCAGCAGTGGAGAACTGATGGCATCAGCAGCATTACCTATGAAACAGAAGGAAAGAGCATCACCTTTGGGATGGGTGCCTTTTATACAGTAGCCCTTCTCCAGGATGCTCACCTGAACCTGCCCTATCAGGCCTGGGAATTGCAACCTACTGGTGTGGATGAAGGGCTCTTCACAGTCACTGCAGTCTTTGCAACCATTCGGATACAAATTAAGGTACTGTAAATAATTTTTTTAATCAAACATTTGCAGTTGAAAAAAACCCATAATTATTACAGTGTCCCTGATTAAGAATTTGGGATGCTTTCACAAGAGCAATTTGAATCTCTGTCGCTTCCTTTCCAAGCACTGTACTGGTTATTTAATTTCAGTTATTTACTATGGGAAAGCATCTGTGCATTTGCTCTGAAAAGTTTCAGTCAGTGCTTTGCTGCTGGTGCTGCCCTGTTGCATTCAAGCTTGTTCCAGCTGTTAGAGACTTGAAAATTGTTCCTCTCTCCTCCCAACTCTACCAAGGGAAATTAAAGCATTTCTAGCAGCCTACTACTAATGCTCCTTGTTTCTTCTAAAAGTTCAAGCTACAATGATTATCCATCTGTTCATTGCTATATGAATCAGTACACCAGTGTCACTTCTGAATTCCTACACAAAGCTGGCTTTCTTCAGGATCTGTAAATGAAAGGTCACAGCCCAGAGTAGCAGATGATGTGGGTAACAGGCAGCATAGCAAAGATAGCAATATTTGAAGCCTAAACCAGAAAGTAGCTTCCACGACCAGTAAGTTGCTTTCACTGGTTTGTACAACAGGATAATCAGTGTATGTTGTCTTCAGTAGTGGTGGAAGAGGAGGAGGTGCTTTCTCACATCACAGGAAAATGGATGAGCCCTTTTGCCCTGAGAGAAGCTTTGAAAAGAGCTGGAGTGAACATTTTCCCAGCAGAGTACTCTCACAAGTATGTCCCTGTGCCCACGAAGGTGAGTGCCAGGGAGTTTCCTGTTGGTTTTTCCCCCTGTTTTTCACTCAGGTCACCCTTTCCTGCACTGGGACCTGCTGTGCTGTCACCTGAGCCAGGGGACTGAATAAAGCAGGCTCTTACACTGCTATAACCCAGGGAAATAGAGCGAGATCTATTTTGTCTGATTTGTACTTCTGCACTGCAGGCTGCCCTGGCAGAAGTGAAAGCCTATGAACAGATGGCTCTGCTTGCAGCTGCTTTTGCTTTTGCTCACAGCAAGTGGAATGGAGAAGCAGGGCCAGAGCGAGTCGTGTTCAAGGTTTGTGGAGTCAGACCAAACTTCCAGAGCAGACCAGCACTGACCCCTGCCCCAGTTAGACAGAAACAATTAACTCACCCATGTGGGCTTCAGCCCCTGCCTCAGGTCAGAGTGTCACAGACTGCACTTGAGAGAGCTCTCAGGAGACACAAGTCTCAGCATCAAAGACACTTGCTAGGGTGGCAGGAAATGGAACTGATAAGTCACCAAGGGAGGCTTTAGCCGGAGCTGGGGTGACAGAGCTTCATGCTCTTCAGAGGCCTCTTGAAAATCAGCAATCTGCTCTGCCAGCTTTTTAAAGAACAGCTGGAAATTTCTTCCTGCCTGTAGGGTTTGTTTTGCTCTCTACTGCAAAGGAGAGAATAAGCAACTTGAGAGTTGATTTGTCTCCAGCTGTGAACTAAAACCCATGGTTAAAACTTCTCCCAGCCAGACAAACACTCCGGTGTGGCTGGAGATTGGTAACTCACCACACTGCTGGAGTAGCTTTCTCACTTTCAGGTGAAATGCATGTGACACACAAATATTAGAATTTGTACTCTGACAATGGCACAGGCTTCATCTCACAGTGTATTTTTTCCTGCAGCAGGTAAGTGAACATCTTAAAGCAGGTTCTGCCAAAGCCAAGGACTGGTCTCTTTATATGTTTAATGGAGAGAAAGTACAAAACCTCAAGCTCACTGAAACCAGTGAAGCTTTTTCAGAAGAGCTGGAAGAAGAGTCTGAATTTCATTCCACACTCTACCATATGCTCAAGGATTTTGCCAGCCAAGAAGCCATGGATAAAGTGGAAAGAGCTGGCTTCCTGTTTATTGATTCTGTGTATCAGCTGCTCCTTGCTACCAGAGTTTTAGCATACTCTTAGATACTGCAGGCTTTCCTTTAAAACTTTATTATCAAAAGCTTTCAATAAAGTCACATTTCAAGTCTTAAATCCTTTTCTATTCAAATCATTGAAACAGGTTCTAGAATGCAAACATTTCATCTTTGTTCAAGCAAAATAAAGTTTTTCTTCTCTTGTGGCTAGACCACCTCGATATGTTTATTGTTAGCTACGTTCAAAACTGCTGCTTTATTGTAAACCTCAACAGAACTGAGACCCTTTTAGTTACTTTTAAAGATGACTTTTGTCAGAATGGGAAAAAAATATAATTTTTTTCATTTCAAGTCATGCTTTAAAGAAAAAAAAAAATCATCTCCCCCCCCTCCAAAATACCCACAACCCAACAAAACAAATCCAAACATGTAACCTTAAATAAATCTCAGCTTCACCTCCTGTCCTGCGGAGCGTGGCAGTGCAGCTCCAGCAGCAGAGCCATGGTTATACCGGGGGAGGGCCGTTGTGTTGCAGTCCTGTGTAGGGCCACAGCAGCTGCTGCAGTGACGTCCAGGAGTCCCCGGTGCCCACAGGGGCTGCATCTGCTGGCCTCTGCAGGGACAGCCCCGTGAGGAAGCTCGTGAGAGCAGCCAGCAGGACCAGGATGGACACAGACACCCAGAGGGTTTTGTTAGCATTGGAAAAGGAAGCCTTGAAGTGGGATGCCCACGCTGACATCAAATTGTACCTGGGCAGGACAGGAAAGCACAGAGCCCTTCAGTGTTTCTTCAAAATGCACAACTCTTCCCACCCCACCCCACCAAGCCTTAAAGCAAACTAGATCCCACAAACACTATCAAAAGTGACAGGTTGTTAGCGTTTTGGGAGCTGTGCAGGGGGAGCTTCGGTTCTGGGTTTAGAACACAGCCAAGGAAGCAAATCCTTGATAAGCTGGCCCAGCTCACCAGTCCATCCATGCTCCCTGTACCTCAAACTGCTTCTGAAGAGGATTCACAAAAGCTGCCTTGCAAGAACAGCAAGAAATCTTGCTTGCAGAAAGCACTGAAAGTCCTGGCCTTTTGTGTGAACCCTCTCCCCACATAAACCTCCCAAACTAGGCTTTAACTTGTGAAAAAAACTTACACTGACTCCAGGGTCCATTTGGATGGATATTTTCCTTTTTCAGAGACACTTTCCTTCCTGGTTGGTTGTTCCTGTACTTCAGCAGGCAATTCCAATTGCTGATTTCTGTAAACAAGAATCAACAGTTCCAAAGCTTTGCCAAAGTCACAACAGCTTGGCTTTATAGCCCTGATCAGGTGGTGAATTAAAAGCTCATTGAAAAACAAACCAGCACACCTGGGAGGAGGCTGCTGCTGAACTTACTTGGTTTCAAAATGCTCCTCTTCATACTCTGCCCAGGAATAGGTGCTGAGGAACCTCTGCAGTGAAGGACGCTTCTCGTTCTGCTTTACCCCTAGCCTGCCCCTGCCAAATGTTAAACAAATTTGTCTGAATTTCCCCAGCAGATATGGAGGTGGAAATCAGAAATTTAGCAGCAGCCTACTCATTTGGTTGACCTCAGACAAATAACTTTCAAATTTAATAGCTTGAAATTAGGATCATATAAAAAAACCTCAAATGAAACCAAACAAAACTACAGATCCATCAACTGTAGATACTTAGATTTCACATTTTAGTTCTAAAGCAAGAAATTTGGGGGATTTTTTTTCCAAAGCTCTCAATGCTCAATAAATAAAAAAGGTGAGCTCATGAGGTTCATTTACCTATTACAGCACATAAAAATAATTACAAAGGTACAGCCTAAATATTATTATACCTCAAGATGCTCCATCAACTGCTTACTACAGGCACAATTAGAGTAAAAAAAAAAATTTCTCCCTGTTCAAAGACAAGCTCAAGTGACTTTACCAACTGCTTGATCTCCTGTTGAATCTGTCACTCCGTTCATCTCCGTCAGGCTCGTGGAACTGGGCCTGGAGGAGAAATTTGCCACATTTACTGCACTGCCATTCTGATCCTTCATCCCAGCCAGTTTTGGGGAGGTGAAGCACCTCATCACCCCTCCAGCAGCCCCTACTTACCAGTGGCACCCCAATCCCTGCATTCCCAGCACTCCTGGGCACTGTTGCAATGCTAACTCTCCGCAGGGCTGATGAGGGCTACACAAATAAGAGGCATTACTGGCTCTTAGCAAGGCACAGCTGGGTTACCCACTGAGCACACAAAATACCATCTGTTTTATACAAACTGTATTAAAAAAGATGTCAATACTTAGCTTGAAGTGACACACAAAGAATCCAATCTCAAGTGCAGATCAAACTGTATTTTTAAAGCAGCATCTTTCCACACTAAGTGCTTTCTTCCCACCTGAGTGAGGCTGGCTGCACAGCTTCCAGCAAAATACCTACCAGATCTGAATGTATCTAAATTCCCCTAATCCTGCTCACAGGAATTCCTACACTCAGTTTGAACTGCTCCCATCTCATATTTCTGTGCTAAACCCTCCTTTAAGCCCAAGAGAACCACATGTGAACAATATTTCTTAACCAGTGAGTGAGAGCTTGACCATTTCAGCTTCATCTTCTAAGGGGGACCACTTAGAAGGCTGGCGGCGTGACTGAAAAATAGACCCTCATGTTTGGTGACATCAGCCCATATTTGTGACAGAAAAGCACCAAGTCAAGCATGCAGCAGAGCACCAGCACATGACAAAGAAAAACACACACACTTAAAAAAAAAAAAATTGAAATTCCATGTAAGGGCCATTACCTTAAAGTTAAAAGGACTTGGTAGCTTTTTATTCATAGATTCATCTGTGAAGAGATCAAACATCAGAGCATTACAGGAGGAGTTTGCTGCTTACAGGAATGCAGTGAGTTTAATTTTCAGCTTAAAGTCTGACTTTCTGCCGTGTTTAAGCAAAGAGCACTCTTAGAAAGCAGAAATGAGATCTCAGGAAAAAGCTTCCTGTTTCATTAAATAAGTTCATAACATTCACACATTACTCATCCTCTACAAGCATCAACTTCTGTCCCTGTCATATTCAAATTTATTCTATTACTGAAACAGTGTCCTGTTACAGGACTGTCTTTCACAGTCAAGACTGTGATTCAAAAGGCTCCTGCAACAATTTTACTGGTGTGGAAGACTTCTCTTCTGGTTTTTAAAGGACACATCCTATTTTTCAGAAGAATTCAATACTTCTCTGGCAAAGTCACAAGTGCACAGCACTGGCTGCAAACCTGGCTGCTTAGAGAGGGAAATAGAGGCCGCCTGCACTTAAGTGATTTGTAATTCCCATGTAGAAAAGGGCATGGTGCATCTGTAGAGAGCAGCCAAAGCTCAGCTACCTAGAAATAGCTACTGTGAACAAGCACCCAAATTTACTGCTCACAAGGAATAAGATTATCACCAATACATGCCATGCACTTTTCTGAAAGCCAGAACATTCCTGTGTACTTGCAATGGTCCCACACACCCTGAGATCTGTGACAGTTTAGGTACAAGTTTAATTTCAGAAAGCTGCTTTTAATAGTGTTAATAAATTGCTATAGCCCCCATTTTTACAAGAGGGAATAAAACAATCCTATAACCCCACCACCTAAAATGTGGAGGGATTATATTACTATTCTTCAGCTATAAAGGTCTGTCTGGCAGGTGCTAGCAAGGGGAAAGAGGCTTTTCCTGGTTACCTCTGTCTCCAAGGGAGCTGAAGGACCTCTCGTTCTGGAGCAGGACCTGCTTGAGCTCCTCGAGCTCCGCGTGTTCTTTGGCGTACATGCGCTTCAGGTTCTCCACGTGCTGGATCATCACCTCCACAGCCTTGCTCACCCGGCTCTCCTGAGGGAGCAGGGAAAGCAGCAACTCCCAGGAACTGCCTCATGTTAGGAGACTTCCCCCTCAAGCATCTGCTCTCCTCTGGTATCACCGTGGTAACAAGAGCCTCTCACTTTTATCCTCCCTTTCAAAGCTTCACTACAACCCCTGTCCTGGCACATGCTACACAGGTTTCATTTCTCC
This sequence comes from Cnemophilus loriae, assembly GCA_013397755.1. Classification (NCBI taxonomy): domain Eukaryota; kingdom Metazoa; phylum Chordata; class Aves; order Passeriformes; family Corvidae; genus Cnemophilus; species Cnemophilus loriae. The sequence goes on from VZTF01001132.1 coordinate 7,151, forward strand.
AAGGATCACTCTTGTTGTAAAATAAATAAATCAGTCTTCAGTTTTCCAAGCCCTTACAACTCATCATCATCATCATCTCCTCTGATCTACAGTCTCAGCTGCTACCATGCATTTGCTGGTATTGCCAAGTCATATTTTCATGCTGCTCTGGGGTATTATATACAACTACACCTAATGTTTGGGCAGGGCTTTATAATTTTCCGTAGATTTAGCTGATTAGCTGCCCTTTCCATAAGGCACAGAACCATCTTTGCAGCATCAAGGCCATTGTTACCACACTGCTTGATATTTTGTACATCCCACTGCTACAAAGTATTTTTTGTTTGTTTGTTTGGGTTTTTGTTGTTGTTTTGGTTTGTTTTTTCCAACCAGAACCTTATTTCTGCTGTGGGTTTTTGCACAATTCTAGCTGCTCTTAGTGCTTGAGATTCCATATAACAACACAGAGTGAGAAGAAAAAGCCAGGACTAAGCTGTCCTGGCCAGTCTACACTAGATACACCAGATTCCCAAATCCAATCCTGGAACCAGAAGCCCAGCAAGCAGATATGGCTATCCCTTTGCAGCTAGAAGATTTTAGCCTTGTACAAAGTACTTTTAGATGGAAAGTGTTACCTGATTAATAGCTCCCAACATCTCTGCTCTGCTGGCTACTCGGGCAGCGTATTGGCTAAGGAACTGCAGGCTTTTCTGCAGCTTCTTAATGATCTCCTGTGCTTGGTTATCTTCTTCACACAAAGGAACTAATGCCTAAGAGCACACAGTGGTAAGAAAGCTGGTGTGAATTATTAACAGAGAATGAAGGGTTGAGCTGATGACACTGAGGAGTTGTGTTCAGGCCCACATCGACTTCCTCAATCAGTGTAACTTGGATAGAGAGCTCCACTGGGCAGAGACTGGAGCATAAAATCAGCTGAAGTAGGGATCAGATGTTTGTGCAACAGAAAAATCCCCCACTTCCTGAGCACATAATGCACTTGGATCAAGGTTATCCCTCATAATCTCTCATATTTCAACTGCATTGCTCCAGAACTTCATTCAGATTTGCTCATCATGTATCCCATGCACACACTCCCTTTAAAGAGTTTTAAGAAAGACACTCATACTTACCCCATCCACCCTACCAGCCCCAGCCAACACTGACCTCTAACATCTTCACAGCATTTGTAATCTCCTTTTTCAAATTTTCTTCAGCCAAGTCTCGGGATCTCTCTTCAAGCTTCACTCTCTTGTCCAAGGTAAACAAGTCACACTTAAAACCTAAAGACAGCCTCAGAAATTCAGCCTGTTGTGGGAAAGGAAAAGATTTCAGAAGAATGCAAGTGATGCAGAAGTAGACTTGGACACTGACATGACATTTGGGACTATACCCTGTGAACAAAGTTTAGGAGAGATACAGAAGAGTAAGTGAACATGACCCACTTCCTCAAAGCAGGTCTTCCCATCTGTAGTGATGGGGAGAATGTTCTGCAGCCAGAAGAGGTGACATCCTGGCAGCACACTGTGCCATCTGTGCCTTTTGACAAAACTGTCTTAAATCAGCACATTCTGCCTGGGAGGAGGTCACAGCTATGCTCCTTCAAGCTTGCAAACAAATGTCACAGTAGTGACAAGTCTTTGTTCAGTTTTACAGATTTCTACCTTTCTCCATTCCATCTCTTGCAAAAATTTCAATTAGGCTTGGAAAGAGATATTTCCGAAGTTAACCTACAGAAGTACATCCAAGCTGGATCATTCTTTTACATAGGAGGATCTATTAATCAGGGTTTACCTACAAGATCTCTTTGTTATCTGAGATAATTCAGGGTACAAGCAGTTAAGGCTTACCTCCACTTCCTTCTCATTTGGGGAGTCACTGTAGGAGAAGAAAAAATACCATGGAACAGACTGTGGCTTTTAAAACTCATACCTGCAGGTGATCACTGAAAGTCAAAACACTTACGGCTCATTTTGCTTGGTTTTATCTCCTTTAATGCCACCTGCAGTGGGTGAACTCCCTGACAAGAGACCAAAAGAGTTTTCAGACCAAAGTGAAAGAACGGCCTCCCCAAACCAAACAGAGTCTTTTAAGCTTCCACAGAAGCCCCTGTTCAAGATTTCCAGTAAGCTCTTGCCACTTAAAACAACTTGTGTGCCTCAGGTTCTGTTCATTTTGAGACACCACAGCACTGCCACTTGTACAAAGTCTCAGAAGTCAGTTGTTCAGGGTACTTCAGCTTGCATCTTATTAGCACAGAAATGGTTAATTGCAGGTCTTGGCTTCAGGATGTTATGTGATTTACTACCTCACCAGCTTTTAGTGAACTCCAAAGGCAAAAGAGGTGGTGATTTGAAAAGTGGAGATGTCTAAGGAGAAACAACATCCTGCTCCTCTATGTCATAGAGCACGCAGAGATGCTTCTTTTACAAATCTCTGGGGAGAGCAGGAGAGCCAGAACTGTTTCAAATATTCCAACTCCTTTGCAGCTAAGAATTTTCCTCCTGTCTAGAGCAATGTGAAGCTGGTTAGATCAGTATCTGCAGAAATCAGAGCAGCAGATTTTGCATGACATCACTGTCCTTCTCTTCATTTTGACCTCCAATTGCAGCTACTAAGCCTTAAAACAAAAACCCCTGATCATGCTTGGTATGGGACCGGCAGCTCTCTGCACCTCTCTGAACTCAGCTGACCAAGACTCATTACTCCAGTAATGTTAATTTGTTCAGCAAAACCCTCTTACCTTTCCTGCTGGGAACCACAGCTGGTGCTTCCTCACTCCGCTCTTCATTGTTTTTCTTTTCCTGGTCCACCTCCTAAAGGCACATCAGAGCAGTTACAGCAAGGGAGCAGCCACACCATCCCTGGAGAGGCCTGCCCCCTCCTTTGTCATTGTTCAGCCAACCCAGTTTGGCTTTTCACTGTCACCAGGACTCTTACCGGGTCTTGCTTCAAAACATTTTGAAACACAGGCTTGTGTTCTTCCATCACCAAGCAGGATTCCTTCTTGGTCTGACTTGGTCCTGTGGAGAAACATTCCCAAATCCAAACGTAACAATTAAAAAAACACACCAAGCTTCCAACACCCACCATTTTAGCCATGGGCCAACAGGGCCAAAAAACTGCACCAAATGCCAGGAAAGACCACTAAGAAAAAGAGGCAGCATCAAAGAACACTACAAAGACATGTAGGAAGCAGTGTGATGATAACCATGATTGGAAAAAATCCCCGTAGGAAGTGTTCTATGTCTACAGCTGAGAATATCATGTACTTCTTGAAGATGCAAGAGTTAAAGTAATATTCACTTGGATAAATAAATTTTATTATTTTGCTACCTGCATGGAGGTTTTTTTGTTGTTGTTATGTTTGCTGTTTAAAGAGACAGCTTATAATTAATATTTATACCTTTAAGAACATGTAGAATATTTTGTTTTCTCCTCTGTTTATGCAGTCACACACAGGTGTGAGCCAAAGAAACGACACAGAAAAAAACAAAAAAGGAAACAAAAAACCAAGCAAAACTCCAGCTTCAGGTTTGAAGCCTGCAAGGGGAGATTTATCAGTTCTTATGCTAGGAATACTTTGTTTTCAGAGATGTGCAACAGGCAGCTAGATTCTCAGATTTTAAAGCTATTGGGACTCTTTTTGATCTGTTCTGCATATCTATTTCCTCTTTGCCAAAGGCACCTGGACCACATATGAAAATTAACAGTAGAGGGAAATTAGTAGAAAGAAAGTGGTTTTAAATGAGGGGACAGAATTAGATTTCAGGAAGATAGTACTGAGGAAAGAAACAAAACTAAACAAGAAACTATAGTCTCATATTGAGGTGAAGATTAAAAAAATATTACAAACAAGCATGCACAGGTATTCTGTGCTGTTTATTCAGATCAGCTTTACAAAACAGCTGAAATACAGTGTGTACACACGCTCCAGTTTTAGTTTGGTTTTATAGCTTTTCAGTGGAAGAAAACCACAGGTCTAGTAAGAATCTGGTGGGTGTTTACAGCTCTAGCAAAAGACTGAACAATAAACAGATGCCTCTACCCTCATCTCTCCTTCTTCACCCATCCCAGCTTCTTGTGCAACAGCCTTGAAAGAGAGGAAAGCATTAAGTTCAACAGTGCCACTAAACAACTGTTTAAACCCATAAAAACATTTTTCTTTTGTTGAAATTGTCTGGGATTTTGTACCCACTCAGTGTTTTGCCAGCTGAGGAAGCCCCAAGGTCTCATCACCTTATTTCATGCTCCCTACCTGCAGTGCTGTGGTAAGGTAGGTAAGAAGCCTTATTGCTACGCAGCTTTAAGGAGGCTTGAGAGTGCTGGCGGGTGAAAATACTCGCAAAAATAGAAATTCTCAAGTTGTTGCTCTTACTCAGCTTCCTCACTTCAAAGATGTGCTGGAAGCAAACCACGTCCTCAGTGGGTGAGTGCCAGGCAGTGCAGCAGCCACTGTACCTGACACAGGAGCAGCTGGGTCCTTATCGCTGGTTGTCTCTGTTGCTGCGGAAGTTGGCACATCTTCCCCTCTCTCATGTAAGCCCTTGGGTGATCTTTCCTCCATAACAAGGCAGCCTGCAACATCAGACAGCAGAAAACACAGCTTTTATTGTTCACTGAACACACAGGCTTGGCCACATCCAGGACCTTCAGCGCCCCAAATTAAGGACTCACCCGGTACCTGTGCTGCGCTTTCCACTGAGGACATAAGAGCTTCTCGGCCTGATGTTAAGTGATCACTGCCAAAACAAAACCCTTTCAGGTACTCATCCACAAGATACAGAGCTTGATAAAGGCTTTTAAATCTTGCACAAGACCTGACCTGGATGGGATCAGAGTGGCTGGTAGTGTCGACTCCCCACGGTCAATCTTCACAGAGAGAGAAGAGTTAGTATCAGAGTGATAACTGCCAGTATAAGACTTGTATGTAAAAACTTTAACTTTCCCAGCTGTGCTTAAACTATTCCAGCAGTGAAGAACTAGCTGGTAAGTACACAGATTCACCCACTAGTCTGAAGCCATCTCAGGAATGTCATACTCAGAGATGTGTTTTGGTTCCTGACTCCATGGTTTGCTCCTAACACACATTTGCAATAACCAACAAGCGTGTTACTGCACCACCGCTGTTCTATCTTAACTCTGTGCATCAGGAGAGATCCATTCTCAACATCTGGACTTCAAAACCTACAAGTGGGGTGCACAGAGCTTCACTTGGCTGGAGGGATCAGACTCATTAGGTAAATAAAAGTGTTAATAGTCACAGCATGAGGAAGCAGATGGTTCAGAACACAGAAAACTCATGTGCTGTGTTGTACGTTTTAGTGACTGCCTTTGAAAGGATCCAGTTTTACAATATTATTTATAACAATTACCCAGCCCTTTCAAAGGCCTCCTCCCTCGTGTACAAACAGCAAAGGAACAAAGCAATTAAAAGCTGGCAGTTTTGCTCATGTTCCTTTAGTTGCCACAGTGTGGTTTTGGACCCGAGTCTTATCACATCACAGACAAAACCAATATCCTCTTGAGGCTTTTAATGTCAAAGGAGGTGCTATATGTGCACTGTCCCTCTTCCTCATTTCACCCTGGAAAGCTCCAGCTCGCTCATTCAGTTGTTGGGCTGGTCTCTTTTTATGGGTGAAAATACAGGGGGGAACTGAGGTTTAAAGGGTTAAGCTGGTAATGACTTGTGCTGAATTACACCCACCGTTGAAGAGAAGTGCTGAATAGAAAACAAAAACACCCCAAACCAAATCCTCTCTCCAAGAAGAGGAGAAACGAGGTCAGACAACTCCCTACACATCAAGTACCCAAGAGCACTATTGAAGTGTGTGTGGAGAAACAACAGAAAAACCACATCAGCAAGTGATTGCCCATGTTCTTGTATCCTTCCTCCCCCCTCAAATGCCCTCGGAGGACACAGGAAACGCAGCAAATGAAAACAGGAGGTGTCCAAGGCCTCTGGTCACTCCTGAGAGTGACCGACTGCTCCCAAGATCAGGAAGCGCCTTTTCCCTCCTCCCTGCCCCATTGGAGCTGGACTGCTCTTGCACAGCCCTGCCCCAGCCAGGTGGATGCTTCCACTAATGCAAATTCAGGCTATTTTTATTACTATTTGAATTCTCTCATAAGCTTGAGGAAGTGCAGCAATGCATTTGCCTTGTTCAGGCCATTAGGTCTGCAGGAGTACTGGGGAGGAAGAATAACACCATGTTGGAAAGAAAAGAAGCCTAAAGGGCTTCTAAAACTAACACACAGCAACCAAGTAAACAGAAAAGCCCTTGCACCACCTAGAACTGACTGAAATGATACATTGTGCTACATGATCTGTCCCTGCCCTGATAGGCACATGGTCAGTGGTTTCTGTTTGCAATGAAGGAAAACCCTGAATTCAAGTGTTTTAAAACCCCAAGCTGGCTACCAGGATTGTACACTCCCATGGATTCCACTTAAAGGGAAAAAAACCCCAAAACAATAAAAGAGAAACACCACATTCTACATTTCTTAATGAGATAGAACCATACAATATTTTGAGTTGGGAGGAACCTTAAAGATCATCCAGCTCCAGCTCCCTGCCATGGGCAGGGACACCTTCCCCTATCCCAGGTTGCTCAGAGCCCCATCCAGCCTGGCCCTGGACACTTGCAAGGATGAGACAGCCACAGCTTCTCTGGGCAACCTGTGCCAGGGCCTCACCACCCTCACAATAGAATCTGTTTTCACAGGGCATTAGAGAATGACACTGTCCTTTTATGAGGAAGAGCAACCAAAGAACATCCTGAAGTATGTCCCTAATCACTTTTCCCACCTCTGTCTCTCTGACTAGCATAATAATCCAAGGGTTCTCTATCTCAGCACACAAAGTCTGGCTACAGACTAGTACAGCTCCTCCCAAACAATCATTAATATTTGACGGAAGTGTCTGGTTTTCAGACTGTGGTATGACTTCCACATTTATAAATCAAGTATGAAAAGACCAAGCTACATGTGGCTCTCACAAGTTCTCCTTTATTAAGTAGCCCCTAAACTTCTGCGGTGACAATTATTTGACGCGAATAATTTGAGTTACTTACATGCTGATCTGCTCAAATACATCTGTGACTGCAGTGTAATAAAACTCCAAAGAAAACTAGGGAGACTTTTTCTGTTAAACAAAGACATTCAAATTTTCCTGCATGCCAGTGTTTAGAACAGATACTGGACACAGCCCGTTTGCCTTTTCTCTGGGGCAAGCTTTAACATTTTCATTTTCCCCCTTCAGAACATTCACGTGCAAACTTATACTAAAAAGCAATAAGAATGGAAAATGAAATTTCTGAACCCAGCTGGAGTTACAGAAAGCTCCAGAGCAACAAAGCACAGGTGTTTCACATGCCTTTGCACAGCTGTGACTTTCCAGAAGGACTGGATAATGTAAGAACCCTTGAGATGATCCTCTTTAAGGTCGCTTAAGCAGTAGCAGCACCAGCTGGGAGTTCTTCACCTGCTCTACCCCAGTGTGCTGAAACCACAGAAAGTCCCCAGCACTCTTACTTTCTACCCTCACTGCACTTTTTGCTTTAATTTACCACTACAACCAGACCATACCCCACTCACAGGTACCACATACCAGCCAGGATCACTCTGAGGTTGGCTGCTCTTTAGTCCCAAAGGTTATTTTCAGGTTCACAGAAGCCACTGACCAACATTCTTCCATCATCCCCACCAATTCTGGAGTTTGTAAAGCTCATTAGAAGCCCTGTGTGGTGGAGCTGAGGTCTAGATTTCAGTAGTGAGGATTGAGGCACAGGTTAGGTGTGCTGAGCTGGAGTTTCTCTTGCTGTTGCCGCAAGAAAACTGCGGCTCAAGCTGTAGGTGCAGGATTCAGGGCAGCAGTGAAGGCATAGCTGAGTACATTAGCTGAAGGAAAGCTCCCATACAGCAAAGATGGCATTTTTCAGCTGTTACATGGTGCCCGTGGGAGAAAGTGCAAAGAAAGGCAGTACTCCCAACTGAAGCATCCTGTGGCTCCTTGCAGGTGGAGGAAAAGAGCCAAAACACTCAGTTCTTCCCTGGCAGAACCAACTGTTACTGCAGAACCAGCACTGTCTCCAGCCTTGAAACCACATTTAAAACACTCCACAGCTAAAAGCATGACCCAGTTGCACGTGAACATTGAGACGTTTAGATTTATAACCAAGGTATTGCAGAAACATGCCCAAACAGAAGGGAACAACCCCCACAGCACCCTGCTGACTGATGCCAGCCCCATCCACTGTGGAGCAGTGCTGATTTATAGCTGAACCACCTGGACCTGGGTCTGAGCAAGGCACAAAATGCTTGAGCCTGTTCAAAACCACATCTCGGGCATTAGAGCCAGCACTCACCTCAGCAAGTGAAGAGTCCATCACTGTAATGGAAACAGGAAGGTCTGCATCAGTGTAGTCATCAGCAGAGCATATTTTCCACCTGGCAACACAGGCTTTATTTGCATATTGCCCAAACAACAGAGAGATAGAGTACCCATTTTCCTTAAGCACATAACAACTGAAGTCACCACTCTCTGTGTAGTCGGTCAGCTGGTCTCTCAGGGAAAGACAAATTCATCACCAGCATCAATCCCTCCTCCCCCAAACAGCAAGAACCACCACCAATCCTTTTCCCAACCTCCTCCACACTGCACAATTCTACAGAAAACCAGTGGCAAAAGCTTCAAGAGCTGCTGAGTCTCTTGCTGCAGACTGCCTGCTTTTGCAGCTTCAGGAACATCCTTATCTTTTAAAATATTCACTGCAATTCACTTCAGCTTTCATAATCTCAAGCAGTTCAATCTCTATTTTAAAGATCTGAGGAGGCAGCTTGATAGGCAAAGACCTCAGAATTCCTGCTCTAAGCTCTGCAAAAAAACCAAAGTGACTCCTCAAAGCCAGTAGGATTTTGGCACCTAATGGGAACATCAATTGTGAGTTAAACATGGAAAATAGACAAGAATGTCTAAATCATGTCTCAGTTCTCCAGCATGAAATAGAAACCCTATCACTGTATTTGGCTGTTTACCAGCAGCTCCAGTAAAGAGTTTTGGTAGCTGTTAATAGAAGCAAAGTGTTGCCCTGGATCACCATGAGGTGATCACCAGGTGTCCAGTATTCCCTCTAAGGGAGGCCTCTGCAGCTGAACTCAGCACGTGGAATCTGCTAGACCCTGTGGACTCTTCCCCCTTCACCCCAAAGAGGTTATTCTGCCACCTTACCTGCATTCTCCTGATATCACATCCGAGCTGGACACATAACCCACATCACACCTTTCCAAGGTGCAGCTGCCAGAGCTCCGCCTGCAAGGCTGGTCCCAGTTGTGCCCAGGAGGGTTATTTGGGCAGGTCTCCAAGGTCAAAGCATCTGTTAAGAAGGACAAGCATGAAGAGAGGTGGTCTTTGGCAAAGTTGGACTTCGTTACAAGTAATTTTTTTTCGCTAATTCTAAAATAATCAAGAAGCAAACCAACCAAGCAGAGATTTATAATAAGGCAACTTCCACCTTGGTAAGAAAGGGTTTGGTTGTGTGGCCTCCACTTGTTTTGTAGATGGAGAGTTTAGCAAACTGAAACAGTCCTCTCAGAGCAGCAGAGTGCTCTGATAAGGAGCACGTGCAGCAAAGAAAGATCTCCTTCCATTCCCATGAACACAGCCTGGAATTACACTTGAACATTCATAGTCTGTGTGAGAAGAGCCTCTGTGTGGTGCCAGCTCACTGCTGGGAGAAATGCTTGTGTGTGAAATCCCAAGTGCAGCATCCTGCAGCTCTGCAGTCTTGCAATGCATAGCTGTCAGTGGCTCCTTTTAATCCTCACAAGGCTTGAGAGTTGCAGGGAAGTTCAAACAACTTAGGAACGCAGGAGAAAGTAACAAATACAATCTGCTGTGAAAGGTGAGGCGCTTTGGCCTAGAGAAGAGAAGGCTGAGTGGACGTTGGCACAGGTTGTCCAGAGCAGCTGCAGCTGCCCCTGGATCCCTGGAAGTGTCCAAGGCCAGGTTGGATGGGGTGGGAGCAACCTGGGATAGTGGAAGGTGTCCCTACCCACAGCAGGGGGATGGAATTAGCTGATCTTTAAGGTCCCTTCCAATTCAAACCATTCTCTCACTCTGTGATTTTATTCTCAGTAGCTCTGTTACTGTTCAGGTTGTTAAACCAGCGCTGCCCTCAGCTCAGCCGCCAAAGAGCAGGACATCTCAGGGTGTGCCAGTCAGAGGAAATGGGAAGAACAGAACTCACACCCTCTGAGATCCAGACTGAGAAGAATCAGGTCAGGAATATATGTGGATGTATGATTTATACCAATAGTTCATTAAGATTTTGGGAACAGCTGTCAGATTGACAGACAGCCACTTTTTCAGGCCTTTCATTGCAAGCACTGTAATCATGGTTCAGATTCCTGGATTACATGCAGAAATAGGTTAAAGCCCATAATAGATTTTCCACACTCTACCAGCACATTCAGCACTATTGAGACTGTTCTGTTGACTCTTTCTATATTTCAGGTGAAAGACAGAAATGTTCAACACTACCAGGTCTTACCTAGCAGAGGGGAGCTGTGCCAGTGTGAAACACCCGAGGGCAGTGCCCAGGGAAAGTCAGGGTACAAGGTGGGCCTGTCACTCCACGGTTGTTTGGAGCAATGGAGCTGCTAATTGAAAAAAAATAAGAAGTGCTGCTGTTCCACCGCACTGAATACATTAATGCCACCAACTCCCCCCTACACAGGCATCTGCATAATGTAACACCAACAGTTACACAAATACATCTTCTGTGGCTTTCTTGTCTAGAAAAGCAGAAGAGCTCATATCTTTAACAGGCAGAACAGTTACAGGAAGAGGCAGGATAATTAAACTTTACACTTGCAACAAATGTGTTGGTTCAAGCTAGGTCTGGAAATAAATACTACAAAACCAGGCAAGATGAGCATGACAGGAGAACCAAAGAAGCCACTCAAACCCTGTGGAGGGGGTAAAAAGAAAAAAAAAGAAAAAGAAGGAAAAAGAAAGAGAGGGGAAAAAAAAAAGGAAAATCCTAACCACACTATTTCAGCCAAGCCAAGAGGTCATCTGAAGATGGTATCTGAGAAAACTTCTGAAGCAACATGTGCACAGCTATATTTGACCTAATGTTGTTTAAACAATGAAAAATGGAAAAGAAATTGGAAGAAGTGCCATCTTCAGCCTCTGATCCTTCTCAAAAAGCAATTTATCACACATCTGTGTTGTGCTTCAGAGGCAATGGAAACCTGGCTTTGCAATATGCTTTTGTATGCATGTAAACACCTGCATGCACATACACACAGATATCGATCTCAAATTATTTTTAGTGAATGTTTAACTCGGCAAAGTTTCTCACGAGCAAAGTTATTTATTTCCCTGAGGTGATGAAGAAAAAACCCCCACCCAAATAAAACCAGCATCCCATTTTAAAAGGCTCAGCAATGGTCACAGCGAGCACACTTACCTTCCCTTTTACGTGTTCAGCTGACGTGGGCAGCAGAGCGTAGTCAGATTCTAACTCTGCACAGCACTGTTGCAATATAGAGAGAGTTTAAGGCAAGCAGGTGAAGAAAAAAATAAAAACAAAGATAAAAAAGGAGAAGGAGCACTGCCTCTGATTCTGAGCAAAGTGCAACTTTGTCTTCCAAACTGAACTACTTGCAGCTATCAGTTGCAAAACTGCAACTGCAAAACTTTGCAGTTGTTTCCCCTTGCTACTTTCAGCCTTTAATTCTGCAGACCCTCACACACAAATATAAGTTTTATTCATGGACAGCTGGCCCAAATTTGACTCTGCTCCTCTGATGCCCCTGTCACAGTCTGGGAACATTTCAGGACCTTCTGTTTGCTGTTATAAATACCTTGTTGTTCTGTGTTGAATCCAGAGCGCTCAGATCCTGAGCTATAGCATTCCTTACTAGAGCCAGTTGGGAAAAAAAATCTTTCCACAATGTCTCCCCCTCCACCCCCTCCCAAAGTTGAAGCAAGTAATTTTATTCAAAGCAAAGCACTCCAGAGTTATGTAATTTCCAACATATTTCTCCACAGAAGGCCAGAAAGTTAATAACTGTTTCACTGCTTATTCCAGTGTCTGGATACTCAAAAAAATCTTGCATGATGAGATTTGAAACATTTGTTTTCAAGCCTGTCCGCAGAAATAAGGGCTGGTTGCAGGACAAAAATCACATCAATGCATCAGGGAAGGTTTCCCTCAGCCCCTTTTGATATGATCACCAAGAATTGCTCACAGTGAAGACCAACACCACACCTGTAAGTCCTGGCACATTTTTCCCAGAAGGCTGAATAAGGAAAATAACATGCAGATTTGTACATACAGATTATGTACATGTTAGAAAAGAAGATACCAGGTGCTGCCAAATTGTTTGCAGCTGGTCTCAGCTGTGGTATCCTTCCACCAGAGCCCCTCCTGTGCCCACTTTTCCTGCTCCCAGCAAAGGGCACCATACCTGGCACAGCAATTCACAGAGTCGCCTCTGCAGCAGTTCCCATCTCAGTGCATTAGCAGTTGCTATGAAGAGACATTTACAAGTCTAACAGGGTTCCTTACAACTTAATGACAATCAGTCTGATATTACAGCATCTCTAACTACTCCTTATCAGAATTCACTGCAATTTACATTAGTCTGGTTAAGCCTGCAACAATTTTTCACAGGAAAGAGAAAACACTGGACATCTTCTCCTGCAAATCACAGGCAATGCTTCACACCATTAGCATTAGGATGCCACAGTTCCCTGTGGAAACAGATCCTTCACTTATGGCTTAGGGGAAGTGAAGTATTTGGCCTTTCAACCTGACATCCTGTACAGAAGTTATAAAGTCCATGGGCTTTGTATTTAGAAGCATTTTCACCTTTTACCACGCAGGTGGGAGGAAGTAAGGGATTGGAGTGGGTAGGTGGGGAGGAGACCACAGCCCAGCCCTTCAGTGAGAAGAGGCACCAGACCTGTCTAGCCTTCTGCAGGAACCAATATAAAGCATTTTTATTCTTTCCTTCAGTGCCAGTCTTGTTTGTCAGCCCTGTTCTTCATAACACTTTGCAACTTCTCTACACATCTGCCAGTTTATTTACCTATAGAAAGATGTCTGTAAATTAATTGAAGTGATTTAAAACCGAGGTCTTGGCCATTTTCGGGGTCGTGGTGTTTCTTTGGGGGTTGATTTTTTTTGTTGTTGTTGTTGGTTTGTTTTTTGTTTTGGGGTTTTTTTAGTCACAGTGCCACCAGTCTCACATATCTGGGGTTCTCTCTCTTGACCTACTCAAGCTCACTTTGCAGAAGAGCTTCATCTATTCAGAGCTGGAAAATGACAAACTATTTCCACTGTCATGCCTCTTCCTAAGAACAAAATAAAGCAGCTGCGCAGTTTGAGGGGAGCACAAAAGCAGCACGAGCACACACATGAACAATACCAAAACCCTGATCAGAGGGGGTCAACCACAATCTGGGGCTGTTTCTGCCATACCAGTGCAAAGTTGTGCCTTAGAGCTAAAGCAAAGAGTCACAGGGAATTTTCCCTTCAAGACAAACTGTGGTTTCACATGGAGTTGTTTGCAATGCACATATATACGTTGAGCATATATGGTAAGTGCATGCCTAAGGCCAAAACATTCAGAGGGCTTAAATCAGTCAAATCCCTTTTCTGTAAGAAAGGGATCAGACTCTGGGGTTAGGAAAGAAAAAGCCACGTGTTCTGGACTCAGACCACTGCATCATTTAATTGCCCAGGTACTGAGGTGCTGACATCAGGAAGTGAGTAAGGAAGAGGCAATCTGAGGTTTCCATGGCTCTGTGGCAGAAGTTGCACGTGTACAAGGCAGCGACAGGATTGCTTTTCACTAAAGAGAGCATCCTAACACCACACAGATATTCAAAAACACAGAGCAAACACAAGCAACAAACAGAACATAGAATGTACAAAAATCAGGTCTATTTGGTTCAGGAAGCTTAAGAAAGAGATGGTTTTGGGAGGGATAAGGTGGGGAACAGCACCTTTGGTAAAGGAGTCCCTGTGCCACCCGTGGAGTTACTAATCCTCCCTCCTAGAACTGGGGGTTTTGCTGGGAGCTTCTGAAGTTTTGGTGGATCCCAACACCGACTCCTTGGGGTCCCACCTGCTTCTCAACTCAGATGGTGGCACATCTCTTCAAGGAGAAGGAAAAGTAGAAAAAAAGGGGAAAAAAACCCACCCAAAACAACGAGCGAGACTCCACTGAGCATTTTACAGGATGACCTGCAGATCAATCCTGTTTTCCCCCTTGATGTAACTAAATCCTAAAGTACTTGCCCTTGCAAAAAGTGAATGCTGGCATATTGCCAGGAGTTACTCACTTTTCTGGTCCTCCACCTTCTCCTGAAGCAACTGGCAAGTGCTTGCTAAAGCTGCATTCACATCCCTGAGCTTCTGCTGCTCAGAAATGGCTTCCTCCAACTTGCTCTTCAAGGATGCTGCTTCCTCACAAGCAGAGTGAAATGCTTCAACTTGATCCTCCGCCTAAGCACGAAACAATATTTAGGGAAAAGAAGAAAGGAATAAAAAAATAAAATAAAACAGCCTGGCTAGCACAGGGAGCCTCTACAGTTCATGTAAATGAAACTAAACTGCATCTGTTCTTTCTCAGGAAGTGATAAAGCTCCCTCTGAACTTCTGCATTTTTACGTTGGGGTGGACTGTGTATGGAAGCTATTTTTGGGTGCCTTTTTTCTCTTTTCTCTTTTTTTTTTTTTTTTTTTTTTTTTTTTTTTTTTTTTTTTTAAATCCACCACAAATATGCAATGCTGCCTCTTTCATCAGCAAACGGTTGTCACCACCCCCTCAAATTTTACTTCCTCTGCTGGTTCCACTTTTGCAGGGAGGCACACCATTCCGAACACACGATTCCCTTCCCCGAGGGCGGCCGCACATCGGACGTGGCCCTTGGCATCTCCTGGTTCCCTGCACAGAGGGAACTGGGCTGCCCCTTACGTGCTTGCTGGCGTCCTCCAGCTGCTTGTTGGCTTTTTGCAGCTCTAAACCCAGGGCTTCTGCCTGGCCAGCAGCTTCTTCTTGTAGCTGTTTGGCAGTTTCTATCTCGTGTAGCCTGCAGGGCGAGAGAGCACAAACCACAGCCCGTTAGTGACGTTTTGGAGCAGGCTGGCCCGGGAGGTGACACACTCTGGCTGCTGGGACATGCACCAAAAGTCAGCTGTTACACACTGCAGCTGCCCAGGATCCAGCACCAGGGAATCAGACGTGGTTTTTCTACAGCAGGAAGGGGATGAAGGCTTTCTGTGGTGTTTCTGGGTAGCACAGGGGAATCACCAGAGAACTCTCAAGGAGCAATGTGGACAAAAATGTGTTTTCTCAGGGTTTGGGAGAAATAGAGGTTGGGTATAGAGTCAGTCATTCTAGAAGAAGATACCCTGGAGCTATTACTTCTTCACTGGATCGATTTCTTCGTGTTTGAGAGGGAATTTCATTTGACAGCAAGCAGATGCCATCAGAACTGGTGCTAAAGAGGATGGCTTTCAATGAAACTCCTCTTTGCCACTACAGAAACCTTTACCCATTTCCTCTCTAACTCACCCCTGCTTTTTTTTTTTGTTTTGTTACTACCATCACAAACAACTTTGACACAGAGAGACAGCTTTAAGAAACCAAGCCATCAGTATTTTTATTCAGCTCTTTTCCAGGTGGAGGGAGAGCATGTGGGAGGTGGTTCAGTGGAAGGTAAGTCAGGCAGAAGTGTGGTACACCTGCTCTGCATCAGCTCTCGGGGCTGCCAGGCCCTAGGGACAACCCAAATCCGGGGATGAGGCTCTGAGCAACTTGGCATAGTGGAAGGTGTCCCTGCCCATGGCAGGGGCTTGGAACTGGATGATGTTTAAGATCTTTTCCAGCCCAGGCCATTTTATGATCCTATTTCTAAGATCACAACTCATAGAAAGAACCAAATGCCAATAAAGTTACATTTTCATATTTAATGACGACTCCACTCCTCTGTATGAAGCTACATACTTGGGAAATTGAGACACCATCTTCCCTGAGCCTAGCAACTGTATTCCAAAGCAAAAAATACCTGCAGACAGATTTTACAGCTCTCCTGCTTCACACAAACCCAGGAGTTTTTTTAATGGCTGCACCTGCTTGATAGGCAGTGCCCTTGTGCTTTAACTTCTCAGTCTGTGGTCTCCCTGGTGCTTTCAAAGACACCTCCAAGACTGTACGTCAGTTCAGACACAAACCTTAACTCCCACACAGTGTCGACGCTGTGCTAAACACAGATCCACTCTCCAAAACAGAAGATCATTTCCTCTGTGAAAAGAATTCTTGAGAATTCAGTAGACTTTGTTCCACTAAACAAAAAAAACCCCAAAATAAAATACTAAACAGCTAAGCAACCAGCAAAAAACAAAACAAAACAACCAACAAAAAACCCCCCAAAACCCAACCCCCACAAAAAAAAGACAAACATGCTTTGAAGAGGTACCTAGCAGAGAGTTCTTTCCTTAGGTGTAGTTGTTCTGTCTTGGTTCTCCTCAGGTTGCCTGCCATTCGAATAAAATCCTTGTCTAAGGACTCCTTGCATTTTTCCAAGAGTTGGAGTTTCTGGGTCCAAAGATGTCTTTTTTCTCCTAGTTCTTGCTTGAGAGCCTGTGGAATTTTGAAGTTGCCACATGGTTAGAGGAGGAGCAAAGCCAGAGAATGAGCCAGAGCCTCAATTGACGTGGTGAGAATTGAGCTCCCTGCTCCACCAATTAATATCATCACCTACATCCCACACTACCAGCAGTAAAGATAAAACTCCACCAGCAAGGCACTCAGATACAGCAACAAAAACTGTAGCTCATAAGAGGAAGTTTTAATAGTGACCATCTTGCAGGAAGCCCTAAAATTGATAATTTAGGCTTCTGTGGCCCTTTCCTCAAAGTACAACTAAGTCCAATGGTACCAAACTGAGTCTGTATCACAGCAAAATAAATGAAATAACCAAGAGCCAATAAAACCATATTTCAGTTTGTCATACATGCCTAGCAGATGATCTGTCCCAGGGATGACCTCCACGGAAAAGGCTTTTAGATTTACCTCTGGTTTTTAGGAAGAAAATGGGGAAAAGGATAAAAATTAAGTGTTAGGTAACACTAAGCCCTCTATTTCTCTGAATGGTGACTTGCAGTATAAAGCACTGAGCAGAAGAATCCAGTGCTCTCTCCTTGACCTTGCTCAACTGAACACATGGAAGAGTGTCCTCAGCTTTTAAAGAATGCTTAATGAGAGTCAAATAGAGGTCAGGAAAGAATGAAGTTTATATTCCAGGGATTTTGCAACAATTCTAAGGGGAAAAGATCAATCTTACAAATACGGGCCATGTTATCTGCTTGCAAGTTGGAGTCTGATGATCGTGAGCTTCAAATAAAAAAAAACCCCAACAAACAGCACATCAAGTATCATGCTTAAAAGAAAAAAGAAAAAAAGCGGTTTTTGCTGATAGGTTTCCTAGGATAACATGGGATGTGACCATGTGCAACTGCCCACATCCTGAGGATCTGTTTCTCAGCCAAGGCAGGCAGCACTCACTCAGAAATACAATGATTTTGGCACTTAAGTGGTATAGGCTTATCAAGGCACGTGTGTCAGTCTTATCTCCCAGTAGAAGTGTGAAAAAGATTTTGCTGTCACTATCTATATATACTTAAATATACGTATACATGCACAAAAACATAAGCACACTTCAAGTTGGCTTTATGTCTAATATCCTTTAAAATGTTTTTGAAAATACTAAACCCCAGCAAAACACGGCCATAATATATTTCACAGGAAACGCTGGGCAACACTACCAGTGACAACTTTTGTTGAGAAACTAATTAAATCTTGGACCATGTGCTTTCCCTGAGCCTGGAAGAAGCTACTTTGAATCTCTCTCTTTTTTCGGGGATCTACTGTTGTTCAGCTCCATGCACAAAATTTCACACATATCTGGCTTCCTCTGTCTAGGTGAAGATAATTTTTAACATGGAGTCACTTCCCATCCTCCACAGGACTCTAAAGGATGCGACCTTTTATTTTTAAAGGATTTTGTTCTTTCTTGGTCCTCTGTTAGCTCAGTTTCCAAATGCATCACTCTTTAGGAGCTAGAACAGGATTCTTTTGCCACTATCAACTCCAACCCCCACACCAAAAGTTTTTTAGCTTCACATGTTTAACAGGAATATGATCCCAATGTGAATGTAACTTTGCAAGCGTTTTTCAGCTCTGACAGCTTTGAAGGAGGAGGTTTTTAGTCAAGATCAAAAAGCTACAGCAATTCATGAGCCAGCAGTTTGCTACAGTCTACCCAAAGTCACATCTGGGGGAAGACGCTGAGATTATTGCACCTTCTCTAAAGGGAAGGTTTCAGGATTTACCTGAAGAAAAATTATAAAAAAACTGGCTCCAGGACAGGATGGCTCCCAATGATTGCTCCAGCCCTGCCCAGGAAACATTTAGAGGCCCAGCTATATCACTCTGCAGCACTAGAGGAAAAAAGAAGGGCAGTTTTCTGCCCGAAGAACCAACAACTTCAAGCAGCACATCCCCTGGTGGCACCTGCTGTCACCCAAGCAAGATGACTTGAGGAGTTTGGCATCCATTAGGGAGCTGAAAAACAGCATTAATGTACAGCTTGGGGTTGTTGGAGCATTTCTAACAACAGATCAGCAGGAAGGAACAGGTTAGAGAAAAAGCCACTTCCAATAAGATGGAAATTTCAGAAACTGCGCTGTTACAGGGGAGAGGAGGAGGGAACAAGAGTATTTAGTTGTGTCCACAGGCACTTGTGGCTGCATGGGGAAGATATTTTTACCAGTACCTCGAGCAACAGTCTGTGCTTGCAAGCCTCACAAGAGGTATAAGGAGTAGGAGAAATTCATTATGCAAGATTAAGTCGTAAAACAAGGTTTTGTTGAAACTTCTGTGGCATATACCCAGTAAAAGCAGAACTCTTTGCCTTTCACAACAAAGTAAACCCTGTGGAGGTTTTGGTTTGGAAATTTAGTTATAAAGCCTCATCACTCCTCTTGATGGTGAGACCATCCAGTACCATTACCAAATTCAGAGCATGGCGAAAATGGGTTTGAGGCACACAGAAACAGGCAGTGGGCAGAAAAGCTTCATTGTTCACAGGGCACAGCACTGCCACCTGACCTCATTTTCCTCTGCTAATTGACCTGCCCTTTCCTTCAAGCAGAGTTTTAACTAAGGGAGCTCTTGCACAAGACAAGCCAGGAAGAGCATAGCATGTAAGTGAAAAGCAATCATCCTTTTCTTCCTCAAAAAAACCCGGTAAAAAACTATTTCTCTCCGTGCAGCCATCTCTGACCCACAGATGGACTCTGATCTCAAATAATTAATACACACAGCATGCAGCAGCAAGATACCCACCTGAAGTTTTCGCACAGTCCCACCATTTCACTCGTTGCTTCAGAGAAACAGTTACTCACCGCAAGTTTTCTTTCCCAGGCTTGTTGCATGTTCTCATCAGGATCTTTTACCCATTCTAACGAAGCCGTGACAAGCTCCTCTGCTTCAGAGGCTTCCTCTTGCTGAAAAACAAAATAAACCTCAAAACAACCCCTCCAAACTCTGGCGTTTTTAATGCGCATCTAGAACAACTCTGCCCAGAATTACCCAGCATATAAATTAGTGTTAGAGTAGGTGCCAAGTGATCTTGTTAAACTATGCCCCCCTCCACTCTCAAACTATTCCTATTTTTTCGAAAGGAGCAAACATAATCTGATTATCAATGCCTGGAGAATTCCTAATTAAATTGCTAATCAAAGACGACACCCTTATCCACAGTAAGCTTTGCCACTGACCAGGTTTTGCATGATAGTCTTGAATTTTTCTCCCGCATATTCAGGCCCCTGAAGCAAAAGCAGCACTTCACGGTCCAGTGTTTCATCCAGGGACTTCCATTCAGTGCTGATAATCTTTGAAGAGATGGAAGAGCCAACTAGTTTATTTTGACATCCCCTTATTACAAACCAGCATCAGTGACATTTAGAATGTCCTGAAGTACCCCTGCTCTGTATTTACCAGAAGGTCAGAGCTACCGAAACTTGAGGCTTGGAAAAGCTGTTTCAAAGCCATCACATCAATGAGGATTTGAAAAAAAAGAGACAAGCCAGCCAAGCTGCTGAGTGATCCAGTGTAAATACTCATGTCAGGGTAGGCAAGAGGAAGTCAGTAATTAGTTGTCTTTATTCAGAAGATGCTTTACCAGGTGATGAATAAGCAGAGCCCTTCCTTGCTTTACAGGTGACTCGGTGGAATCCTGTCTCGCTGCAGCGTTTGAAGGGCAAACACAATGACTCACTGGGACTCTGGGGAGCTGCAGTTTGGGATGATGCCTTAACTCTTCAAAGACGCCTAGCCAAGCCTCTCTTTTCTGGGCCTGAAGGTTTAGTCCACGAGTACATTTTTTTTGTTGTTGTTACAAATACACCTCGTACAAAAATAAGCAGAAATCACTCAGTAGCATCTCTCTGCTATCAGCTGTGCTGCACAGCTTGTGCCTGAAGGGAAAACAGCACACAGGGAAGGATGGGACTACATGGATTGTCTAAGGAAATGGGAACAGAATATCTCAGCTTAAAAGCAGAACCAAAGCCATAATTGTAGCAGGATGCTCTGCCTAAACTGGTGTAACACAGCTTCAACGATACTCTACTTGCAAAAATTACAAGTGGTGGATTGAGAAGGGGGATCATGCTGCTCTTGGTGTTGGAGAATGCCATGATCAGCCTGATTCCTTGATCCCAAAAGTAAAAATTCTAAGGATGTGAAGAACAATGTTTCTTTACAGAAACTGGAACCAGTGAGGAAGGGGCAGGCAAAGCTCCTGACAAAGGACCCAACTGAGCTGGCACAGCTGGCTTGGAAAGATCTGACAGTCATTCACTTTATACCATAAAAACCTAGTCCCACTTTTAAAAGTCAGGGCCTTCTGACACACCCCTTCTAGCAGGGTATGTGTGGAGATCCCTCCCTCAAGTGGGGACACCCCTCAAAGCGACTCCTCAAACCTGAACAAAAGATTTGCCCATGGTCATCAACATAAGTGAGTAACAACAAACTCTATTTAACAATTATTAGCTTTAAAATTACTTATTTAATAGCTAGTGCACTGTACAAGTAGTTATAAGTAAATTATTCTGATTAAAGTCTTTTAGTCTAATAATTATCTTATATTTACATAAATAACTTATTTTATTCATTTAAATATATTTGGTTTGCCATCAGAGATGCTTATCAGAGTTTCTTAACAATACATTAGATGAAGACTCAACGACTTTATCAAGATGCTCACTCTAATGCTGCATTTCCTTTCTCACTCCATTCGATTTCAATGAAAAAGAAGTCTCCTCTTTCACAACTGATAAAAATCATTGTTCGTGTCTAGTGTAGGCAGCACAAGAAGCAGACTGCCAGTTACTTTCTGCAGCATAAAAGCCTTTATATATTGGAAAACTGATATCTTTTCCCATCAGTCTGTTCTTCTGCCAGCTAAATGCATGATCCAAGCTCCTCCAGATTTACTTCGTAGAGCAGAGCGGGGTTGGAACTGGATGATCTTTAAGGTTCCTTCCAACCCAGGCCATTCTAGGATACTATGAGCTAATTTTTTATATCTACAAGTGTTTGGTTTGCTCTTCTTTGGACTTTCTCCAAGGTGCTTGGGACAATATTGCAACCTTTCTCATTCTGTGCTTACGTGCTAGGATTAATGGCTTCAAACTCCAGAGTTATCTAATCATCTACAGGGAATGAGCTTTGTTCTGCCTCTGCTGATGCAAGACAACTGCGAAGAGATTTAATTCATACCTCAGAAGACTGTGCAAGCTCAAGTTCACAGTGCAGTGAATTCATCCCTTCAGGGATATTGCTGTTAAATTTACACAACAACGGGAAACTCAACCCATTCCTAAAAGAAACAGGAAAAGATTATGTATCAGTCTTTTTTGGATTTCTGATGAGCTGCCTTTCCTGGGATTTGGCCACAATACTCACGAGATCAGCTCTTGCTGCATGTGTTGGATGTTCTCCAGCAGTTTATTTTTTTCAGCCCGCAGTGCCTAAAACATCCGTGGGGTTTGGTTAGAGGCTGACCTTGCCACGCAGAATTAGCACAGGCCAAACCAAACCCAACCCATACCTCTATTACTGAGGAACACTCCACAATGGTTAACTTGAGTTCCTTGATATCCTGCTCCTTCTGCAGAGAAGAGAAAAAATGGGGAGAAAAGAACAACAAAAAAAATTGTATTCAATCCTCCATCACAGCAGTAACATGGATGATTTCGCTTGAACAGCAGTCTGATTATGACATAAAAATAGCTGAAAATTTAAAAGAATACAGTGAGTTACCTTGCATATTAACTAATAGAAAATGCTCAGATGACCTTTCCTACTTAAATTCTGAAATGAAGGAGACAAACCCTCTTTTCCAGGTGCTGTACTTTAATTTATTACTCACCTGGTTTCAGTACCGACAGATTAAACTAGACAGAAGCACTCTAGTTTGAACTTCAAACATGGTCTGTATATCACATGCCAGCATGAGTTTTAATCCCAACTGACCCTTAAAACAAGTTGCAACCTTCTGAGTTTACTCTAGTTGTTTTTCCTTATTAGAGTGCAGCACTCTGTATATTAAACATGATCTAACAGAAAGGCTGAAAAAGAGTCAGCCCTTATGGTAGGCCTGAGGAATGGATAGAGAAGAACCTTTTTTAGCAACTAGCAATGAGCTCCAGTCAGGTTATGCCTTTCCAATAAAAGACACTGCCCAGACAGCAGAGAATTTAAAAGAAAAAACAGGAATTTCAAGTAGGAGCTCTTGTCCTCTCACTTTTATGAGTTCTTCCTACTCTCTCTTTAAAAATCATTGAGGTTTTCGAAAGAGATGGAGTGCATGGAAAGCTAAGCAGGAAAAGTGAGGTTATAGAACCAGATTATCCTTATGACAACAAGTAAAGTCAGTTTTCCACACCAGTTTCTTCAAAATTATATCAATCACACACATTGATCCACATGTAATCTAGCAGTCTACTTTCAAAATTCCCCACTTAGTCAATAGACTAAGAGAGTATTGCTTAAATAAAATGATACTACAGAGCTCACAAAAGCTTTGAATTGTTCAAGTGGGAGAAAGTGAAATCTACTTTTTTTTAAAAGAGTATAATAAATTTGTGCCCTTAAGATGCTTCTGGAAAAACAACCAATCAAACCAAAACTATTAAAATACTCAGCTACAAAGTTATCAGGTGGATCACACCGAAGTGTTCAGTTCTCTTTGCTACTGTTTGAATTCAGCTGCAGCCACTTTGCAGGGGGCCCAATAGTCAAATATTTTATCAGGAGATTTATAGCATGTTCTGCTAAGTAGAAACTCCACAGGCATAGAAGGCTCTTTGCATAATTCATGAATCCAGAGAATGCCAACATGTTTGTATAGTCTTATATCTTTGTTTTCTAGCATAAAAAGCAAGTTTAAAAAGATCAGAAATATTCACTCCTCAGCAAAGCCTAGATAATTACACCTCACCACTAGAAGGACAGATTTCATTTTCCATTGGGCTCCAAGTCACCATTTCTAGTTTGACACAAACAATTTCAGTAAAAGACATGAAGGGAAAGACCTGTAGGTCCCTGATGAAGGAAGTAGCCTTTAGAAGCTTCTGGACATTTTGTCTGAAGTTCGCATGTTTGTTTTAGTAGGTTGTGACTTAAAAAAAAAAAAAAAAAAAGAAGCAAGCAAAATCCTGAAACCTTTAATTATGCTGACTCATAACCAGGTCTTAAAGTAGAGCTCGCCTACTTTGAAGCCATTTATAGGATCAGGTTCTGCAGTGTGAGAAGAGCAGAAATAAAAGTGCCACAGTGAATACTACTGCCTTGCCGTTTTACAAATCATCCCATCAGTACAGGCCAGGAACCTGGGCCAGTGGAAGCTGTCCCTGCCCATGGCAGGGGGTCTGAACAAGGTATCATTAAGGTCTCTTCCAACCCAAACTATTCTGTAATTGTATGGTTTTCGGCCAGTAATGATGTAAAAGCAACTAACCTGGATCAGGCTTGCCTCTTTATTCACCACAGTGCTCTCATAGATATGGGCTTGGATCTGAAGAATGAAAAGATCAAAAGTAAACCCAGCCATCAGTACAGACTATAATAAAAATCTGTTCCTATTTCCTACTAGGAAAGGGGAAAATATCAATGTTCCTCACTTAGAAAAATCAAATTCTTCTTTGAATACTTTGTTTGCTGTTTGTTCCAAAGCATGACCTTAATACTTCTTCTCAAATAGTGGGGAAAAGGTTTCCAAAAAGTTTAACTTGGAGGAAAGAATGAAAATGTGGATTGTTTCTATCAGCCCAGTTTTTAACTTCCAGACAGCAACTTCCTTAGTGAAAGGTGTCAGACTATCCAAGCTACTATTTCACTGCAGTCCTTGAACATAGAGACGTGCAGGGCTATCTGCCTTTCAGCAACACCAATTCCCCCTTCACTACACCCAAGTAAAATCCAGGCTGCCTTTTTATTCTTCCCAGCTTTGAAATGCTTACTTGAAGTTGTGCTGCATTTTTAGACAGCTCCAAAATCTTCTTTTGCAGCCCATCGGTGTCCATGCTATTCCTAATAATCTAAACATGACATAGAGTGTTTAGGCACAGCTGAATGGATTGACAGCTTCTCCTTGAAGAAACCAGGCAAAAATGACATCTCCACCCCCAAGCTGCTGCCTACTCTCGAGCACTACCATCATTTTTGCACGTACATTGCGTGTGTTTGCCCCACCAAAACTGCTTCTGCTTCTTTTCCCACTCAGAGCACCAGTAAAAGAGAAAACCCTTCAAAATGTGATTTATAACCACTGCCATACCTGGAAAGCTAAAGAAAAGTCAGCCCTGTAGCATGAGAATAGTTTCCAGAAAGACAGGGTTTAATAGCTATTTGGACTAAGAAGCTTTGCAGAAAGACTGATCTTAAGGTGCTTTTTTTCATTACTGTGTTTGATTTAACCTGTTTCTCCATTTCCTCCTGAATAACCTGAAATGCAGTCTGCAAGCAAGCATTAAAACATTTTATCACCTGATAAAAACTGGTTTATAAAACATTTGCTCTAATGAAGTAAAAAAAAAAAAGTAAGAATGAACAGCTCTCCTCTGAATAAAAAAAACAAGCCTAGGGATCCACTGCTGCTGGAGCTGCATTCCCTAAAAACCACCTGTAGGTCCTTGGCTAGTGTCAAAGGATCCATCTGTGAGTGGAGACCCCACCCACTGCATTTTTTTAAAATTTATTTATTTATTTTGTTTTACATATTTTTAGTGTTACAGCTCTATACAAGATTTCTCCTCTGTATCTTAAGGGAGGAAAACAGAAGTGAATATGAAATGAAAAAGTGTTGGATGGAGATTGTTTCAATATAGAGTTCATGTATTTATAGCTGTGGGAACCAGAAATACAAGGAATTTGCCTATAAATCTTGAGAAAAAAGGTGATGGTGGGGGAGAGGAAGTTTGTCTCTGTCCCTATGCTTCCCTAACCTCATATCCTTACTTACCCAGCAAGTGGAAAATCTGAAGCACAGTGCAACCTCAAGATATAAAGTTTTATGACAAATCAGCCTTTTAAAATGTTAGATATTTTGATAACCTAATTAGCGTGCAAGGCTTCAAAGTCGGACAAATATTGCGTTTCTTAATGGCAAATTTTAGCTAGGCAAGAACATGTCAAATCATAATTTATTTTACCTCTTCCTGGAGAGAAGTAACTTTGATGTTGAGAGAGTGATTTTCTTTTTCCTGATCAAGTTTATGGGAAGAAAAAAAAAAGAAGAAGAAATAATAGAAAAAGAGAAAAACAGAATAATTGGTTTTAGCATGTCAAGTTCAACAGTCAAAAAGCAACAGACCACAAACACATCCAGAGCTGTGGTGTTGAATTGCTTTGTTTCAGAGAGCACACAAAAAGGGGAGAGCTGAGGCTGGTGCAGCTCATGAGCCCTCACTCAAGGTACAGAGAAGGTCTTACTTGTGATTTTTAACAGCCTGAGCAGCCGCACCACTGTTACAGCAAGGTGTGGGGTGCTGTACCAGGCAAACCAAGAAGGAAGAGCACCTACTAGCTGTTTGTTCTGCCAGAGAATCTGCTCTCTCTTCTCCTCTGACAGGTTCAGGTTGTTTCTTGCTTCCTCTAGTTGTTCTTCCAGGGATTTGACTTTCGACACAGAGTGCTGGATGCTGCACAGGGGGAAATAAATCCAGAGAAACTTTAGCCAGTTAATGTTGGTTGTTTAGATAGGCTGGAAATAGAGTATTCTCAGAAGCCACCAGGGACTTATTTTTTGGCACAGACTTAACAGAAGAGCAACAATCAAGTTTAAGCCTGTCATTTCTGTCCAGGAAGCAAAGGCTCATGGTTCTACTTTCTATTTATCATCCCCTTCCACTCTCACAGTGAGGGATGAAACCCCAGGCAAACAAAGCATCCAAGACAGGTGGATGCAAACAAAGCTATGTTAAAAATTTAGCTTGTTACAGTTAAATATATCAGGTCACCTGAGCACAAACTCATGTTTACAACACTTCATGGTTTACAGCTGGGGAAACCATTTCAGTTCAGTTTTCAAGGACAAGCTCTGCACCATTTCCTTATCCTGATCTGATAAACCCCAAGCCACATGTATTAAAGCAAGAGTCATGGCCCTTTTCCAAGGTAGCTTAATCCTGCAGAGCATCCCAGAGCAGGTGGTCCCACATAAGGGCACATGTCACATGCCAGCTACCCTGCAGAACTCTTGCCTTAATCTTCCCTGAAAACCGTGGGAACAGTTTGGCAGCTGATCAAACCATATCACAGTGTAATTAATTAGGCCAGATGAACACAATGAAAAATAGGCTTGTACTCGTGGCACTGACACGTCCCCAGTTTACAGAAACGCTGAACAAGTGACACAACTCACCTCAGTCCTGCAAATGAGTAGCAAAATAGCTCTTAGACACTCATTCCCCCTCTGCTTGGCAACAAGAATGTGGTCTGGGATTGAAAGCCTTCCAGTGCTTGGCTGTTCTCTTGGCAATATTATGCCCTTTTTTTGGTTGTTGTTATTTTGTTTGTTTTCTTGCTTTAGCCTGAGATTTTCCCTGAGTGCACCCACACCACCACATTCTGCAGCAACCTGGCTCTGAGATGAATGATTTTATAGATCCAGGAGGGACAGAGCAGAACAACCAGGCAAGAGGGCTAAACCTTACAGCTATTACCTAAAGTCAAGAATGCCACTCTGATGAACAACTGATGAGGAGAGAAGCATGAAAGCAAGGCTGGAAGAACACAGCTCTGCCCATGGCAGGCTTGGTGCCATCAGGGTCCCCCACCTTTTTAATTGTTGACGTAGATGCTCATTATCTGCCAGGAGCTTGTTGTTGGTCTCATCCACAGCTTCCAGGGTGAGCTTCAGCTTGTTGTTCTCTTCCTGAAGCTTCTGGTTGTTGTACTGCAGGTCCGCAACACAGGTTATCAAGTCAGAAGTTTCCCTGTGCCAGTAAGAAAGCCAGGAAAGACTGAGAAAGGTGATTTGATCTACTTTAGAGTTTTAAAACATCCTAATGCACAGATTAGAGGTGAGAGGAGAGCCTGCAGAGGACTTGTGATGCTGCAGTGTCCAGACATTTACTCTGCACAGAGATCTTGGAACGTCTTCAGGTCAGTTCTCCAGTTTTATAGGCACCAAGAACAGTTTTGGTTTCAAGCACTTCCCTTCTGCTCGCTACAACTGAAGTTTGCTGTCAGACAAGTGCCACAGCTGGATGTCTGCATGAGGGTGCCTTAAGCTTTTGCTAATCACCTCTTGGGCCCTAATGATGCTTCTGTATTCACTCTGCAATTTCTGGATCCTTTCTTTTCCCCAAAGCCATCCCCCACTTTATGCTTTCAATCAAAATTTGGACGAGGATCGCTCTTGAGATCCTGAGAAATTATAGGGAAGCATTACAGAGCAGATCTTGGATTTCTGACTAGGCATAAACTGCAAGTGAAACTTGTGGTCTTTGTTAAGTGTTTGCCATTAACAGAGTCCAAATCGCAGACATTACCACTATTACAAAAAAAACCCCAAACAAAACCTAAGACCAGATTTTCAGGACATAATTTCTTCTTGTTGTCAGACAACTCAGAATTTGGTGGAGGAAAGGAACCAGTTTAAACAGGGAAACACATGGCAAATTTCTGACCACGGGGAATTAAAAAGGCAAATGGACACAGAAGCATCAAGATATCAGTAAGAAAAATTACTGGTGTGTTTTTAAGTCTGAGCAGAAGATGTGAGGAAGAAGGTGACAGCACCAAGAGCTCCTGCAGACTGAGGTAAGCATTAAACTCTGCAAGGATACTGTTCCAAAACAGAGGTTCTAGGGAGATCTGTCAAGTGGTTCAAAGCCAGGAGTACTATATTCTAAGAAAGAATTGCATAAATGGACTCACATGTCTCCTTTAGATACATCACCCCCAAAGGCCTCCAGGCTTCCTGATGTAACGTTCATCCAGACATGCGTCTTTTTGGCTGAAAGAGGTAGGGGGGTTTGGTTACAGAGCAAGAAAGTGGAGCTTTCCTGAACAGAAACAGAGTAAAACGTTCTGCACCTTCAGAGATGTTTTTAGGTACTTGAAATTCCAGGTCCTCCATGCTTGCTGAGGATTCCTCAGTGACACCATCTTCGCTGAAAGAAGGGAGCATCAAGGGTCACAAAATCAGCAGGACACTGGGCTGCTTACCAACTTTGTAACACTTATAAAACTTTAGCCAAACCAAATATTGTGGCCGTGGGGTCCCAAAACCACCTTCTTTCCAGAGCTGCAGGGGAAGTTTATATCTCCTGTTTTCACAGAAGAATTATGAGATGGATTTATTAAAATACTGTTACCGTTTCCTCTTACGGCCTTCGATCCACTCTCCCATGATGGCATGGTATGTTTCCAGGTCCATGGAGATATCTTTGTGCTCTGGGTCAAGCATGTTGCACAGCTCTTCAAGACCACTGTCCTCTGATCCCCGGCTGGTCGTATGTCTCAAATAATCAACTATCTTGGACACTGCCACTTTTCCTAAAGCAGAATCAGGGGTCAGACTCCAAAGCCTGGCAAGGCATTATAAAAAACTGTAAAAGGCCACACTACTGAACTGCTTTGTATCCAATTGCCCTCAAGAGCTGCAGAGAAGCAACTGATCCCTGCAATTGTAGTGCGACCTCAAAAACAAAGTAGTTTAGAGCTCTTTTTGGTTGGGTTGAGGTTTTTTTGGTGGTGGGTTTCTGGTTTTTTCTAATACGGAAGTATAAAAGTCCACATTCCTAGTTTTGTGGACTTCAGTTCAAGAGGCACAAAAGCTGACACATGGTAGTAATCCTTGCTCTCAGGGCCAGGCTGGATGGGGCTCTGAGCAACCTGGGATAGTAGATGTCCCTGCCTGTGGCAGGGGTATTGGAACAGAAGGCTCTTTAAGGTCCCTTCCAACCCAAACTATTCCATGATAACACTTTTACTCATGTTTGAGGTTGCACTGGAAGGAATTGTCTCTTGCTCTGAAGTTTCCCAAGTTTCTAATAGGATAAAGGCTAAGAGAAAGAAGCAGTCATTTGCAGTAAGGGTAGTTGCTAGGAACATGTTGCTCCTCTCTTTCCCCTGCACTAAAACGCTGCAAAGATCAGCAGGGGAAGGATCAGGCACCATGCAAAAGAGGCACAGGCTCTTTTTTTACACATTTGTTCTGCATCTCCCACAACACAGGCACCTGAGCACCTCACAGACTGGCATCTCTCAGGGATCATAGCATGAGCTGAACCTTGGAAATCTGTTCAGAGGAGAGCAAAAGAGAGCAATGAAAAAGCCCTGGCAAACCTGTGTGATGGATGTCACATGCACAGAAGATGGTGGTCAGCAGGTCTTCTTCACAGATCAAGCTCACGTCGTACATGTTGTCAGCTTTGTACCCAAGTGTCTGCCTCTTTCCTGTGAGGAATAAATCTGCTATTACCCATTTTTACTTGCTCACAGTAACTTTCATTCCAGATGACTGTAACAACAAAACCAACTAACCAGCTTCCCCTCCATTAAAAACAGAGCTTTTACTGCCACGTAACAACAGGAACTGGTCATAGCTGAGGGGCCTCTGAGCTGGGAAGTACTTCATGCATCTACTTTTACACATGTATTTCTGGAAATCCTGGCTATTCTTTTGCATGGAGTAAACATATAGAGCAAAGCATTTTAAGAGATGGGGTATTTAGTCCTTCCCCCTCCAGATATATTGTAGAGAAATCATGATATTTGAACTAACTTATTAAGAGAACAATCCCCCCTGAAAAACTACCCACAAAACCACCAAACTAAGAGCAACACCCAAACTTATGTATCTTTTAAGTTAGTCTAAATTAAAAGCCAAATCATAGTCTAAATTAATAGCCAAATAAAATTTGGTTATTAAAAAAACGCTAGTAGTAGTCTAAATTAATCTCTTAAACTGTTAAACATATCTTTATCTCTTAAACCAAAAATAAGTTAGAAAATTTGAAAAAGTTTTTGCCTTTATTAATTGCTCACTTTTTACACTCATATTAATATTTTTTAGAGAAAATTTAAGATTTGCCTCAGGCCTTTTTGCAGTCTTATAAGATTTGAGTGCTACTAAAAATGTGTTGTTACCAGTTTAAGTGGTAAATAAATGTCATCTATGTAGGCTGAATGTTCAGATGTCTGGGATTTTGAATTAGAGGGTGTTCCTCTTCAGGATTTTTTACCTTTTTCACTTGAAGGAAAGGTCTTTGGCACAGGAGTTTGGACCACAGCACTTTCTGGCTTTTTCTCAGATGTGAAGAAATATAAATTTGGACTTGACGTCAGATATTTCTGCTTGGGCCGCACATCTTTAGGTTCAGCATTTGCTAAAGCGCACGGTTTGTTCTGGGCATTGGCGTCCGTGGATCCAAAGCGGTATGGAGAAGAGCTCTCCATGGGATAGGGAGGCATCCACGAGCTGCTGGATCTCTCACTGCTTTTAAGGATTGCAAAGGTGGCATTTGCAGAGCAGGAGTCAGAGGTGGCCCCAAGAGCAGGCGAGTTCGCAAAGAAGACGCTGTCGCTGTCAGGGCTGACCAAGGGTGAACAAGTACTCTCCCGACTTCTGCAGGTTCTCCCTTTCAGTATTTCTTCCAGATTTTTTTTAGTGTTGCTCTGTGGGCTGTCGAAGTTCCGGGACTGAAATTTTGGTATCTGCAAAGCCGGGTTGGAGACTTGGTCCATCATTTGGATGGATTTGATCTTCCTGCAGATGCTGTCCACTGGGTTGCGGTGCCGTTTCTTAGCTCCACGTTCCAAAGACATCATCATTTCCCTTCTCTTGCAAAATATCTAGAAAGAATAGGCACAAGATACGAGAGTTGGGGTGATCAACACACACGTATTTATGCCAATTTTTTCCATTCAGCAGACAACTTGGAGCTTTGGTATCCAGGGGTTTGAAAACCCTTGTTCTACTTGCCAGCTGTGACAGAAACCTTCAGCCAGGACATTTTGTTGCACAGGGAACTAGAAGCTGATGTGGAAAAGTTGGGGAAGAAAGATAGAAATACTGCCTAAAATCTCACTGCTTATTCTTAAATACCATAAGCATGGCAGGGAGGTGAGGTGAATGAAAATAAAAACAGAAGAACACCCTGCAAATTAGCGGACAACTTTTTTAGATTTAAGCAAATACTTTAATTGTATTTGGNAGCATTTCTGTGAGCCTACAAGAACAAAAAAACCCCACAATCCAGTGTTTCTTCTGCTAGTTAGCCACAGCTGTCATGGTGCCGCACTGGGGATTACACAAGGAACATGCCCTGCAGAGGCACCTCATCCTGTGTGTATTTTTATTATCTGTTCTCCCAGGCAACATTTTAAAAGGTATTTCCTGCAAGATAAGCATGTTTGTGTGTGACTAAGGCATGGGATGTTCATTTTGCAGGGATAAATCCACATTCCCAGTGAGGTTTCCACCTCCACCCTGCAAATTGCAGCCACCTGAACTGATCAGCTGGGAGCTTGCAAGGGACAGTGGGGACTTCACCCACAGCTTCTCGACCCAGCGAAGCAGCATCTGCTGGAACACCAGCACCAAGAATGTTCACTGGGGGATGCCCTCAGCAGGCCTGGGACAGAGCTCTGGGACAGACACCCACAGCTTGGCTGAATCTTTGCCACTGGGGAGAAACAAGAGTGGAAACAATTCCAATTGGAAGTGACATGGAGATTATGGAGCTATATTATTAAATAATAATAACATACCCAAAGAAGCTCGGTGAAGCTACCAAGAATCAGATTTCAAGTGATTTTTTTATGTAGAAAAATTAATTCCTTCCCCTAAAACAGCAGCAGGCTTCACTAGCACTTAACACTTGTATAATATTTTGAAGCAAGGAATAAAACCATAAATAGGTGTTTATTAATCTAGACCAAAATAAACACAAATATTAAGTGCTTTATTTAAACTGGTTTATTACAAGCTGCCTGCATGGCAGCAATTTCATTTTATATAAGCAGAGGCAAGAGCTCAAAGTTTATTTTTCTAATATTTCTATAAGTAGTAATATTTATCTTAATGAACACTTCTTTAGCTACAGGAATACTTCAGAAATTCAACAACAGGAAAAAGCTCAGAACAATTTTAGAGAAGAGACTACTTTTTAATTATGCCTGTCTTAAAAGATTTAATCCTCAAATAAATGCTCAAACAAACTTCCTCAGGAAGTTGAAGCAGTCTTCTATATTAGAGATGGATTATCTCTAAAGAGATAGATGAATTACCTTTAAATGAAAATTTAAAAACCACTGCAATTAGATTTAGTAATGTTCTTTAAGTGCACAAGAACCTTCAAGCAGATACAAGCAACACTCTATTAAAGGATATTTGACTTTTTTATGCAATGCACCAATAAAAAATGACCAAAACAAACAACAAAAAACAGCCCAAGACCTTATACTTACACTAGCACGTGGAAAAATAACTCCTTTTCCTCCCTACAAGAGATAGCACAGCTATTTTAGCTGTTCATCCGAGCAATAGTAACTGACTGAACTTTAGTACTCAAATGAGCAGAGGGCTCATCTGCTGGAAAATCAGCTTTACAAGGTACAGTTGTTGCCACTCAGCCCTCAGCTGAGAGGGACCACCAGCTGCAACCAGGTTCTAATCAAGCATCAGGCTCCTGCTTTCTGGCCTTTTTTTCTTTTTTTCCTCACATCTCTCCTGCAGCTGTTGAATTAATTGTCTAGAATTTCAGTGCAACTTGAAGTCTCCCTGCTCTTCTACTTATTTTTTAAAACAGCAAGGAACATTGTGATATAGGTTATTGCTGTGTCGAAACTCAGGTTCCTGGGATGTTTCTCACTTCTACTAGCAGTTCTTTCCTGCTTTTCCCACCTACGGCCAAATTTCAAGCAGGAGCATATCTCTCCTAATTTCTCACAGTTAGAACAGGGAATCCAGGAACTGTATGAATTTCATCACTCTCACCACTTTTGAAAGGAAGGAAGTGTTGAAGTCTCTTGAGCTGATAGTGTATTAAATAGTCTCTGTGTTAACTGTCTGCTCTGCGAAAAAAAGAAAAACAATATTTTATTGTTAGAACCCTTAACTAATTCCTCTTTTTTGTATTAAATTATCAAGATGTGCAGTAGAGCCTGTCTGTCTGAAGAGCTCTGCAGCTCCTGCTAAAGTACCTTGTAAATGCCCATGCTTAGATGGCCACATCTCCTTTCCAGCCTGCAAACTGGAGAAAACTGTTTTTCAGCTTATCTTTTCACCTGGTGTTTGCCCCAGACTTGTCCATTGCTGGAAAAAAAAAAAATTGTACCAGCCCATGGTTGGCCAAACTTCAAAAGTAACACCTCTTTCTGAGATGTTTACGCCTTCTAAAGATTTGTGGATTTCTACTCTTTCCTGATGCTTTCAAACATTCCTCACCCCACATAATATATTTAAATTTTACTTATAATTATCTCTTGAAGCTTCTTCTCTTTCACAAACACGCTTGTGAGAACAGAAGAGCCTGGACCTGGCTGCAGCATTGCTCACACTTTAGTCCTCAGCAAAGTCCCTGTTACCTCTCTTGTGTGAGGCATTTACATGATCTGTAACAGGCTGGGTTTTCTACACCTTTCTCTCTACCTCAAGTAGTTTTTAGCACAGTTCTTCTCATATAGTCTAGAGAAAAGATGAAAAACTTCTCCAGCAAATCTGCAGTGCTTGAAACGCACCCACGGACATTGTGGTGCTGAATGTGCAACAGAATAGTTAAATAAATTTGGGCCAGCAACTGATGGCCTCTCTAATCATGCACCTGGTTTACACCAGAGAGCATCTCTTCCCTTCAGAGCTGAACCATGAAAATTCACTTTCCCAGAGAAGTTGAAGACATCCCTACTTATTGTAGGGCGGTTGGACTAGATGAGTTTTAAAGGTGTCTTCCAACCCAAACTATTCTATGGTTCTGTAAATTAGGGCCTATTATGAAAATAAATAACACTGACAAACATGTTCGTGTGGCATAAAATGTACTGATGTGTTGCAGATAGGATTGTTTTGGTCAATAGGTTTTACAGGGCAAATACGGAACTTGTACACAAATTTCCCCTTAGTCTGAGTGGGATATATGGGATTAAAGCCCAGAGCCAGCTTTGAAAGATCACAGAAACACCAAAAAATTAGTTCAAAATGAAGATATTAAGAGGTCATACAGGTCATCACCATGTGTCCCAAAAGGATCAGTTGGGCACTGAGTCCTAAAAAAGGGTTGTCTAATCTATTCTCTGAGTTTCTCAGTGATAACAAATCAACATCCTTCCAGGGCAATCCATATTTGACTTTGCTACTGGTAGAAAGCTTGCCTTACTATGCAACTTACTGCAAATTAAATGCAAAATACTTTGTAATTTCCTACTTTGCAGGCTCTGCCACGACGCTTCACAGTCTTTTAGGATGCTACAGTAGCATGTAGGAGCCAGAAGTACACTGTGCTAGGTGCTGCTCAGGTGCCAGACAGAAGCAGGATGAATTTCTCAGAGACTTACCAAACTAGCAAAATAAAATAAAATAAAAAAAAAAAACCAAAGGAAATGAGAATAATGGGTAAGCAAAGGTCAAAAGTTCCAGGAGATTTATACCTTGACAGCACCAGTGTTTGCTGACGTACCCACTGACCACCTACACACACGACAGCTACACCTCTTTCTCAGGAGCAAGCCACGGATCACTGGTGTCCTTACCAGCAGTTAAAAATACACAGGCACAATGACTGTATCCTAGATTTTCAGGGAAGTATTTGGGAGAGGGCACGGTCGTGACGCAAGTCAGTGAGGTAAGTTTGACCCCATTGGTTAAAATTCCAGCACACAAAAACATTTTTCCCTCACCTCAGCACTGAACTTCAGTGCTAGAAATTGGCTTTTTATCACTTACAGCGTCAGAATATGCAGGCTGTGCCCTTTAGATCATCTCCAAGAATAAGAATAGGTTATGTTCTTTCTAATAAGGGGTCCTGCTGCTATAGCAAGCTTCCCTCTACTTCTCTCACTCAGGGTATTGATTACATGCCAGAGCCACTTCCTCCTCCAGGTGAATCAGCTGAGAAATGGCAGCACTGACAATGAGTGTTTCATGTACAGCTCATCATCCCAAAGTGCCACAGTTTTTTAGTGTGTTATGATCCATAACCCAATTATAGACTTCTTCATTTTTCAAGAGTACGAGCTCACATGTGCCCACACACAGCCACAGTTCTTTTGTGAATGCAAACACTCTCAGTACCTGCACTGCCTTCCCAAAACATTGCCTCCTGTTCCTGTTTACAAATAAATTGTGTCCCATATGCCATCCTAGAAGTGGTTGGATTTCTGGGAAGGGTGAGATGGCCACCTTCTCACAGAATCATGGCAAGAAAAAGCTTTGAAGGGAGAAGCCAAGTCTTTTAAATTTTGATCCCTTAAGTAGAATTGACAAACCTAGAGTTCTTTGCTCTGCGTGCAGACTCCTTACAGATTTCCAAGGAGATTGTTCTGAAATACACTTTTGTTTGAAAACCGAAGCAACTTGGAGTCACTGTAGTAAAATTAAATGGTTGTAGTAAAATTAAATGGACTTAGAGCCATGAGTCCCAGAGGCCCAGAGAATTAAAACGAAAAATAAAAACCTTTTGAAAATAAAAGAAAACCCAAAGCCCCAAACCATTATGGAAATGCAATTTGAGATTGGGTTCATTTGACCCGACGTGAAAGGTCAAGGTCAACTGTTGCTTGCTACAGGTCGCAACTAAATTCCTGACTTTTAGACACCCTGGTGCCACTGAGGTGTCTGATGGTACAGCAATAAAACCATTTAATTCAAGATGATGCTGTCAAGAACCTGCTTTTGTTCTTGAACTGGTGGTCACCTGTCCCCACAAGGCAGTTCAGATTTTGATCTGCTCAGTTCAGCTCCCTGCTGCCCTCCAGGCAGCCTCAAACAAGCCCCAGCCTCTACAGGGATTCCGGTGGGACTCAGAATACAACCAGGTTTGGAAGAGAGACTGAGAATCCAGCAATACCAAGTCAGAGTAGCTCAGAAATTGCAAAATGGTCAAAAGACGAGAAAAACTGAAGCTGTTTTTCTATAGTGAGGTAACAACACTGATCCTTCTCCATGCATCCTATTCTCCTTCTCTTCTCCCCAGCTGCAACAGGAGGGGCTGAGCTGGTTGCCCCACAATTTCTTTTGTGTTATCTTGCATTATTCTAGTGGCAGGAAGAACAGGGTTTATTTTCGATGCCAGACACAATCTGGTTTTCCTACCACGAGGTGAACCATCATGAAGAGATTGTACTTCACACTGCCCAGTCCCAAAGGCAGGGGGTTAATTTTCACAGGCTCAGCTGAATGTTTTGATTCCAGCCCTGTGGTCTGTGCACAAAGGGAAGATCTAAAGTCACTCCAAAAGGGAATAGGGGAGTAGCTTTACCTTTCTTTTCCAAGCCCCTGAATGTTAAATATCTCCTGGATGCAATGCACAGCCCCTTTCTAAGGCTAAGGGTTAAGCATCACCAAGAAATGTCTCTGATCTGTCAGAGCACAGGGAAAAGAGCAGGGAAAATGTAAACCTCACAGTGAACTAGATGGAAGTAGAATCCCTTCTGCTTGCTAGGATGCATGAGGGCATGGCCTTTTAAAAAGGATAGAGCTCTAACAGCAGCTGCCAGCCACCACAGGAACTGCTTGACACCAAAACCTGAACTTCCCTCTGGTTTCTTGCCTCTACACCAGCACAATCTTCAGCTGATGGCAATTCTGTATATTCCATGAGCAATTCTCTGTGGCATAAGCAGAAAACAGAGCAATACCCCCCAAAAGCTGGACAGCAATTGCACCTTCTTAATAATAATGACTTAATAATGTGCTTTGGAGCAGTGTCCACAGACACACAGTGCCAGGGAGGAGCTCACAGTGAGCAGCAGCAGTGCCTGTCTGCACATTGCTCCTTGGACTCCACATCCATGAGCCAGTGTTTGTCACATGCACGGCCTGACCTGGATTTTTGTCACACCACAGGCTGGCCCTGTTCGTGAGGCTGCTGCAGTAAACTTTCCACTGGTCAATCTTCTAATCAGCAAATTTCTACCTCCCTGTTTGCTTTCCTTCTCCTTCCACCTCCATCAAGTTTACAAAGGAAAAAGTGCAGGAGGAGAGATGAAAACCCTGGCTACAGAGCAAGCAAGGCCAGGCATCAAGCGTGATTAGTTCTTTGCCTGAGGACCAAACCCACTCTCCATGACTGCAATGAGCCCAACAATCACCCAGAAGTAGCTCATGGAAATGACTTCCCTGATCGCTGTGTTTTCTTCTGTTCACTGCTCCACTGTTTGACCTATTCAAGCCCATGATCTGGGATTTTACTCCAGCCAATCCATGAGACAGAAAAGTGTTTCTGACTATTAGGAGTTCAGGATTTATTGGGGTTTTTTTGGTCTTTGTTGTTGTTGAGCTTTGTACTTTTACTTGTGTGTAAGAAACCTAGATGCAAGAGATCATTAGAGAATCAAACCATAGACTACATCCTCTGAATGTATGCAAGGAATAATCTCAAGCTAGTGAAACTGGGTAAGTCACTTTTTTCTTGATGCTGACTAGTAATTTACCGACTTTTCCAGCTCCCACAATGGATACTAATCTGATATATGCTAGATTCTCCTGGGCAAACTCTCACCATCCATATTAATACCCACTCTGGCTGTGATTATTGATCATCCAGCAGGAAGGTGATGCATTGCAAACACACAGGGCTGATGCTGATGTATTCAGGAGGTGTTCACCTGGTTAATGGGGTGCATCTCCAAGTGCATCCATCTTTCAATCATTTCAATCATGACTTCCTGCAAGGCTGCAAGTTTCCCTTAGGAGTCATCAGACCTTCTGCTTCTTCATCTACAGGGCTGACAAGAGATCCCTTCAGACTCCTCCACCCTGCCACGGAAGGGGAGGGCACCGCCATTCCAAAGATTTAAAAAGAGACCCCTGGACATGTAGGAAGGAGATCTTGTGACACATCATCCCGAGGAAAGAAGACTGAAGGTTTGTCACCGAGATAAGTATGAAGGTAAGTGAGAATTTTTTGGTGGGTAAGAAACATTTAGTTTGCAAGTAATGCTTTTTTTGATGTGAGTGCAATATTTAGGAACTGCAGGGAGGCTTAATAACTTTTCCTTAAAAATAACCTGAAAGAAATATACGTATATATTTATTATGTGTATTTTGAAAAAACACCAATAGCACAACGTGCTCTCAAACCCAGGATGAAATAAACCACTGTGAAACATAAAGTGAGATGCTCTGGTGCCCATCACTGTTATCAATACATGAATAACAACACAGTCTGTGTGAACAAGCAGAGATGCAACTTGTGCACAGAGGATTCATGCTCAATGCTTCCATTTGCATGTGCTGCATCAGTGAACAAACTCCAAGAATCGAAAAAACCTGTCTTGTGACTTGTTTTAATCATGGTCGATATTGGTAGAATGCTAAATTTAAAACATCTTTTCATTTTTTTTAACCTGAGGAAGTAGAGATGTTGTCTCTTGTTTGGTTGGTTTGTTTGTTTGGAGTGACAAGTCCCCTACATTTGCTTGTTGTCTACAGTTTGGTAAAATCAAGGTAGACTTTATACCATCTTTATCCATTTTGTACATTATTCTCATTTCTGAAGGATCTGATGTCCTTGCAAACAGGAGCACAAAAGGTCCTCACCTTGATGGCAATTCCCACCAGGATGGAACGGATTTGAGTAAAAAGAATAAAGTTCTATTTAACATTAATCCTCTGATCAGATCAGCATGCACTGAAACACCCCCTGAGCAAGAGGAGGTTTGGCAACAAGACAGGGACAAAGCAGCAGCTGGGAACACCCTCACATTTAGATGTGAAGTTGAGAGGATGTGGAGATGTGAAAGGCTTTTCCTGCACCTTGTGGTTCTCTGTTGTGCACAGGGGCTGCATAAACTCACAGCGTCTGCCCTGGCCCTGTTCCTGGCCCTGTCCTTCGTCGCCTTCTCCTGGAGTGCCCCTCAGGTGAGCTCAGGCTGGAGCTCATGCAGCTCAGAGGTTGGTGCCATTAAGTTATTTGCACTAATTAGCAATGGCATGGAATGATGATGTGTCTCTTTTCCCTCTTTTTTTTTTTTTTTTTTGGAATAAAGGCTCATTTCCAAAGGAGAAACTGGACTCCTCAGGCCATGCTCTATTTGAAGGGTGCACGTAAGTCCTGAGCTCCTTCCATTTTGAGAAGATAATTTTCTCCACCCTTGGATTATTCCCTGGTTCCACACAAGCAGGCGATCCTGAGGATACTGTGGGGGTAGAAGTTCTGAGGCTTGCGGGGAGGATGTGCAAATTGCATGGTGCTAATTATGTCAAGGTCATAACTTTGGTCCCTGTACGGGCCCGTTCACTTCAAAGTTGGACTCAATGGTCCTTGTGGGTCCTTCCTACTCAGAATATTCTCTGATTCTGTACTTAGAGATTTTGTCCTTCAATCCAAATCATCAAATTTAACAGAAATATTAATACGAAGAACTGTATTCTGAATTGTTGATTTAAAATTAAAAGATATCAGGGAGGGTAGGTACTAAGAGAGGAAGAAAAAAAGCTCCCTGTAATCTGGAGGAAAAAAAAAGAGGGTCATAATCCTGAGAGAAATGCAAAAAGGAGACAACACAAATAATAGCAGCAGAAAATAAATATAAGCTCCGAACAACTGTAAATATAACTGAAAGTTTTAGTGACATTAATACAGTTATTTCTATTCATAAAAGCAAAGAATTGGACCCTTTTTGTTCTTTTCTTTTAAGTTCTTTCAACTGAATAATGCACTGTGTTACTTCTCTACTGAGCTTTTTATCATTCTTATTTATGCATAGGAAGCAATGGGATTTTATTTTGTTAGTTTGGGATTTTGGGGGTTTTTTTTCATTTCTTCACTAGAAAGACAATTTAAAAGGCAATACTTTATAGTCCGGTAAAGAGATTGAAGGCTCTTGACCATACAGAAAATTTAAAAGAGTCGTTTAGGAGTTATGAAGTAGGAATAAATTTCACCCTTTTCCTACTGCTTTTGTAGAGGGACGTCGCTTCATCTCAGATGAGAGCCAGAGGAAGGACCTGTATGACAGAGTGCAGCTTGGTGAGTCCATGAGCACAGGGGTGTGGAGCCCATCCACCTTCCCCAGGTTATGGGAGAAATCCCTGGAAACAGGAGGGGATTTGTTTTCCTGGAATCATAACCAAGGAAACAACTAAACCCCCTTTTTTTAGTCCCTTCATTCCAACCAGCACTGACAAAGACTGAATTTCCTCTCTGGTGCACCTATGTGATTTCATTTACATAATTTCCAGACTGACCTGGCTGCTAAGTGGGATTTTCACCAATGCTTTTGACTTTCTTTTTGCACCGGAAAAAAAATCAAATCAAGCTATTAATTGTGCTGAAGTGACAAATAACAGAAGCAGACATCAATCCACAGTAGGCAATGTTTCTTGAGGGAATAGAATGTTGTAAAAAGGTTAGGAATATACGAAAGAGGAAAATGTTCTTTTTACCTTCTAAGGACTTTGAAGTAATCTCCCTTTTAAAAAGATTGCTAATCTCTCTTGTGTTATTTGTCAGGCTGATTTTGAGCAGAAAATGTTATAGAGTGAAGGAGACAACAGTATTTTCTTCTCTTTGGGTCTCTAGTTATAATAAATAATAAAAAAGCAAAGAAAAAAAGTAAAGAAAGGCCATTAGACACTAACAAACCATGCATCTCTGATTTTTTCATTCTAGAAACACGCAGCCAAAACACAAATCCTTTATCTCTCTCTGGAGCTGCTGCACTGTTCCTTAGTTCCTTACAGAAAGCACAAGAAGAAGGTAGATGCACGTTTTGTCTTACTCTGACTTTTTTAAAGTGGTTTTTCAGTATTTCATTTACCAACAATTTAGCAAATTAATCTAAAAGGACTGTTTTGAATGGAGATACTGTTCTACAGAGTGCACTGTATGAGAGTGTACATTTATACAGATTAGAACATGAGCCACATAATGATAGCAGGTAAATATTTGTATATTCTGCTTTTAATTTTCTCTTCAGATGTTTTACCAGTTTGGATTCAAGGGAATAGCTATTTTTCAATTGAGTTTTCCAACCCAAATCTTTACTGAGGTTCCCTTTTCTATAGAATATTGTTTGCTTGTGAAATTTTTATTCTTCCACTGGATTTGGTGCAAAAGTTTAAAAGTATCCATAAGAGCCCCAGGAGAGGAGCTGTTGGTGTCACATCACCAGGCTGAGACCCTAAACCTTTGCTCTCCAT
The DNA here is from genome assembly GCA_013397755.1 of Cnemophilus loriae. Taxonomy (NCBI): domain Eukaryota; kingdom Metazoa; phylum Chordata; class Aves; order Passeriformes; family Corvidae; genus Cnemophilus; species Cnemophilus loriae. The sequence goes on from VZTF01001132.1 coordinate 49,094, forward strand.
GTCCTCTGCCCTTAAATCTTTCATCTCTTCAGCTACCACAGACCTTTTTTTTTCTTTTCTTTTTTTTTTTGTCTGAAATGGAGCTGAGGCTCTGTGCTCAGCTCTCTCTTCCGTGCCCCAACAGAACTCTGAACAAAAAAAATTCAGTGACATTTTGGAGAGAGAGAAAAGCAGAATTAAAAATGAGCGTAGTGCTTTGGACAAAATATATCAGCAGTTTTAAATTTAAATCAGTGAAAGTGTCATTTTTATGCCCACAAAATCCTCTGAAGGTGGATTTTTACATATTTTAGTGGTATTTTCCTGCCGGCTGTTGCTGTAGCAGAGGAGATGGACAGCAACTGAGAAAAAAGGGTGAAATATCTCAGAGAGATAAGCAAAACTGGCAGCTTGTTTGAAAAATACTGTGTGGAATACCATTTCCATTACTGTAGTAGGAAATAACCAGTCAAACCTGGGTAAGCTATGCACTTTCAGATCAGCTGATTTTAGACTTACTGAGGGCAACGTGCAAATAAAGAATAAATCCGTTATTTTCTTCCACGTGGAATTTTTTTGCTGTGTGCTAACTTACTCCTCTGGACACGGTTTGTATCTTTGTTCTTCAGCAAACAGAAAAATTCCTACATTTAAAAATGAGAGAAGACATGATTGTTTTTAGAGATGCTGCCTCTCTTAGCTGAGCAGTCACGCTGCACTGAATCTGTGCCTGAAGCACATCTGAAAGCTGAAAACTCTGGCTGGCTGAACTTTCCTTTATCTACAACTTATTTCTCCCCATTGTGTCTTGTCTTACAGTGGAAGAAGAAAACAGTGATCACCCTGGGTACTTGACAGACAATCTATCCAACTGGTGAAATTATTTAAAATGTCTTTAATATTTGTACAGCTTTGAGCCCAAAAGCATAACTTGTGTGAGTAGAGTGTTTCATCCATTCTCACTGAAGTTCCCAAAGGGTGAGGTGTTTTCACATTGCAAAATTTTGAATGCAACGAGATTAAAAGGTACTAGTTCAGATGAGGAAATCATCTGTGTGTCCCATCTAAAATTTAAAATACATGGCACCATCCTACCTGAAAAGATGATTAAAACTGTCTTTTTGGACAACCACCTCATTTATAAGTTTTTCAATTGTCATTGGGAAGCCTTTTACCACCTTCCACCCAGCTGAATATTGAAGCTTTTTTAAATCTGATAAAGACAGATTCCCTCACCACTTCACTGGTGGCCCTGTAGGCTGCTGATGGTCAATAAATTCAGTGAGATATAAAAATATTCCAGCTATCTGTGACTGCAAAGCTGGTGATCTTTTGGGGTTTTTTTTTGGCAGATATCAGTCAGCACAGAGAATAGGCAGCAGCACTTATTGCCCCAGTTCACCCCTGCAGAAATACTCTGAATAATCCTACTGAGCAAGTCCCACCACACAAAGACAGTTTCGGGACACGTCCTGCATTATCAGGACCTCATTAATGACTGCATTGTGATTGTACTTTTTTGTTCTTTCTTTCTGAGTTGCAAAACTGGAATTATACATAAATCTGTTAATTATCATTCTGTGCTGATAAGGATGTATCTAACATTATTTATGTAGTTCCATGGTCTTACTGGAAAGCCCTCTGTAGTTCTGACGTAATTAAAGAGTAGCCACATAATTTCTGTGTCCAAGCAACTACGTTTTATTTTTTTAACCTTCTACCGTAGTCATGCTCTTAATCTTTTCATGTTATATTTCTCTGATCTTTCTCATAACACTGCTAATTAATTCTAACTCACACTAACTATGACATTGCTTCTCCTCAACACAAAGAAACACAGCTGAAGGAACAGAGGAATTGATTTGTTTCACAGGGTTAGAGGCACTTTCAGTCATTGTTTATAATCTGAATTACTTCATGGAGGAACATAATTGGAGAAATCAAAGTGTCCTTCTTTGTTCATTTTTAAGCACTAATATATCTTCCAACAGCAGTGTTTGTTGTATGACAGAACACATTCATGATGAACTTCACCTCAAGGCCCACGGTATCCACCAGAATCCTTTCATTAATTTAGTTGCCCTTTGTTTCGAGCGTATTTGGAATATCTCAGGTGCATCTAAGTGATTTTCCAGCATATTTTGCAGGATCATCAGTCAGTGCTCAGACAAAAAGTAGCATAGAATCAGAGAACAGAATCTTAGACTGGCCTGGTTTGGAAGGGACCGAAAAAATCATCTAGTTCCAAATGCCCTGATGTGAGCAGAGACACCTTCCACTGGAAAAGTGGAAAGTAGAGGGGTTATACATCCTTTAGTCTATAAGTGTCTTGAAATTTATATGCCTCTGCCTGTTCCAGTGATACAGAAACTGTACTCACCCTATTCGCAGCTGACTGATTTTTGTGCATGTTCCTGATTTAAGGTCTCAAGCTTAAACAATTCTTCACAAATATTGTGAAACGGAATAAACCTGCCTCGCTGGTGAGCTGTTTGTGAAACCCCAGTATTTTCCATCTGGAAGACAATCCCTTATGTAACAGATAGCTGCTACCAAGCTTGTCAGGTGTCAGTAACTGTTGGGAATGTGTGGCATTTAATTTTAAGCAATCTGTTGCCGTGGATGAATGAAAAGCTGTTCCCCCGATGCTATAAATTCAACAGACAGAAGTGTTTTACTGTAGATAAATTGCCTTGTTACTAATGGTTAATCCTGGAATCAAGGCAGAACTAACACAAGCCCGAGGCATGGGGCAGAGGTCTCTTTGGCCTCTGCAGGACCTGAATCTGAGAATTCAGATTAGTACTGTCTCAAAAGTTGAACCCTTTCTAAAACCAGGAGGGTGCTGAAAGCACGTGAGTGTGCTGAAACACACACAGCTTTCCTGTTCTACAACAGAGCTTTGAAATACAAGCCATAAAGACAGATTTCTCTATTTATTTATTTATGAAAACATTAACTTTCAGTCAATACACCCTTTCTATGTTCTCTCTTTGAGACTCTCAGCCATTACATCCTTTGATGGTGTAAGGGAACTCTGAATAGGAGCACTTTGTGGAAGAAACACAAAATGCAGTTGTTCTTCACTTAGCAAACTGTGTGAAGGAAAATATTTGCAGTATCTTTGTTTTCACCACTTTTATATGAAAAATTACTCATTGTTTTAATTACCTTTTAAAAGGCTAAAGAAATAGTGACTCCTTTTAATTCCAAATAAGTTTTTACCATAAAAGCCTGAACCTGATTTCTGAGAATAGTTGTTCTTTCAAGTATCCAAGTCAGCTCAAGAATGAAAGTCCAATTTTAAAACTGATTTTAAGTGGCCAAAAATACAAATAGGCACATTGTCACTTTTATTCTAAATGGCCTATGGTAAGAACCACGTCATCAAGCACTGGTTAAGTGTTTGAAAGGTAGGAGCCTAACCAAAGTTGGACATCTAGGCTCCCCCTGGGACTGACAGGAAAGGTAAATACCTGCAAGGCTTACATTGTACTACCTGCTGAAGGACAGGCTGAATAGATTCTGTAAATGTCTCTTCTCGAGCAGCATGAGAAATTTTTGATGCACAAACTTGCAAAACAAAAGACTGATCTCCTTCCTAATGTCTTCATGTCAAGATGAGCTTCTGAAGAGCCTGTTCAGGCACTCTCTGCATCTCTAGGAGCTGAAATACTTCTAAAAGTTTTCCGTAAGGCAAATGAAATGTTTAGTTCTTGTTGTGAGGATCGGTTTTTCCCCAAGAACTTTGAAGTCTCAGGTGCTTTTCAAAATTATGTCTGAAATTTTTTTAGCATTATTAGTTAAGATTAGGTCTCTTTTCGAAGAAGTTAAATAGAGCATGGACTAATGGAAATTATTGATTTTTGAATGTTGTCACATTGCTCTGTGGCATTTTGTCTGCAGGGGAAGGTGCTCCTCAAGCAAATTTTGTCATTCACTTTAGCCAAGTTACATTAATTTCCTCCCAAAACAGTTTGTTAACAAACTTAGAATCTACAACAAGATGAAAATAAAAGAGACATGCCAGAAGAATCAGAAAATAAACAGTCTGCTGTTTATTGCGGGTCTAAATGACCTCAGAAAGATGACTTCATTTGTCTCTAAAATTCAAATGCACACTGCATAAGACTTTGTATTGTTCCACAGGAAGTATGTTTTAGCACTGGATCAAGACACTTCTGTGTGCTGTAAAAAAGTGTTTTAAATTATGTAAGCTTACAATAAACAGCATCAGGAAAAAGAAAGACCATTTTCTTTTCAGTATATATTTTTTAACTCTTCCAATATTTCTCCAGTGAAACGCTTTTTTTCTTTAATTTTTTGAGATCTGGTTTAAAGTTCATGTTAATTTAGGAGGGGAAAAGGGGAAACAAATGAAGCAGGAATTCCTTTGGGATACCCAAAATGTAGCTATTTGTGTAGACTATGATTAATACAGATGATTCCATAGACAAAGTTATGATCTGCAGTTTGTATAAGCTCCTGAGGGGATTGTGTCATTCTCTAATTTTATTAAGCTTGAAAAATCTCTTCTACCTCAAAGGGGCACAGAAAAATTGTCATTTAAACTACTTTCAAGGTCAAATAATATTAGGCTTTCCAACAGCGTAGCTCAAGTAACATTTAAGATTCCCCTAATTACATCACACTGTCCTTAACACAAAGCTTGCCAAGCCTACAGGAGGAGCTGCTGAGCGGATGGGGAGACCGTGTCAGGGTGAGAGCAACAAGTTCAGTTCCTGTATTCTCCATGCTGCTTCTTTTTCCCTTGTGGCAAGGCTCCAAGGGAAAAGGGGGTCTTGATGTTCTGCCTATCCCTTTCAGCCTCCTCATCCTCATCGTATCTCTCATCCTCATCTTCGTCCTCAGCTTCGCTGTGGTGAGGGCTGGAATGCTGGGAGGCAGAGGGCGATGGTGGCACTGATGAAGGCCTGGGGAACCTGAAACCTTCCGTCTGGCAGAGAGAAAGAAGCAAATTGAATGTATTAACTGAGTTCCTCGATTGGTTTTATACAACAATTTGAGGCAATCATCAGTTCAGAGGAAGCCAGTGGTGGCATGTAAGCTACGCCTGGCCTGCACTCTAAAATCAAGCTTCCTTTGATGCCATGATGAAGCAGATCCCCTCAGTCCTCCTCTGCCAGTAAATATGCACTTGTATGTATTTGTGACAGAGATCTTTACCCTGTGCCGTAAACAACATCCCGCCCTTCCAGCTCTGCTTCTTGCAAAACACAGCTATCTTTACTGAGCCTTAAAATGATCAGCACAACACAAAATCCTTCTGTATTCTGTAGTCAGAATATGCTTACTGAAATTCAGGCTTCAATCTGAACATTCAAAACAAATTCTAGTTATAATGTCAGCATCTGCAAAGCCTGAATCAAACAAGAGGTTTTGGTCTGAACCTCCTCTCTCCTTATTTAAAAAAAAAAA
>VZTF01001132.1:54544-143859 GCA_013397755.1 Cnemophilus loriae
AAAAAAAAAAAAAAAAAAGTTGCTCTTTGAAGGTTTGGTTTCAAGTAAAATTGTTTTGAGCAGCCTCTCTTCTCAAACTGGTGCTAATCTAGACTAGGCAAGAACTGTTTGAAGGTGTGCCTTTAAAGTGACCGCTTGCAGCTCCAGCCAACATACCTAGTTTAGATGGAGGCAATACCTTGCCTTGCTTTCCCTAGAACATCCTTTCCCAGCTGCCCCTCTATCTGGTTGGTGCAGAACATCTCCATGGCATTTAGCAGAAGCAAAAATTAGAAGCTGCCACTCTTCCAAGAGGAATTTCAAGGGCCAGTTCCTCAGCTGGTCTAAAGTGGCATATAGTCCCATCTAGCTCAGTGTAAGTCATCTGAAGACCTGTTCCTGTGTCACACCTGGTAACCCCTGTGTTTGGATCTGATACCAGTAGGTTGTGGTTTAAGCCCAGTCAGTAACTCAGCCCCATAGAGGCTCAGTTCACTCCTTCCTGGAGGGGTCGAGTAGAGAATCAAAAGGGGGAAAGTGGGAAAGCTCATGGGTTAGATTAAGACAGTTTAGTAGGGAAAGCAAAAGCTGTGCACACAAGCAAAGCAAATCCAGGAATTCATTCCCCACTTCCCATGGACAAGCAGGGGTTCAGCCATCCCCAGAAGAGCAGAGCCCCACCACAGCTAACATTTACTTGAAAAGACAAACACTAGCACTCCGAACATCCCACTTTCCTCCTTCATCCCCCAGCCTTATATATTGAGTGTGATGCCATAAGGTCTGGAATGTCCCTTTTGCAAGCTGGGGTCAGCTGTCCTGGCTGTGCCCCCTCCCAGCTCCCTGTACACCCCCAGACCCTCTCTGGTGGGGTGGGAGAGGAGCAGAAAAGGCTTTGACTCTGTGCAAGCCCTGCTCAGCAAAATCTAAAACACCTCTGTGTTATCAGCACTGCTTTCAGCACAAATCCAAAACACAGCCCAGCTACTGTGAGGAAAATTGACTCTGTCCCAGCCCAAAACAGCACACTCCTGACTGGAGACTGGGTCTATAACTTGTTAAACTTTTAACTAGGAGTTCCTACTTCCCTTTAGTTACCCCCCAACTTGCTAACTCTCTTCTCCCTCTTTCTGTGAAACATACACGTGCTCTTCCTCTCTCTCTTTGTTAAGCAGTTAAAATCAACCCATCTCCAAAAGCAGACTCTACCTTTGGTGGAGCACTTGGTTCCATCCCAAATTTATCTGGAAATGTTCTGCTGAGGGCCAAGTGTCTGGCATGCATGTAATACTGCAACAAAACAGAGAAGCCATTACAAGTCATAGAAATCTTCAGTAGATTTAAGCAAGGAGGGAAAAGGAACACAAAATGAGCATCTTCTAAAAGATGGTGCTGAACAAAGGCTAAGCATGTTTTCAGATAAGCAGAATCCAGCTGATATCACTGCTTGTAATGAACAGAGTGCTGTGAAGTGATGGGCCATTCATGACAGATTCACACCAAAGAGGTCTGGAACAGAAGCTGAAAAAGGTGCCTGTAAGATGTATTAAGACGAAAACTAGGACTTGTCTTGGTCAGTGTAGTTCCTCTTGAGTGACAGGTATTCTTTAGCCCTCAGGAAAGATCTGGGGTATTTTTTAGCCAGGAAAAGTTACATCTTTAAGTGTGCATATGTATTACACATAAGCTTTAGACTCATCCAAAGTCACTTTGGACTGCACAGAAGCATGTGTAACAGTGACAGAAAGCAGCATTTATGAGTTTACTGATGCTTGGTATTTAAGAATTTGACAAAAATATTTATAGATCCACTATATTTCTGAGTTTGCAACACATGCACAGAAAAAATAGCTTGTTATATCTTATGCAGTGTTGGGAACCATATAAATACTAAGGTTCTCACACAGGTATCAGAGAAGGAAAAGGTCCAAAATAGTTACAAAACTCATATATGTGCATCCACTTCTTTAGTCCTGTGGACTTGAGAACACTACTTTGCTACCATCTTCTTAGTAGGTGGTACTGTAGTGCTTTCTGTGTCAAATTAAAAACACTATTTGCATTTAAGGCACGGAGGTAGTTTAGGGGTGTTGAGGAGCCACAGGGCCCAGCAATATTTCATGAAGGACCGAAGGATTTTTCAAAGTGTCTAGATGACTTTGGAGCACAAATCCTCCCTACTGTAGTTCTTTCCAGCGACAGATTTTTACATTGTTTTGCACCAGAAAGAGCTCGGTGTGACTGGATTCTGCTCTAACATATTCAGTCTCTCCTTGCCACTGGAACATGGAAGCATTACACTGAAATGTGCAGGCTCTGCCTTTAGCCCCTTTGAGACAGGAATTTCAGCACAGGGCTGTGTCCTTGCATTGCAGCACCGTGCTGAAGGCTCTGGCTAGGCGCATAAGCCTGGAATTTTTAATGCCTCTATGCCACACACCCTGCCCAGGTACTTCCAGTCCAGGAGGTCCGAGAGCCGCTCGGTGCGGTTCCTCTGAATGATCCTCTGGCGCCGGTTCTGCTGGCAGAACCCATACAGGAACTGGGTCAGTTGGTTGCACGACTCGTCCGGCGAGCGGAACCTCCTGTCCACGATGTAGATCCCTGAGGGACACAAGAAAAGGCGAGGTGAGTGGGACTGAAGGTGGGATCTGACCTCTTGCACTTCCAATCTACCTTCTGTCACGTAGCCTTACAAACATTACATGCAGTATATCCTTTTTAATGTTAAAAGGCAGCTACAACTGGAATATTTGTTACCATTCTGATGGAATGGAGAGATGCAGAGGAATATGCTTTTTATTTTTTTTTTTTAAACTTTAACCTTCTTTACCTTTCAGGCTGAAATTCAGCAAATTCTTCAAAACTCAGAGGCTTTGTTGTTGCTGTGTAGGTACGTCCAAAATGGTTCGAGTTTCTGGATAAAGACATACCATTTTCATCTCCCATAATTTTTAAAATACTGACTTCTTAAAGAAAACATAATCTAGTGCTTTCCTAGCTTGCTTTAGAATTCACAAGTGTGGATGGCCAGAATCAGGCTGTAGAAGAGAGGCTGTGTTTTCTGTAGGAATACAAGTGTTTCCATAGAGACAGCTAACTCACATACATCATTCAACAGACAATTCTGGAAGAGAGAGGGCAGAGGTAATCTTTGCCTCTACGTAGTTTGTTGAGATTAGTACTTTATTTTTGCCACCTTCCTTACACCAGGGTGCTGGGAAGAAGAGGGTACCAAACCTTGCAGCTCTCTTAATGGACATGACAGATGCAAAACTACCTTAATGAAGTGCCTGGGGCCGGGACAGTAATTTATGTCAACTCACATCTATGTTTTGGCGGAGAAGAGCAAGTGACCTGTGCTCTGTGATCTTTCTGAAGGGTCTCAAAGACATGTCCACCCAGGCAGGTGTATCTATATTTTGTACCTGGCTCTAACCCTTGCCCCTAGGTCAGGCAAAGCTGGCACCAGTGTGGGGCTGTCACTGCCTGATTGTGAAAACAAGCCAAGGTACTTGAAAGAGGCCCTAGTTTGGGAACATATTCAATATTTGCAGAATCATAGAATGGTTTGGGTTGGAAGGGACCTTAAAGATCATCAGGTTTCAACCCCTGCTGTGGGCAGGGACACCTTCCACTATCCCAGGTTGCTCTGAGCTGTATCCAGCCTGGCCTTGAACACTGCCAGGGATGGGGCAACCAGTTAGCCCTGGCTAACTAAGGAGGAAAGGACAGGGAGGGGTGTGCCTTGCTCTGTACCTCAGGGAGGCCACAGCTTTAGTGACAACTGCACCAGTTGGAAAACAGGGACAATCAGCCCTAAAAGGAGGGTCTACCGAGGCAGAGGATGACTGAAGAGGCAGAATTGTCCTGACATACCAGGCATTGGCTTTCTTCCTCCTCACCACTACTCTCCACTCATGAACCATTTGTAAACCTTCCCAAGCAGATCATTATTTGAAGTAGATTCCTCATATTTCCACAGTTCTTTCTTTTTTTCTTTTTTTTTTTTTTTTTGAAGTCTACATGATAATTTAATGTTCGTTTGAGGAGGGTCAGGTTTCACTGGTCTCGAAGTCCCAGACTATTCCAAGAGAAGCAGACTTTCCTTGATTCTTTGGAAGGCTCAGAGTGTTACAATGCAACCAGAGGCACTAAAGGGAAGTGCTGGGAGACTCTAGTCTAGTATGAGCACTGATGGGTTTGGAAGGATACAGTAGACAAAAAATTAAAGGGATGCAAAAGAGAAATAACCTGGAAAGAGTTTGGATAAATATGACACCTGAAATTACTCGTCCAACTTAACAAGATATTCAGAGCTCTGAATATATTCCCCCAATGAATTCACCTGTCCTAGAGAAACACAAAATTGAGGAGTAAGAGCATAGTTGCTGTGCTTTTTGCTTTCCTAACTCAGAGGTGATATTTTGATGTGCTGTTAAAGTTTTTACCATAAGCTGCTGGGTCAGCAACATGTTCCTGCATGAAACAGCCAAATCCAGAGAGGTTTGTGGTCACACTGGGAATGCCCATCACAGTACACTCAGCTGCAGAAAGAAACAGGCAAAAAGGGTTTCAGGGCAATATACCTGGAATGGTTGCACCTTGAGAGAAAAATAGAAAAAGAAGCAGGCAGACAGAATATCCCATAATACTAGACCTGCTCTGAAAATGTCAAGAGAAAACTATAATAATGCTTTGTTGTGGATTCTGAGGGAAAAAAAAAAGATTAAAAGAAATTTTGAACACAAAAATCACACTGTGCTTGCAAACATATCTTTGAGTTTCAAAGCAGCTAAAACTTTCTGGAAGTGCAGTTTTGAAACAGAGAACCCCAATATACGGTCAAGACTATCTGGATTTTAAATTGGAGCCTGATGTACACCTATGTTCATTAGTTGTTCACAACTCTTTACAGAACTGAATCTCTTAGGAGCAGGAGTATATCAGACTCTGGATTTTGATATTCGTGGTTTGCAAACAGGTCTCTATAGCAAGAAAAAACCAAACAAACAATATAAAAAGCCCACCCCAAAACAACAAACCCCATCATTAACTCAGGACTGCATTCACAGTAGAAGTGGAGCTAATTTTATAAAATCAGAAAATGTATGCATTTTTTGTCATTTTTTCTGTCATAGCCATGAGTAAGGATAACTGCTTACCCTCCTTAAAGAGGTTTTGCCAAGGAGTCTAAGCCTAACCTAAACCAGCATATAAGACTCCTGTCTTAGAAAAGTGCAAAGACATCTACATGGCCTTCATTCATGCCTTCATTCATATGACAATAAAACTGGTGTCTATAAAATCATTATAAATATACCTTAAAAAAGCCCTCTTTGTTTCTGGGAGACTTAAATAGGTATCAACAAAGAAAATATTTTTAAGTCAGAATCTATATGCTCTCTGCATTTTTAGAAATTTCCAGTTACTTCAATGAGATTCACTATCACTGCATGTATTTCTGATAAATAATGTAGCTACGGCATTACATAATTCTCTCAAACTTGTTATCTTGAATTAAATCCACTGAAATATGTCAGCATCAGATTTCTTGCCCTGCTTTTTTTTAACATGTACATTCCTGCACACCTTCTTTTAAAATCCTTCAACCAAGAATTAAGTTTTAAAAATTATTTCTTGTTCTAAAGCTATAGAAAATCAAACGTTTACAAGTTACTATGGGAAAGAGTCCAGTGCACGGACGACTTTGCCAGCAGTAAGATCTTTGCATGGCAGAGGAAACAGACTCTAAAGAGTATTTTCGGCACTCCAGAAGGAACTGGCTGCATCAACAGAATGGGTGTTCTTCTTTCCACACTAGTTACGGGTACAGAATTCCTACCTGGAGTGTAGCCCCAGGGCTCATAGTAAGATGGGAATACACCAAGATGGCAGCCTCTAACAAACTCCTCATAGTCCAAAGGCAGCAAGGGACTTGTTGAAGAAAGAAACTCTGGATGTAAGATCACCTGGATATTCAAAACTTATGTTAGAGATGAAAGAAAACCATCATCGACATATTTTAATTATCAATAAGCTTAGGCAACTTATTCACCCTGGTCTTTTTTTAAGTATCTGGACGACACCTCCTTTGACCATCCATCTGTTACCTAACCCACTTCCCACACTAAAATGGATCCTGCCTGTGTGCATTCTTGTCCTGGAAATATGCCTGATAATGAACCCTTTTTTTTCCTCTGGACAGCTATTTAGCTTTATCATTTTTCATCAAGAAGGACCATGTTCATTGAGAATTAGGCCTAAGGCTGTGGCATTTAGCAAGATTTGGTCTGTTGTACAAAGGTCCAGAGGATATACAAAGGCCTGGAGTGACAGGACAAGGGAGAATGGCTTCACACTGACAGAGAGCAGGTTTAGATTGGATATGAGGAAGAAATTCTCCCCTGTGAGGGTGGTGAGGCCCTGGCACAGGTTGCCCAGAGAAGCTGTGGCTGCCCCATGCTTGGAAGCGTCCAAGGCCAGGCTGGATGGGGTGGGAGCAACCTGGGATAGTGGAAGATGTCTCTGACCATGGCAGGGGTCAGAATGAGATGATCTCTAAGGTCCCTTCCAACCCAAGCCATTCTATGATTTTATTGGGATGTCTCCCTAAGAGGAGGCCTCTGGCAGACACAGCACTTCTGAGCTTCACAGCATTCCCTGAAATAAAGGAATGTTCACCGTACTCAACAGATCTCCTAAGAACGGAGGGAATTTTGAAACCAGACACATTATAGCCCTGTCACCACAAACCTGTGCCTAGGCCAACTAATCGTGCTGAAAGACAACTCTCAAGACCAAAGTTAATTTATCTGCACCACTCTGCAGGTCTTGCGGTCACTGCCCCACATCCACTGCTTAGTTGAGAAGTGCCTTGAATGTGGTGCCCAGCCAGCTTCAGGAGGAAGAAATGTGAGGGAATGGTTTAAACTACTCTGGGCTTATTTCCCTGCATGAACATACCACAGCCATTATTCCATGCCCAGGATATGCTTTTATCCCTTCTTAATAAGATTGTTAGGCTACACACTTGAGTAAACAAATGAATGTACTCAACTAGTAAATGGGCTGTAAACTCATTTTGCAAGCTTAGTTGATCCCAGTGATTCCACTGTCATTGCTGAGGGTATTTTTCACATGCCAGCTGTGTCTGCCTGGATATGTCATACCTCTCTCAAAATTACTTTCTATTTGAAGTTTACAGAATTTTTTCTTAAATTATGTTCAGCTCATTAAGTATTAAGCCTGTTTATGCAGGAGGTAATTTTTCAGTGGTAATGACAGATTTTTACAAACTTGACATCTGCTGTGAAGCACAAGGAGACGTCTGCTGTGTTATATCCTATCTGCCATCTAATGCCTTCAAGCAGTTAATTCTGAGGCATTTTTTACTACATTTGTACACAGTGCATCCTTCCCCCCTACTTTTGTTACATCTAGTGTATTATTAACATATTATGATCCCAGAATTCGTTGGACTTAATGTTCATATGTTAAGCCAGGAAGAAGCAACTAGGAAGTGTAAGAAAATATTTACTCGGGTATTGCCATGGGTTTAAAAAGACAAATCACTGAGAATAAGTCATATGTCATTGCCAGATACTTTGGATCTGGCTTTGAAGAGAAGGTTTGGAAGAGGAAGAATTTGCAATTTTAGGTTCAACTGTGACTAGATAGATATTGAGATAGTCATAGTTAGAATGTCAGAGATTGCCAGAAAAAAACCATCTTTGGCAGACTTGTGAAAGCAGGAGCTGATCATTTCTGTGGTTTGACAAGGTAAACGTGGAAGTAAGGAAAGGATTTATCTGCATAAATGTAGTTTCAACAGGTGATGTAAACATGAGTACAGCATAAACAGGAATTCTTTCTGCTCAGGGTCAAAGCCCTGGTTACCTTCTACAGCAAATGCTGAGCATCAGGGTGCTGCTCTTAAGAGATGAATCAATACTCCAGGAACGTTGGTGCTCAAACCTTGGACCTCCAGTTTTAAGCAACTGAATCTATGTCAGAGTTTTCCCTTTGGGTGCAAATGACCCATGGCACTTTTTTCATTTCAGGAGTAGCAGCTCCTCATTCAGTGCAGGAAGCAGCAATGAAAACAACTCCCTAACCTCAGTTTTCTAACTTGAACTTAACTTGGCTAAACAGCACCTGAGGATCCCCATATAGTGACAGGTTGTTATTCATGGAAAGGGAGGAAGAGAGAAGTACTCTCAGAGTATAATACCACCTATCAGGAATTTAACTGCACTCCCCACATTTACAATCCAGATTGAGAATGTTTAAAGAAATCCCACTTTGTCTCTAAAATGAGAAGGCCAGAACGCACCTTCACACGATCTGTGCGGTGGTTGAACAGGCCAATGCGCCGGATGGTGTTGAGGATTGGGTCATTGCTGTCATCAATCATGTTGTGGGTGGTCACTGGAGGCAGAGAGTGTCTCTGAACACAGAAAAGGCAATCCATAAATCAGACAAACTCTTGGCAAACAGTCCTGTTGCCATTTCCTAAGACTATTGGAGGACAGTGGCAGATTTTGTTGTTGATGTGAATAAGTTTAATTTACCTCAAAATAAATGTACTAACTTCTAAAAGGGTCTACCATTTAATTTTGAAGATTTTTAGTCAATGTTGTATGTCCTTAGAGTTTGATTTCATGTATTTAATAAAATTGGAAGAATCCAGGCTTCAGGAACATCCCAAACTTCACACTTAGTGCAGAATAAAAGAATTAGGAATGCATGTGACTCAAGAAATATCCACGGACTCCCCAAAAGATTAGTTTGTGTCATACTCTGATCGAAAACAATCAGAGCTGATTTTAAATGTTATTGATGAGAAGTATATTTGCTGAAAACTTCTTCCCAATGCACACATATCACTGTATGTCATACAGAATCCTTTTACATCATCACATTTATTATTTAGATTAGATGTTTATATAAATAACACATTTTCTGACCTGAGTTGAAAAGATGGCTCTTTTCATAATGGTTATGTCATCTCGGTCAAGAATCTTGTTCAAGTCTGGGATTTCTCCTCTTCAAAGGAAACACACAACCAATTTTACCAAACAACTCATTATCCTTTTTGTAAAGAAAATGAAGAAATGGCCAACAAGGTCTGATCTGAAGTTTGCTGATATCAACATGACCCTTTCCTTTGTTTTCATGGCCCTTCTATATTCCCTATATTGTGTTCTCCCACTCACTTGCTGACCTACCAATTAGCTTTCAAAAAAAAGCTAAATAATTGGTTCCTTCTGATTTTTGGACACAGCGCATTTTTACTGAAGTTCCAGTCATCTCACCTGTGCTTTGGGTCATTCACTTCCAACTGTCTTCTGAAATGACGTGACTGAATCACTAACACGTATTACTTGGTTTCTGGTGCTTTTTCAAGCTGAAGTAGCTAGTTTTTGACAGTGGGCAAGCCTTTGTGTTATTTAGACATCCCCTGTGTCTCTTATGACTCTTTCCACCGTGGGCTGCTGGTACCTTTAATTTTTTTTCTCTGTGATTTGCCTGTTAAACAAGTGTCTTGTTTATGGTCCTGTATCTTTCTCCCATGCCTTCCTATAGATATCAAAATTCCCTACACAAAGAGCAGAAGCACAGAAACAGCACAGGTAAAGCCACCTGAACATGTGCCTCTGCAAGGCAGAGCAAAGCAACCTCTTCACTCACTTCAGGAGGGCATCGTAGAGCTTCCTTCCAAACTTTTCTTTCACGGATTGTGCAGTGTCCCTAGGAAGATAAATAAATATATGTATAAAACAAGAGAATCCAGGACAAAAGCAGTATAAAAGAGATTCCTGATGTCAGAAATTAAACTTATATACTGATGGAACCAGGGATGCAGAGGCAGACAGAGGTCTGGTTCTCAAAGCTCTTTTCTCCATCCAGCAGCCGTGCTGATGGATTCCAGCAGAACTGAGGATTTGACCTGCATCTACAGATGAATGCACTGGGAAAGCCAGGGGAAGGCTTCGCTAGGGATTCCTTCTAATCCTCTGCTCTGATCAGTGGAGCATATGTCAGCTGTGAAAAAGAGACCATATATATGACCCTAGGTGCTATAACATGATCATTAATAATGGACAGAGAGATCTCCAACTTCTCTTGACCTAGAAGAGAGATGCAAGATGTAAGAATTAAACCAATAGGGGTTTTCAAAGCAAGCTTCCCCCTTCACTTTCTCCCCTATTTCCCAACTCAAAGACTTTTGGAAACAAGTGTTAGACTAAAAGGTAGTTTGTCTTAATTAGTTTGCAAAACAAAAAAAAATCCTGAAAAGCTCAGGCCAAGGTTTAAGCTATTAATTAGGCCTGCGTCAGACAAATGTTATATTTTAGCTAAGGAAGAACTCCAGTGAACCACTGTTCTACATGCAAAGAGTAATTTTTATTATTCTGCCCCTGTCTGAAAGTTCCATTGTCAAAACAGCAAATGCACTCTTAATTTCAGTAAATCCAATGTGAGTGAAGCTTCACTGCATTGAACTTTTCCTGCCTTTCTGATTTCTAATTATATTTTGGGCTGAGACAAAACTTGTTAAGTGAAATCCTAAACTTTAGCAAGCTGGGAATCTACATACATGTTTCTCGGTGCTCTCTCTCAGCTCACATAGACACAAAAGTTGATGAGTTAATTTTGGGTGAGTTGTAAAGCAGCTAAACGTCAAACCACACTGATCCAAACCCCAGCAGGATAGTTCCCACATGACTATATTTTCATAGACTGCCATGCACTATATCTATAATTTAACTCAGATGGGATAGACTGCTTTCTCAGAAGCAGATGAAAAGAGGGATTTTATATCCCAAATCAGCCATCACCTATTAATTTGTAAGTGCTGTATTCCTTTATAAGTGCCAGCCTGTTCTTGTCTTTAATTTCTGTGGCATCCTGAAAATCACCTGATATTATTATGCAATACTGCTAGCAGCTGGGTTTATACTGGAGCTCCAGATTATGATCATGATAATGCTACATACAATGGTGCAGAGGGTCTCTTGCTTCTCAGAGAAAAAAAGAGCTGGAAGCAGCAATTTTTGCATGATTTCACATCTTTAGTTTTATCTTTACTGTTATTATTGTGCCTGCATTACTGAGTACCAGAGAAATAACCATGCACTAGGGATACAACATGGAAAAGCCTTTGCATATTTCATGTAATCTAAACCTTCCTAACACCCATCTATTGTTTATTTCATATGTACCTGTTGTATTCTATTCAAACACGACATCCTTTCTGTCAAGCATAAAGCAGAGGCCAAAAGCATTTCAGAGAATGATTCCTGTGACTCATCACACTTCCAGAGTGGAATAGGATAAAACATCATTTGGACTGAACAATTGGTCTCCACTGGCAGTGAAGGCAGCTCAAGACACATTATTTTTAGGAAGCCAAAGATGGACAATTAATCCCAGTCTCTACACCAGTGGTACCTGCTTCCAGAGTGGCAGCCAGGTAGAATGTATCCTGTGAGTCCCAAGAAGTTGCTAAATTATCCAGAGATAATTTCGACAGCAGAATGATTCCTCATATCTGCCTTCTTTTCCAGGTATGGCAAAAGGTACATGATTTCAGTGACCCTTGTTGAACTATTTCTGTCACTGTTTTTCTAGAAATTTAATATCCATTAGTCAAGTACTTCAACTTGATTACTGATATCCAGAAACCTGAGCCAGAGATCGTCTGCCGGAGGCATTAATGAGCTGACACAAAAATTAGTATCTTTCTCTGAAGTGCCTTTCATTTACAGATCTCTAAATTGGTTAGACTTCTATCATTTCATAAATATAGAACTGGCATCACAAAGAGGTTAAACACAGTGAGAGAAGGGTATAAAAGCAGAAGCTGGGGTTTAGTCTCTAGTTTTAACACCAGTTTCCTTACTTCTGCACAGAGTTTAACCACTGTAGCCACCTGATAAGTTGCAAATTTCCATTTCTCTGCTTAGAGAATTAAGCTATAAATATATTGTGTGCAATGGCATTTTTCACGTTTCAAAACAAAAGTCATCCCTGATAACCCATCACTGATTTTGTTTATGAATGTGAAGCTTCAGTTTTGCCACATCACTTAGTTCAGAACTACCTCACAATAGACATATTTTCCTATACAGAATCACACAGCATTTAAAGTGAGGTGAGAGTTAATCCTGCTCTTGCTTTGCTCTTTTGTTTGGAAAGTTGCAAAATGAGTAGGGCTGTGACAGTTTTCCCTTTATAGCTGTAAGTTTCACTGCTTGGGTATGGCCACTGCTTGTCGTACTGCATACAGAAAATTATAGACAATTGTTATCAACTGTTGTTCTGCTGGATCACACAGTGCAATTTCCATATTTTTAAATAAAAGAGGATGTGTAATTGATTTCTTTTTCCCACAGAGAAGCTCACTGTGATAAATGAGGAGGCAGTCCTTATTTTGAGAGAGCTCTGTGGCACATTCAAAGAGAGTACCAGAAAAATCCAGAACACAGCCAGAACACTGTATTTTCTAGAACATTTGACTTTGTTGCTGCAAAACAAGTACTGCTTGCAAATAGAACGGCAAGGCATGTTTACTAAAAATAACCTAGGACAAAAAAAAAAAAAAACTAAAAGGAGAAATATTTGACCTTATTTATCTTTCCCATCTCTTTCATCCCTGAAATACATTCTAGTTACCCACAGTCCTCAGTTTTAGCAAAAAGAAGGAGCATTATTCTCCAGCTGAGACTTTTGCATGTATCCACAACAGACTGTATGAGGGTGGGAATGGCAATTACCAGAGCTGCTTCCGGACTGCTTGTCCTTTCAAGGTTTCCACGTTGAAATTGTTGGTCTTTGCCGGCATGATAAAGAACACAACAACTGTAACATCAGTCTTGTGAACCTACATGACAAGAAATGGAGAGGAATTAAAAAAAAAAAAAAAAATCTCACTACAGGGTATCATAGCCAGCTTTAAGATTTAGTCACAGGAAACGCCAAACACAGTTTGGTTTTCCAGGAAGGCTCTGATCTTTTAGCTCTTGCTACAGATGAAGTTTTGTCAAATCAGAGATCAAGACAGAGGTGTCACCCAGTTTCAGTCTGGGCAATCACATCTTCCTGAGTTCTCATGGTTTAGAGATCATGGCTTTGGACATGCACGTAAACTGCAAAAAAATAAAAATCCTATACCCTTTCTCACCTGACAAAAACTGTGTTGGCTCCAAGGAGTGAGTGATTGGTTTACTAGCTGAGGTATGCCTAGGCATGAGATGAGGGATTCCCTACAGCAGCAGGTGTATGGGCAGAGTGAGAACAACCATTTTGTAACTGAAACCCTGGCAAAGAACTGCCACACTCAAGAAAAGCCACAAGTAACTTCTTGCTCATCTCTCCCATCCAGCTACTGCAAAGGCAAAAAGTACTTGCTGTAAATTCTGACCCTTTATTTCTAGATGGTTTCACTTGCTGGTTTCTCCTGTGCATGAACAAGGTTCAAAATACCAGGTCCCTTCCTTGCTGCATGAATGAGGTTCTACTCCTGCCAGCAACTGTTTAAAGAAAAGCTAAGGGTGAACTCTGTTCAGAGCTGTAAAAATTAAATTACTTTGAATTGCCTCCATTTCAAATTTTAAATACACAAACATGCTGTTAGTGTGCCTTCTCTCAGATTGACACAGAGGGAAATGTACGATATAAAATAACCTATGGGAGTCATCTATCATGTTAATGTTAATTAAATGTTCTTCCCTCTCTTCAAAGCAGGTTCCAAGTCCATCATGCCACGATCCCAGTGTGCATTAACAATCTCTCCCAACATCCATATTTTATTTCCAAAATTGTAGTAAGGTTTTCAAGCAGCAGAGGAAAATGTCTCTACAAAATAAAACAATTCCATGCAATGATTTGTATTTTTTAGGTTCAGCCACACCACTGGGACTTGTTTAGGAAGCATCATCATTTCCAGATTTGTAATTAGTACAGGTAGTCTGCCACTCCCAATGGAATTACCTCTTGAAATAATTACAAAGCAAGTGTTGCTAGAACAGCTAATCAGATGCCAGCATCTACACTGGAAGAATAATGCAATAAATCCAGGCTCAGCTTATCGCCGTGGGGGTGTTGGTTGAGTAACTGCTGCTTGTCCCAAGGGGAACCTTTAGCTAAGGAACCCCTGGCAGTGCTTCTTGGCACCTCGCAAGCCAGCTCTTTCACCCGTGTGATGGAAACACACAGCCACGCTCACACTGAGCTAGCCAGCTCAGGCGTCACTAGAGGCAAAAGAGTTCGAGGTGGCCCTCGCGTGGAACACTGAAGTTTATTACTTATCTGTCTCGATGCAGTCCAAGGAGGAAAGGAGGCAAGGAGGCGAGGGAGCAAGCGAAAGGACAAGGCAAGGGGCGAGGCAGCAAGGGGACACACTTCCGTTCGGGATAGCCTTATAAAGGGATACAGGAGGGAGCTGGGGTGATACAACAATAGCCAATGGGGATAAGGAGGGGACAGAGTGGGGGCTGGATTACATCCTCTTAAGGGATACAAGGGGCATCTGTCTGTTGGCCAGTCAGACAGACTGAATCTCCATAGGGTCAGTGGGGGAGGCCTTTCTCACTGAGGTAAAGGGGAGTCTTGCACTTTGGAGCCTGCCCACCAGCGGGCCCCCTCTGTACCTGGGCTCTCTGGCCCCCTGGCCACCACAACTGTTGGTTCAGCCGATATCCATCAGCTTATGGGAGAAGCAACAGTACACTGTTCTATAGAGCTTGGGAAAACTAGCCCCGGTTTCCTTTAATTTCCATCAGCTTTGCTTGCCATGGATGTCATCAGGAAGAATTTCTTCACAGAAAGGGTGATCAGGCAGTGCAAGGGGCTGCCCAGAGAGGTGGTGGAGTCACCCTCCCTGGAAGTGTTCAGTAAACAATTGGACATGGCTCTTAGTGCCATGGTCTAGTTTACAAAGTGGTGATTGGCCAAAGGTTGGACTCAATTATCTTGGAGGTCTTTTCCAACCTTAAAGATTTTATGATTCTATGATATAAATCATTAGCTGCAATAAGAGATTGCTGCAATAATTGCTCAGGCAATTCTTCCCCTCTTATCACACAAGACCTTCCATGTTATCAGCATTCACAGATAACAGCCATGTAAATGCCATTAACAGGTAGCTCATCTTGCACAGCACTGCTGAACAACTGACTTCTGTTGTGGAAGAAATACTTCAGTTCTGTGAGGTGATTTGTGTGAATGAAGGGATTAAGAATTTCCAGAAAATCCAGAGGCTCTAAATGGCGTATTAATAGAAGGTGGCGGTAGAACAAATGTACTCAGGGCTTTGATCATTAGTGATTCTTTGGTCCCTGCTGACAATGCAGTATCATAATATTTATCCATATTTTTCCAAGTCATTCAATTGATAAGAGCATGAAAGACAGAATCTGGAACAACAGCTAATTGACCTTTGCCAGATGACTGAAAACCAATTAGTGTTTTTTCTGGGTTTTATTTTCAATATACCAGTCTTTGGGACACATCTGGAGACATTTTCAATGACCTCACTGTAGGTGGTAAGGGCTCTGCTCTGTGATTTTTAACAAGGCCTTGCTCTTATCTTCATTTAAGTACTCCATAAAGGCATTTGGAAACATTGCACTCATTTTGTAGCTGAGGAAACAGAACCATGGAGAACTGAGTGGCTTCCCACTGCTTTTCACCAGGCCACTGTCACTCTGTGAATTTTAATGCAAGATTCCCATCCAGTGTGGCAGCGGTACTCAGAGATTTAAGAGATCATGATCAGGACCTAATGAATTGAGCAATTTGCTTAAAAGGATGTTTCTAAAAAGCAGCATTAAAGGCTTACTTTTATTTCCATTATAATATATAAGCCATCAGGGCAAACTGTAGAATACTATTTTCATTACTTCTCTCTGAAAACCAGGGAGGCCACCATGGATTAACTTCTTGAACTATATAATCAATTATTTTTAAACTGTCTGAAATCATCATATATTCTGATGGTTCAGGAAGAGAGCCCTGTGAAAACTGCGACTATTGCATAATTAGTTTCCTATAAACCAGTGTATTGAAAGGGAATTTTTGCAGGTGTCTTCCACGGTACGGTAAGTTTGAGCATAAGTTCTATGCTTTCAATAGCTGTGTACGCTTTCTTACCCTCAGCAAAAAGTTTAATCTTGATAAGGCTTCTAGAAACATATCAGCTCCTTTGTTGGAAAACTCGTATCTCCCAGCAATGAAGAAAAACAAGGTCTTGTCAAGATCGAAGTCAAGGTGGCTGAAAGCAAGAAAGCAGACAAGAACAAAGTATTTCTCAAGATACAATCAAACAAAACACACAACAGCTTTCTACTCTGGAGGAACTTATTATCCCAAGAGAAAAATGAAAGTGAGGCTTTTCTGCTGTGTTTAAATTGACTATCTTAATCTGACAAACTGCATCTTGGGCAAATAACAAACAGATCAAAATTTGCTGTCTGATATCACAATCAGTTAAGCAGAGTCAGATCTGGTGCCTAAAATTCCCTTAGATTCTGACTGAGAAATCCCAGACAGATATTTGAATAAGCTGGTTTCAATATTTCCACTCCTCTATGAAGTACTTGTTAGTCCTCCTGCTTTGGTTCTTGCTTTAAATAGTGTTGGACAAGCGTTGCTAATTTTTGAAAAGTAAAAGCATACCCATAGAAATGACCTCGAATGAACTCTTGGATCCTAGCCTTGTACATGGAATGCAAATTCTGAAACTCATGCATTGCTGAAAATTTCTTAATGTTCAAGCCATTTGGGGTGACAACATCTGGAAAAGCAGAGAAAAGGCAGAGGTAGACATCTTCAGAGTCAGAGAAATCTTTAAGGAAAGAACCAATGTGTCTCTCAGCTTTATGTGAACAGGTTATGTCTTTATGTTACTCAGGGGGAGGGAACAGTACTGCCTCCACAAAGCTCTTGCACGTGGCTCTCCACGGTCTGCAGCATCAAAGCAGCTTTCATCTGTCCTCAGCACTGGGTAGACCCTGCCCTTTTGTCCTGTCAAGACCCCAGTAAAGTCTCCATTGAGCCACATGTTTGTTGTGCAATTTGCCCTTTACCTCTTTATCCTTGATATCACCGTTGCCTGCTCTATCACTATAGATTGAGAGGCCCTGGAAGCAGAAACTGTGCTGTACTATGCCCTTGTTTCCTGCATGGCACAGGAGATATCCATTCTATCAAAACTTCTGAGGATTTATCAAAAAAGGGAGCATATAAGAAACCTTTTTTAAAACAGCCTCTTTCCAGTAATCAGTTGCGTTTCTCCTAAAAACGGACACAGAATAGTACGCTTTACATTTTTATCATTGCTCTCCTCCAAGATTCTAAAGGATCTTACAGTTAAAATTTGTTCATTTCCAGCATTTTGAAGGTAGACTTATGGGATATACACAGAAGACAGGCACTGAAATTCAGTAACTCTTAGCCTTCCCGGTAGACCGCAGCAGCTATTCAAAGGCTTGCCCTAAATCCAGTCCAAGTAAGTGGAAAGAATGCCATTTTCTGTCCTTTGAACTGGGTTATGAATGGAAATGAAAGGGAAGGCCAGTTCCTCAGCAGATGTATTTCATGGCAACACAACTGACTGAAGCAGACCTATACTTCTTCATGATACCAGAGATTCTTCAAATACAAGCCATCTCCAAAGAAGCAAGAAGCACTTGCTTCTTGCAGTGGTGCTGATTCCATCCTTGTTCTCCTGAAAAGTGTCATAACCATGAACTGGAGTAACTTTAAAAGTCCTGTACGGCAT
Organism: Cnemophilus loriae; assembly: GCA_013397755.1. Taxonomy (NCBI): domain Eukaryota; kingdom Metazoa; phylum Chordata; class Aves; order Passeriformes; family Corvidae; genus Cnemophilus; species Cnemophilus loriae. Next base: position 72,312 of record VZTF01001132.1, read on the forward strand.
CCAAAGGCCCTTCAGTAAGATATGATTCCCTACAACACGTGGTTCCTGCAAACCAAACAGCTCCTCTTGTGATCTCGGTGCTCACCGTCAATCCTCCCATACACCAGGGTTACTCACGCTAGTACAGCCCCTTGCTTGCCACTGATACAGGTCTTGGACATCACTGCTATCGTGGCCCTTCAGCCACAGGTGCCTGACATTCACTGTCCCCACTCCTTCCCCCATCAGTAGAGGTTTGCCTGTCTAGCAGTAACATTCTGACCTAATATAAAACTGTGTCTTATTTCTGGCCAACTTATAAGTGAGTTCTTTAAAACACCTCTGACTCCTCTGGTTAATTCCATATCCAGGTGATCTTAAAATAAGTACAATCAGTTCCCTTTATGCTGCCCAGTCTACTTGTCTGACATTATGCAAATGCCACACCCATTTTTACTTACTTCCTTGAAAATTACAGTCTGCTTCAGCAATATGTGTGTTTCCCTGGCATGTAAGTGATCTCTGATTAAACTTTCACCTGTAAAACGTCCTGAAACACTCTAGGTTAAACAGCAACAGATAAAAATATAACCTTTAGTAGTAACCATGAAATAGCAAAAGTCTTGATGGATCTGTTTCTGGAATACCACATTTGAAACTAAAGACAATGAAATCTTTACGTGTTAGGTACTTAAGATTTGGTTTTCAATGACAAAACAGTCTTGGTGGACCTGAGGAGAAAACTTGTCCTTTTACCTTCTCCTACCCATCACTTAATTCTCTGAACGAAGACCTCTGGGGGGAGGGAACAGAGCAGAAACACCCTCCATTGTCTTTACCAACAACATAGCTTCTCCTTTCTCTGACCCGCTTCTTGTTCTGCGTGGAGGAACTGGCTCATGCAGGACACAGCTTTGAGACTCCAACCATTTCAAACTCTTCCCGTTAAAGGAAGAATCCCTGTCTGGGTATTTCTGGCAGGTTTCCTTCCACTCTCACATTTATTTATCAGGGAGTTTTGGACAGTCTCACCCATCAGCAGCAGCCTATGTATAACCTACTCCCATGTTCTTCGGTTTAACTGCAGTTTCGTTTACCTTTTCATGAGAATTGGGGCTCAATCCAGCTCTCATTTAAGGCTTTGAGATTCATGACAGAAGTGGTGGCCCAAAGAACCCAGCTCACTATTTCTGTTCAACATACAGGAATATTTTGAACGTGTGTGAGGGATGAAGTGATGAAAGAGAACTTGATCCCTATGCTAACTGTTGTTGTTTAATAAATTAATGACATTTTTGTTTGAAAAATCCTCCCAAGTAGGTCAGATCAGAATCTTTAGACTTCTGTATTTATAGGAAAGAAACTGGCATTGTTTTAAGTAATATTAGCACAGAATGAAGTTTTCTCTTGATAGATCACTAACATTCAGAGTTGACTCATACTTTTTCAGAGTTTCCTTCTCTGATTTTGATCAAATATATACAGATAGGAAGCCTAGATCTAGAACTCAACTGATACCTGAGTCTCTTGGAATTTGGATTCAGTCTTCTCTACTGCTAATAAGAAATATGTTTCATATCTGAGTGAAAATACTAGAAATCCCACAACATCAGTTTTCAAATCACAAGAATATAACTTATGATCACTGACAGAATCTTGCTGGATACTTTTGACAAATATGGTTTGATGAATTGTTGATTATGTAACAACTGCAGCAAGTGGGATCAGCAGTAATTCTGCCAGGCAGTAATTCTGCCATGTTTAGACTGGCAAATTGGCCTTTGTCCTGCTGCAAAAGTTCTCTATATAATCAGGTTTACTAAATTTTAAAAAGACTTTTCTAAGTGATGAAATTTATAATTTCAACTGTAATCCAAGTTTGATGTTAAAGAGGAGTAGCAGAGGCAGGTCAAATTAGCACACTTCTGAGTTATTTTTAGCTAACAATTTGGTTACAAACTTCATGTCTCAATAAATGCAAATAAAAGTTAACTGTGCCAATTCAGCATCCCCCTTTTAAATGTTTATTTTTTAAGTGGATTGAGAAATGTACACATGCTTTCAGTATTCATGTTCCTTTGCAGAATTCAAGCTCAATGACCTACTGAAGGATTCCTGGACTTTCCAAACAATCAATGTCTGTGCAGATTTCACAACTTCAGAAAGAATAAATAGTGTGAGAATAGGCTCCTCCATGGTTTATTTGTGGTCTTGGATTTAGAGAAACTGTTAAAGTACTTATTCACATCAGAACATACTTCCCACTTACAGTTGTCTCTTAGGATTTGGGGTGGCAATTCCTACTGAATTTCTTTCTAGCTATGTCAGCATGTGTCAGTAATTTTTTAACCCAAACATTAAGTATATTTACTTGGTTTCTTCAAAGTTGCAAGAATAATCACAAAAAGCTCAGGCTTGTGAATCTCTGTGCATGGAATTCTGTTCCGCTCCAACTGATGTTCTATCTGTGAGCAGTCTGGAGATTTTCTTCCCCAGATTAAACTGGATTCAGACTCATTTCAGTCTCCTAAAATCCCAAAACACAGACTATGATTTTCAAGGGTAGCTGTTGTGGGGAGAAGTCTCATGCCTACATAAAACAGTCTGATTTTCAGACTGCTCAGCACCTGGTAAAAATCAAGATCTCTCAGAGATATCCCAGTTTAAATGACTGAACTTCAGTGACTTTTAAGATATGGCTTTCATTCTTAAAATAAAATGAAAAAGGTAATCTAAGTCCACCATCCTATTGACAGCTAGTCAGGAATGAGGCAAAGGATTCCATGAACAGGTCTTTTGTTCTGGTTCAGGAACCACAATGCGGCTTGAAGCATTGAAGTTAACCAGGATAACAGTCCCAAACTATAATTAGCACTGCAAATCAACCAATTACTCTACAAGGAATAAGAAAAAAAAAAATCAAACAAACCAAAAAACAAACCCAAACAAAAAAATTCATTCGAGCATTGTTATATTTAAAATAACCAAGATATGAACACACCTGCTAGATAGTCTCCAAAACTGTTGTGCAGTTTTCCCCTCATGGTGCCTGCCTGCACATGGAGTATTGGGGTTTATCCCTATAAAGCACTGAGATGATTTAAAAAGAACTTTAATGGCACATCAAACTGGGATCATGACCTCCTTCAAAATCCATGCATGGAACAGGACAAGGTTTCTAAGTTTCATATTTTATAAGACTAATATGAAGGGGAAAACCAGACAAATTATTGGGCACACAACTATTTCAAGCTCTTCTTGTTGGCCTAATAGAAAATATTTTATCTATATGAAGCTTATCATGGTTCAGTTCTAAAAGCATGGAAACCCTGCCACACACAAAATTCCTGAAGGTGAGGAGTCCTTGCAAAAAAAGCCTAACATCCATAGAAAATTGGTTAATCCCTGTAGCATAGCCAGACATGCCTATGCACATGTCCTTTCTCTTCATGTTTGCATACCTGTCTCTATTATGTTCATTCAGTCTAATGAAATGCAGACATTCGGAGGAAATACAGTAAAAAAATAATTCAGGTCTTACCAGGGCTTTTTTTAAGCATATGTTCTGCTTCTGTAGCTGTGATCTGGGAGACTGTAGTGAACACGTGGGCACAATGCACAGATGCCCGTTCCATACAGTACCGATGGTAAATCTGCCTCTCTCCAGCCTCCTTGTCAATGTCAAACTGTTAATTAACAAAACAAACAAAAAAGACACTTGTGTGACGTGACCATCAGACTGTCTCCCTCAGGGAAGGTTTCTCCTGCTAGGCATTTCCCCAGGGAATTAGAGCCATGCGATTCTGCTGCTGTTTTTGAACTATTCTGGTTTTTGAACTATTTTATCAACTTCAAAGACTTTGAAAGAGCAAGAGAGCTCTCAGTTCCTGCTTGTTCCTGAAAAAAAATTGCCGCTCTGCCATGGAAGGAAATCTAGATTAATGATCCCATGAAAAGTAAGGATCTGTGGAATTTGGCCTGCTGGCTGGCAATACATGATGTTGCAGTTTCCCTGGGCTTATTGGAAAACCTGGGAGAGCAGGGAGGTTGCTGGTAGCTGAAGGGGAGAGAAGAAAAAAGGAATAGGGATGAGGACAGAACCTGGGGACTGGGTAGAATGGTGGGAATCACAGGTAGGCAAGAGAGAAATGGAGCTGTGGTGGAGAGGCAGGATATAAAGACTCAGTCACAAATCCCAAGGGAAGAAAGAAAATAGAAAACAAGATATTTTCTGACACTCAGAGATGGTCTTCCTTTAACTTCATCACTGTTACTTGCTGCTTCTTGTGTTTCAGTTTGAAGTCCCTTGATTTTTAGAGGCAGATGTAAATTAAACTGCTAGATAACACGTTCCAAAGTGTTTCTAAATCACCTTTAAACCTTGCAGCTACCCTTTTTTTGACTGAGCTTATGTTATCCTGATGCAAAGAAAATGCACAATTCCCTTGAACCCATGCTTAAGGGTTCAAATGTTCAATAACAGTGTCCGCTGCAAAATCACTACAACGTAGTCTAAAAAAGGTGTCAATGCTTTCAATTAAATCACAATCCTTTTAGTCTTCCATGATGCTTCACTTCTGGAAACAGAAGTCTTAACCCTCTAAGGTCAAAAGCATTGGCACCCAATGGCCTGTGTGAGTTCCATGGAGGGTGACAACGACTCTCAATGAGCTCTGTCATGATCGCTGCCTAATGCTGGCTGCACAGCCTGATTTTGATTGCATTTGACTGTGTAACTTCATTGACCGTAATAGCTTTAACCCTTATCACAGACAGGGCAGACAGCACTTTCTATAGCTAGGACTGTGTGACCCCGCCATGGCCAGTTGCTTTTAGCACTTCAGAACTTGGACAGAAGTAAAGCTATTTAGACTGTGACCTGCTGGTACAGAACATACTGTAAGAAAGTTGATACAATGTGAACTATTTCAGGGAGCTAGAGTGAAGCAAACAACTTATTTTCACTTAGATAGCTGTAGACACAGATGTAGATATAGATATCTTACAACTGCTTTGCTAAGAAAGTTAATTGCTTTTATCTGCTCTAATTCTGCAGCACTGCTACACTACTTGTGGGAAAGTGGCTTCCACTATATTAGTTGAAAATGCCACCCTAACCACCCTAGTGTGACCAAAAAAAAGGACTCTTGAAAAATCTCAGCTGAAAACTTCCAAGGAAACTAGATGCTTTATTGTGGTATTAACGATCCCCTAGATGAAGAACTTTTCTACTTTTGTCAAATACACTTTACCACACAATGCGCTAAATATTATGATACCGTTTCTCAGTCGTATCATCATATATCATATTTTCCACATTCCCCATAAGAATTTTAGAGCATGAAATACAAAAGATGATATTTTCTGTAGAACATACATCTTGTTTGCCACAGAAGTCAAGTGGTAGAAAAAGCACAGAGAAGAGAAAAAGAAAGGGGAATTCATTTGACTCCTTATAGTGCCACAGGTCTCAGCATCGTGCTTGGCTTACACCCAACTGATTCACAAGCAGCTCTTAACTGCATATTTGATTGTTCAAACATTCTGTGCAAAAAAGACACAAAATGGGATGGTTCTTTAGCATGCTGGACAAACACATGAATGGGATGGACACCATAGCACACTCAGAACTATGCAAATCTTTTCAAACACATCTGACTTTCTATTAAAAAGAATTTTTAAATTGCTAGCAAGCAAATAGCTGGTCAAATGTCCAAGGATTTTTTTTCCCTTTTCACTTTCTCAGCAAGAATGGGTTTTAATCACAAAATGTGATTAAAAACTAAATTTGGGACATGTTCAGTAACTGTAGATAAACACTCCCTGTAACACTACTGGGACAAAGGCTCATAAAAAGATTGTTAAGCACTATGGCTTATTTCTAGTTAACTTTTATTTCTTCGGTTGCATGAAAAGACTTTACACATTTAACACATATCGGTGTTTATTGCTTCATTGCTATTCATTTTTCCATCTTTTGGAAACAGGAAGTATTTTATTTTGCATGTGCTTGTGCACCTTTTGGCATGTTTTTGCAAAGGTACACAATTCCACATCTATTAGGAAGTACAAACAGAGATCATGGCATTCTCACATTTCATTTGCTCTCACTCTCCAGCAGCTTCCAGCACCAATCAGTAAAGCAAGACCTTGACTTTTGACCTCAGTGTGGAGTAAGAACTGCGCACTTCTGAGCAGGCTAGACAAGCGACTTCAGAAAAGAGCCTTAGCCAAGTTGAAGGGCAGGTTAAATGAAAATTAATTGATGAGACAGTGCAGGTGACAAATTTAGCCCACCCAGTCCTGAGCAAAGACAGCTGAGCCTGCTCTGACAATCTCCAGAATTAGAGGCACTGTGGGGCATAGGGCAAGATGCTGAAACCAGTAGGACACCAGGGCAGCTTCTCACCCCCAACCCAATGTTCCTGCTCAGCATGCAGCCCTGCTCTCTGTCCTGCCCAGCTCAGGCTCCCGTGAACTCTGTTCCATATCCTTCGTGTTCAGCGAGAGCAAAGCGAGATACCCGTGAAGTGCGTCACGCCTGCTTTTGTTTGTTTGCTGTTATCAGCAAATGGGAACAGTAGCAAAGCCACAGATGACAGCTGCATCAAGAGAAAAACAGATCTAAGTCGGATGAAGTGTTTACAGAACCCTTTAGGGTGGAAGAGGCTCTTACGATCCTTGAGTCCAACCATTTCTTTCCTCAGTGATATTTAACAACTTCAATATCCACTTCCCTGTGAGTTTATTGGAGGATCCCTTCCTTCCCTGACCGGTAGAAACCAAGCAGATTATTAGATTTACAAGATGGCAAGGATTAGAAGGGGAAATGACTCCCTTATAAGGCCACTCTAATTTCAAAGCAAAGCAGGAAGATGTTCCACAGGTATCATGCTTTGGAGTAAAATTTCCATTTGCCGCAGTGCAGTTCTGAGGGAAAATTTCAGCTCATTTCTGTCTTTTCTATGGATCAATGTAATGACCATAACATCTCATTCATGTCTTAAAATTCAACATGTTAGGAGGCACAGCAGGTAATCACTGAGCCTCCCAGCACGACATTCTGCTTAAGACAGCTAAGATGAACTTTGAATGAAAAAGAAGAGGATGTCAAGCAGTTATGTTTCTTCTGGAAACAGTTGCTGAAGTAGCAAATCCAAATCAGCCATTCCTACTTCAAAATTATAAAGACAAATTGCAAAGTATTTCCAAAACACAAGGATCATTTGAGAGTGGAAAAGGAGGAAGGACTATGTTAGCCATCTAAATACTTGTCTGAAAGAAAGACAAATTATTTGCCACAGTCTGCATAGCATCTCTAGATACTGATATTAGGCTATGCTTTCCTAAAGAAAAAAAAAGTATGGTGAAAACCAACAGAAGTGAAACCAATACAAATTCAAACTGGAATTAATATATGCAATTTTCCTAAATAAAACATTATGACACCTTTGCAGAAATAATACAGACTACCCTCACCATTTAAACCTTGCCTCAAGAGTGGATAATATCTCTGTAAATATTTTGTAATTCACATTAAGGGTATAGGTTTGATGCATGAAGATTTTAAACAGAGAATGAAATAATCTCTCTTGTTCTTTTAAAACAGTAGTACACTCAAGTTCAAAGTGATTCTGCAGGACCAAGGAACAGTCAGAGACTGGTTTGAAGTTCAAATTCCTTACCTACTAAAAGGTAGAGTGGAAACATTTTTGCTTCCAGCATAATCTCACTGGCTGCCAATGTCAGAATTAGGTAAGAACTACTCCCTTAAAATCCAGCTTACATCAAATTTACCTCCAATTGGCTGTTACCTTGTGCAAGGTAACATTCTGGTATAGCTCTGCTAGGCCAAAAGAGAATGAAATTGACACTTCCTGGCTTAAATCAGATTTCCATCAGCTGCTCTGCTGACAAAGTGGATTAGCTTTGTGTAACAGTGAGCTCGGTGACAAACTGGACAGTACAGCACTAAGTGGAGTGAGATATTGTCAGCAAAAAAGCTCTTGACTGTTCATTTTCATTGAGATTTTTATTGCTTTTCCTTTTAGACTTCTTGGGACACAATTTTCCACCACTTTGCCAATGGGATTCAGCTGCATCTGCACGAGCTGAATGAAAATGTTCCAAGTTCTAAAGAGATTGGCAGGGCAACCGAAGGAAAAAGCCAATGAAGAATATGACTAAACTTTTTTTTCTTCTCCTTAAAACACTTTTCCCATTAAACTCAAAGTGTTTTTTAGTAAGAAGCATCAGAGGCTGAAGCATACAAACTTCTACATTATGCCAGGCCAGTGGTCCCAAAAATCATTTCAGATGATGACTTCCCAGATGAAATTCCAGGCTAAATCATTTCCCAAAACATGCTGTTTATTCACCTAGGAACTCGTCTGGATCATCAGTGTCTCTGTCAATTTATGAAAGGTGCTGGTCTATTTAAAACTCTAGAGGGTTGAAAGGATGCCAAAAAATCCCCACATAAAACAAACAAAAAACTAAATGAGTCCACTTAAACAATGGGGAAAACAGTAACAAATTAACTTTCTCAATCTTCAGCTGAGAAGTCAATTCCTCCTAAAGAGAGAAAGGCTTCACAGACTCAGAGATTATTTTTCACAGAAATTCCTAACCTTTAGCTATTTTGGTTTGGTTCAGTTTGTCTTGGCAACAAACATCGTCTTCCACTCACCAATGTAAAAGCTATACTAGACATGGAGATAATGGGAAAATGCCCTGGTGGTTGGACTATTTAGATATACAAAAGTTCTTAAACTTCTTTTGAGAATTAAACTCAAAATAAACCCTGCTTGTTATTGAAATTAGGAAGTGTTATGTTTGGAAGAGTTCAAGCCAGTAACCCATAGGTTTGGTGAGCATTCCTCGGCCCAGTCATCTACCCAGGGTTCTTCAAATGCTTAAAAGTAGATAAAAATAAAGACACTGCCAGTTACTGTACAAGTTACCCTCTGCTTTGTTCTTTTGGTTTTCCCTCCCTTCCTTTCTCCACGATGAGAGTGAATTAAATGTGAATCTAGGAACTAAAATATGCACTTGCACTTGCAGCCCCCCAGAAAATGTCCTCTTACAGATTACAGGCTGACACGTGCCCTCAGCTCATGAAACAAGGAGTTTTGGTAGCCTACAGTTCAAGACTCTACTGATCTTGCATCTTCTAGATCTGCTTATCTACAGGGATGGTTTGACACTGCAGTGGGAGAGTCCCGCATTATGTGGGCAGTGTAGAACTGTCTACCAGGCATCCTAACTCAGCATTTTGTGGACTGTGTTGGGGACTAGAAAAAAAGACATGAGGTTTCCTCTTTTCTCTGTATGAGCTGTACATGCCTGATTGTGTCTAGGCACAATAAGGCCACGCACTTCCGTTCTGCACTGCAATCATTCTTTTGTGACGTCTGGCACAGCACATCCTGCAGCTGCATCTTTCCCCCATCTCAGCTCCTGCCTGGTGGGAACTGTGTTCTAACTGTGAAACGCTGGTCAAATGTGAGAACTTAATTATGCTTCAAAGGAAGACATTTATGCAATAGCAGAGAAACAAGAAACCCAGCTATTTTACTTTGGGGTGGGAGGGGATGACATGCTCTAAAAAAATATTGCTTCCTCCAAAGATTAAACATTAGGAAGCCCTAAAGAATCTTCTTCACTGACAAATTGCTTGTTTGACCTAAATAGTTTGCTGCTAGAAGGCAGCAACAAGAATATGTCTGAAGATCTAGATCTCTGTTATTTAATTATGGTATTTGAGATCAACTTCTTGTGTCTCAACTGACTTTTGGGCCAAGGTGACCTTTTCACAGCCAAAGGAGCCCTTATTAAGATAGTTAACTCTTCCAGGAAGAGTTTTAGCATCCTGTAGGAATGTTAAACAATGGTATAAACAGCTTGACATCATTTCCTCTATTAGTAGCTTTAAATGGCAACCCAGAGGGTATAAAGCCTAGAAATCCATAGTTTTCTTCCCTTAAAAATTATTTACAGCAATTGAGAATAATATTTGAAATTGATACTTATGTTTCATTCCACATATTCTTATAATGAAATTTGAATAGACATGTCTGTATTTGTGACATAGCTGATGGTTACCAGTGGGATTTGTGAGGCTTTGCAGGATGCACAGCGCCTTCTCACATAAAGGTGTCCATGCCATGTGTGAACAGAAAAAATCATATTAATACTGTGGCTAGTTTATAAATATATTAAAGTCTGCTGTTTCACTCAGATGTGAGATCATCAGCTTTTCGTTAGAGTACACAGACAAGGGTGAGGCCCCCAAAAGTTATCATGAAGAGAGAGAACACTCACTTTGAGGAAAAAAAGGACTGTTTTCCAGACTGCTTGCAGCTCACTGAATTAACCAGAATCAAAACAAATCACTCTATATTAAGCATTTATACACATAAAGAGACTGTGAGGGAGCAGGAATGTTTGGACTCTTCCACAGCAGGACTGTGATATTCATGCTGCCTCATTAATGCACCTAACAACCATAACTAACTTAGGAGACTAGGAGAGACGATTTTCAAGGGCCTGGGGTGACAGGACAAGGGGGAATGGCTTCGCACTGACAGAGAGGAAGTTTAGATTGGATATGAGGAAGAAATTGTTCCCTGTGAGGGTGGTGAGGCCCTGGCACAGGCTTCCCAGAGAAGCTGTGGCTGCCCCATTCCTGGCAGTGTCCAAGGCCAGGTTGGATGTGGCTCTGAGCAACCTGGGATAGTGGAAGGTGTCCCTGCCTATGGCAGGGGTTGGAATGAGATGATATTTACCACCCAACCCAGACCATTCCATGATTCCATGTTTCTCTGTTTCTGAGTCAGGCCCGTAGCAGACAACTGCTTAGGCCCTGTCTTTGGAAGACACAGTACCCCAACATGTAAAGCTTCAAACATCCAACTGAAAATTACCAACCAAGTAATTTTCTTCATTGATTTTAGCCAAGGAAGTGCACAATATGGTTCTCTTATCTACCTCTACCTTCACTAAGTGCTAGAATGCAAAAATCTCTTGAATTCAGGTTTGTCTGTGACGATATGAGAAATCCCAGATCATGCAAAGTACCCCAGTGAGGGCAGCGCTAAAGACATTTGGGTCCTTGAAACATTGGTTTGTGTTATGCTTTGAGTGGAAAGAGAGCAGTGAAAACTAAAAGCAATAGACAGTATACATAAATTCCAAGAAACATGTGGGTCTTTTGAACTCAGAAAATACTTCCTTACATTTGCCAGTTACAAATTAGGCCTAACCTGAAATGCTTGAATTTAGGACTTATTATGGTTTGTAAAAATTAAGCAGCAGGCCAGGGGAAAAAAACCCAAAGCAACCATCATCCGCTGTGGTTCCAGGGTATTTTTCACAAGAGGAGGGCTATTGGTTATTTTTTCTACTGTTACCTTAACAGTGTTGTGAGACTGCACCTGAAGGGTCAGATATTGGCTAGAGCTGAACAATTTTTACTAGTTTCCACTGAGCTTTCAGACCTGTCAGATGACACAAAGGCAATCATGCCTAGAAACCTCATGATCTTACAAATACCACTTCTTGTGCTCTGGAATCAACAACCAGCTGTGGGTCAGTCATAAGTGATCATACAAGACAGAAAATACAATAAATGGTGTAACACAATAAACAGAAAGGGAGCCAGGAGATTATTAGCTAAAAAAACCAGGGAAGAATGAGAAAAATGTCTCTTACCTGGTCCAGATTGTTGTAAAAGTCAATACTGGCTGCACACAGGTATCTCCCAAGCAGAGTCGCATGGGTAGTAAAAATTGTGGCGACAGGAAGTTTCTGTGATTGAGACAGGATTAAACCCACTCCTGCCTGCCACTCATGAAAGTGGGCAATTATATTTGGCTTGTCATTAATCTGACAGGAAAGCTGAAAATAGAAAGAAATACGTGAAACATACATTATCCTATCCATCATCCCAGCCTCAGAAAACTCTTTTTTTTTTTTCTTTTTTGTATGGGGGGGAAGCCTTCTTTGTGCTTGCTTTCCTTCTTGTGATGAAACAGTACAATTTTAAGTGGTCATGTGCCTTGATTTCCATCAGCCCTAATTCTTAGCCCAAGAAACACATGTGCCTCTCTAGTACCTCAGAACAGACTCCTTTCTAGAGTGTCAGAGGGTTCTGGCAAGCATAGTCATTCAGACTCCACACTGGGCAGCCCCACTGCCCTTCTTCTGGAAGAATATAGTTTAATGACCACTTAAATGTTTAAGTTTTAAATACAGATTTGATCTACATAGAGATCAACTTCCTAAAAATCTTAGTTTTCAAGCTGGAGAATAGGAACCACATCCCAAAGTGGTTTTGGTCTGCAAATCTCTAAATTTAAAAACTATACCTCTTTTAAAAACCAGGCTGTTAATGATCCAAAAATCACAGCATCGTTGGCTTCTCGGTCATGAAAAGGGATCCCTATGTTGCTGACTGCCCAAAATTCACCTTTCCACTTGTCCAGGTTCCAAGCTGCTGATCCTATATCAAACAATAAGACATATGGGCTGCCCTCTATCAGCCATCTTCCAAAAAAAACCTAAGGAAAGGAGGCAAGGATAAGAAGGATAGAAAGAAAATGTTACAGTGAATGTGAAGGTCAGTTAGCACAATGATTTTCATCCATCAAATCTGAAGTATTTCACACAAAGAATGTGTGTTCACAGTCCTACACACCCAGGACTTGCAGTTTGCCTTGCAAAATACATGGAGTAATACTGGAACAAAGGAAACTACAATCTTTAGGAACATTTTATTTTTAAGACTTTCATTTTAGATTTTCATTGCAATATTAACTTTTTTCCATGGGAAAAAAAAAAAAAAAAGGTTAGGAAGACTGCACTTGCTTGTATAATGAGGTCTTCTATTCTTATTGAAGTATGTATGCCACTTCTGCTCTTATTTCAAAATTATTATTTTCTTTCATTCATATTTGTCTCCAGTCTTTTGCTATTTATGCTAGATTACTGGGGAGAGGTTTTGTAGGACTGATGGTCGGTGCTTGTATTTACCATGACATTTCTTCCTTCTTCACAAGCAGCACAGAGGGGAAGGATTCCACTTCCATTTGGAAGAGTGGAAGGATTAATCAGAAAGTATCTCAACACCTAAAATCACGTCAGGCTAAAAATGCAGCTTTCCTGCTTTGTCTGCATTGGTATAGTTAAACATTTCTAAGAGTATCTACAATTTCACTACCCTCACCTGCCTGCCCAACCCAGCTGGGCCCACACTACAGTCTGCAAAGTCAAATTATTTCACATTAAATCTGCCATCAAAACGGCTGGGACATCAGGGGTTGAACCCAGCCCTGAAGCTACAATGAGCTGAAGAGAGGTCAGGTCTCAAAAACAAATAAGATAAAAGCTCTTGGCTTATTTTCACAAAAAGCACAAGGCATAACAAAGACAAATTTCCTCGTTTTCCCTCCTCATGTATTTATTTCAGACTGTCCAGATTTGCTGTTCAGGAAAATGAGATTAAAAGCAGGGAATCCAGACTTCATCTAAGTACATGGTCAGGTTGTGGCAAGCAACACACCCGACCTGAGAAGTTTGAAAGCATTCTTAGGCCCCTTGATTTAAAACCATCCATTGTGATACATAAGCAAAATCCAGATATAAATGTTAATAGGATAAGTGCAGCTCCTGGAAACTAAAGCGTCATTATTAGAGATCAAAACTATATTTGACATCCCCAGGACAGATTTGCTGCTGTATATGAGTACTCCAGCAGCACAATGCACATGTTGGGCTGGCAGAGGTGGCTGATTAAATTGGATGTATTGCTGGAACGACATAAAGCATTGCAATCACTCTGCCCCACAAGTCTTTAGCTGTTTTCCAGACAAAGAAGCGTTACCCAGCTTGCAGAAGCAACATGGAAAACTTGATCAATCACCTATGAAAATCTGATAAAAATAAGAAATAGCAGATTGGACCTTTCAGTCTGAGCCTGAACAATGCAAGCATCATGTCAGTGTCCCCAACAGACACGTTCCCAAGCTGTGGCACATACTCATCCAACAAAGGACATCTGCATAACAGGGCATTAGATCCTAAGAACAGCAGAACTGCTCTTACAAAGGGACACAACACATTGCCAGTGCCACAGCTGGTGGCAGCCCAGGAACTTTTGGAATTTCTACACTGAAGTGTGTCAATCCTCTCAGCAACAGTAAGAATGCTTCCATGCTGCTGCCTCTCGATGCTCTCCACATCTGTTCAGCACAAAATATGAGCAGACAATTTGTCCTCCTGCAAACTGGCGTCTCTGAGAGACTCAACATTGAGTCAGAGTGGAGGCAAGTTCTATATCTCTGATGAGGACTTCAAGAAAGGAGGTCAGATTTAGCATGAGTTACCTTCCACCCATTTTCAGGTAACCAAAGCTGCTCGCAGCTTAATAACTGCCCATCAACACAGCAGGTTCCATTTCTTTTAGCAGATAATCTTTATAGGAAGAAGTTTATTCCTACTTTATTGTTGGAAAAACTGAGTCTCAGAAAGGCTAGGAGATCACACAGAAAACACTCGTTAAAAATCATGTTGGAAAGGGAGATGAATCCACTCCTTGTGTTGTGGTTTAACCTCTCTTCCCAGGGAACTGACAGCTGGTTGCACTGAGCAGAGGAAGCAGATTCTTTGTCAGCTGGGTGCTTTTCTCAAGTCCCTTTCTTGCTTTCAGCTCAATATTATGCTACATTAGAAAAACTGAGAGCTAATGGAACACTTCTCACTCCCATGCAAGAATGTGAAATGTAAGGGCTCAGTCAAAGTAAGGTCATATTATATCTACTAAAATCTCACCATACTTAGAGACCAGATAAATAAGTCATTAATCCAATTAAGTAGCCTTGCAGATAAATGGCTGTTAAAACCCATAATTGGATGAACTGGTTCTTTCTCAAAAATAACCTTTAATGAATTGACTCTGCTGTTCTAACAGCGGATTCCGAGCCTTTCCCATTGTGACATTGACCAGGACTGCTGTGTCAAGTGGAACGACAAGAGCATTAACCCAAACTTTAATCTCCTCAGAGTCAGATTTGTTGCCCTGGGAAGCAGCAGCACATCTGATTTACCTGACACCCTTGGCTTTTCATGGTGTCCATTGCCTTCTTAATGGCAGGGTTTGGAGGCTCACAGAATTCCACCTGAGTCTTCACATTCTGCTCAAAATAGGGGCCGATCAGGAAATAGTTTTCACCCCATTCATCTGCCGTAGTTTTGACTTTTGTCTGGATCACAGTGTAAATGCCTCCCACTGCAAAACAAGATCAGAAAGAACAAAAAGTAGAAAGGAGCACAGGCCACAAATCTCTGTACTAAGCTCTAACCCACCTGGATGAGATACGCTGCTGGTTAAATCCCTTCACATGTGTAGGTTTTAAGTGAAATCCAGCCTCAATTAAATAAATAGAAGTTCAGTCTCTTAAATGGCATCAGAGCTTCACTGGTCAGCTGAGAGATTAAAATCCTGGGCCTCATATTTCCACTCTCCCATGTCTGATCTTGATTCTGCTGCATCCCAAGGCCAGCCTTCTGCTTTTGTTTTCTTGCTGCAGTTATAATTTTCAAACATATTTTTCCATCATGTGGTAAGAACTGAGCTTGTTTGACACAAATCACTAAGAGAAGTTAAGGAACTGATGGATTTCATTGACTACTGACTATAAAAATGGATTTAAACCAATATCCTCAAAGCATAAGGAGCCTTGTTCCATTATCAGTCTTGAAGAGTTGTTAGAGCTGGAGTGAATGTAGCCTACATTGACAATATAAATGTCTGTAGCATCTTTCACCAGAATATTGCCTGCTTTAAAAACAAATGCAGCATTCAAATGTTTAAGAGAATCCAGCACCATCCCCTGCCAAGTCAATACAGATCTATCCAGTCTTGCACATGGTGTGCAAGAGTCCCTTAGCTGCTCTTCCTCAGAGTTTTCCATAGCCAGCCCCGGAATGCACGCATTGGCAGGGCAAACCTCCCTTTGCCTCAGTCCCCAGGGTGCCAGGCAGTGGACACTGCACCACCACCAAGTCAGAAGAACAATAGTGCATGCTTGAATCCAGCAAGGGAGAAGGATGGCAAGGGAAAATAAAACCCAAAGCCAAGTAGCTGCTGTAAACCGGAGACAATGAGCATAGCTCCACCATGGTGAGAGAGAGGAAGCCCAACAGGTACAAAGAGCAAAAGAAACACTAGAGAAGAAGGGATTGGTTATTATTCCTACATAAGGTTTTCTTCTTCCACTGAATGCTGAAGCTTCAGAAATCTTTGGCAGCACTCCAGGCAAGGAGATGGTGCTACAGCTTCCAGCAGTGATATCAAAATTACCTATGGAGTCAGCAATGAAAGCTGCCAGGGATTGAGAGCTGGCACTCTAGGCTCACCCTTTTAAAGCTATTCGGATATCCAGAGGTGCCAATGCACCACAACCACTTGAATTAAAAACCTTGAGAAGTTACCTACGTCTCCTTAAAAATCTGCCCCCTCTATGTATAATACGGCAGCTGAAGTTGCTCAGCACTTCGGGAGATTAGTTCCCAGATTAATTAAACTGTATCCCCTGACAACTACAGAAAGCCTTCTGCAAAGCCTGGTGTCTTGCAGCCCTGAGGAGACGAATGACAGAGCTACAGTTTTAATTATGCTCCTAGAAAAGAAATTGTGCACTTAATTCCTTTTCTCTACAAATATCCCATTTATTTTGAATGCTGGAAGGACCCCTAGCCTTAATATTTTTATGTCCCAGGATTCTAGGTATTTACAAAGGAAAGAAAAATGCAGTTCCAATCTACCATCTTGCTAAGTAGAATTAGTACAGTAAATTATTACCCTCAATAATTCAAGACCTAAGAAGACAAGAATCCTACAGATGTCTGTTCCTAAATCAAGCTCTCAGTTCAAGAGTTTCACATCATGTAGACATGGAACTGCAGAAGGAAACCAGTGCATAAGACTATTATTCTCCCCTTCAGCAGGACCAGAAAGCTTAAGAAACTAATTTAGAGTCATCATATTCTTCTATGGCTGCTTTGGACAGGGATTTAGAGCAATCTTAGATAAATAACACCATATTTTCCCTCCAAGTTCCTCTGCTCACAAGCTGAGAGAATCTATTTGAATAGCTTGGATTCAGATAAACATAAAACTTTAATTATATGAGATAAGTCAGAGCATTCAGCCTATAAAGCAATAATTAGGATGACACATTTGTTTTTATGGAGTGGTAAATTAATCATCGGAGCATAAGGGGCTTCAATCCAACATGGATAAATACGAGGCTTGGTAGAAATCTTAGTCATGAAACTGGCTGGTTTGAATTGGCAGGGAAACAGAGATCAGAATGAGGGAATATTTTAGTGCAGAGCAGCCTGGTGATCTGGGAAAAAGAAAAAATATGACTTGCAAGATGAAAGACACTAAATAACATGATAAAGCTGTATATGCCTAGAGTGAAGCAAAGCTTCTTCCCCAGTCACAGGAGGGTGGATCAGCCTCTTCCATACTGCAGGGGTTTCATTGGCAACATAGCTGAGTTTCCACGGCCACGGATTTGAAGAGAAATGAGGAAGCTGCAGCTCATGGGCTGGGTAGGGCCTGGACCTTTGTTTTGCACAGCCAGCATCTGAGTGTTTTTCCCCACAAGGTTATCCTTAGGATCCCTGGATATGCTGGACATACTTCCAAAGATGTATGGAAGGCCTCTTATGAGGGAAAGAATGGAGAGTGTGCTGTGCTTTGCTGCCATAATCTGTTGCACAGCAAGATAAAAAACATTCCAGGACACTGATTTCCCTGAAATGCAATGAAAAGTACTTACGATAAAATCCAAAGAGTACATTTTACAGGCTGTTAAAACTCCTCAGAAGGTAACTGTGATAAAAGCAGTGTTACCTGGCCCCTAAACCTGCTTTTATCTTCCCTGTTACTGTGGAAATATGACTCACAAAACATGTCTGTGCATAAGCTTCAATTGACAGCGGAGGCAAACTGCAAGTGAAACTATGGACGTAGGAAGTGTTGGGTGTAACTTAAAAAATACATCTTGAGAAGAACAGAGCAATGTCTAGAATAATGTATTGACTTTTGAAATTACACTTCTCTGTAGCAAACTCAAGGAACACATTATATATCTTTAAGAGGTAGCTTCTATCTGCTCAGTTGCTTTCAATTCCCTGGAAATATCTGTGCCAGTAAGCAAAACACTACATATCCTACTGAATAACAGACTAGGGGTTTACATATTTACCTCACAGAATTCTCAAATTGCTTCGACAATTTGGTAAACCTTCCTTTTCTTCTCTAATATGATGTTTTAAGGTCATACTATAAACAGAAAACATTTCCAAACAACAGGGATGTACCAAAATGTTGCAAGGTTCTCTATGCTGCCTCTGACGTTTTGTACTTTGAAACAGGTTTAAAACAAACAAGAAATGACAAAAAAAAGAGAAACAGATAGAGAATCAGTAGAGATCAGAACAAGGGAACTAGTTTGGAACATCACAAACATGGGGAATTAGCAATAAAATATTGATACAGGGATAGTTTAGTTTTCCAATCTTCAACAAAATGCTTTATTGAAATATATTAAGTTTTAGTCATTTTAAAATGTCCTTGACAGAAAAATATTTCTATTACTTCTTTTTAAAACACGCTTTTAACCTTTCCACCAATAAATGAAATCAAGTTTAGAAGGAAGTCAACAACAAATCTTTTCCCCCATCTATCTCCTTTCCATTATTTTTTTTTTCTTTAAGGGAAAAAATAAACTGGCATGGAAAGGGGATCTAAGATATTTGGGAAAGAAGGATTTTGTTAATTAAGGGAAGTTTGACCTTTTTTTAGTGACCTCTTTAAAAAATAGAAGATGAAACCAAAATACTTTCTCAGAAAAGATTTCATAGAATTATTTTAAAAGTCTAAACCCTTTTTATCTACATTACCACCACTGTGAATTTGTCTAAAGCCGCTCTTTGCATCACTCCAGCATTTTCTTCTTTCCTTGTTTCAAGTCCTGCTGCATTATTTCTTTTGTATATTTAAAATCCAAGCAGCAACTAGATCTTGTCCTCCTACCCACCTCACACTGCAGAAGGATGGAGGGAAGGAGCAGCACAAACCAAAAATGAGGGAGAGAAATAGGAAATGAACTATGGAAGTGAGACACAGGTAAGTGGAAATTGTCACTGATTCTTTCCCACACACCTTTGCTACACAGAGAGAGGATCAGGATGATTCCAGGGCTCTGCAGCTTCTTTGCTATGTCCTGACCAGGCCACTCTGAAGGCAGTAAAGCTTCCCTGAGAACCGTGACTGCCACAGGATCCATGGGAGCAGCGTGAGCCCAGGCTCAGGATTCAAACAGACTTCACTGCCAGAATCACTCGTTACTTCAACTGTTTCACTCTTCTCCTCAGAATGTGTCTCTGACCTACACAGCTGTGATAAAAATTGGGATTGAATTTGTTTCTAACATTTGGTTGGAATCTTATTGGTTGATTGATTGATTGCCTATTGAGGTACCATTAATAAAATCAGGTTGTAAAATGTGTCAGGTGAAAAATAACCAGCATCTTCAGCCAGCAGATATTTTTCATGTGGGTTTTGGCTGTGTTCGTGGCCAGGACTCTTCAGAAGATAGAAGATCTCTACATTCTCTGAAATTCCAACCTTCCAAACATTCTGAAATAATACTGAACCACTGAAATTTATGACAGATGTCCACAATTGAGAAGCTATTTCTGTGTGCATCATCCCCAGTGCACAGGATTTCATTTGGAATTGATCTGACATTGATATTCCACCCCACTCTACAAATGCACAGAGCTCTAAAGCTGTGCTTACGCCAAGTTTATGCCAGCACATCCCCACTCCCCAAAGGGTGTTACTTCAGCTGTGTCACAAATTACAGTAATCACCTTCTCCCAAGGAAGTTTCATCATGGGAAGACACAGAGGAGGTAAAATGCTGGTCCTACTGACTTCAGTGGATTCAGGATTTAATTTCCAAAAGTCCAGATTTTCACCAGAGAAACTGTACTGAGATCTCTGCTCCATGGAGAGCTGAACCAAGTTTTGTTTTTAGCACAGTCTTCATTCCAATGGGGATGGAAAAAAAAAAAATTGAGATTAATCTACCAGTAACTCTTGAGCTAAGCTGTTCACAGCTGAATGATGATACAAGTTGGCTGTTTGCCCAGCATTTTTAGGCATTCTTCTATTTTCTGTCTAAAAGCTGTGAGTGGTACAGCAGGGGATACTAATCTAAATATCACTGGAATTATTTTCAAGACATCTTTCTAGAGAAAAGAGCAGATCTTGAACATTCTCAGCCCTTCTAACTAATGTGTCAGAAAATTCGCTACAGACAAACCCAACCCAGGCACAAAATCTTCATAGCTTGGTAGCCACTCCTTTTGTGCTCCTGTACTTACAGCTTTTATTGGTCTTCATGCTATGGAGGAAAGAAACCAGTCCTTTTTTCCACAGATGTATGACCAGACCTGGCTTTACTAGAGCATGATGGCCAGGAGAGAAAGGAAGAGTTAAAAATGCTGCTCTTCCCCACGATTAGCACCAGATTTGTGGCACTGCAGTGCACTGGGGCCCTTCACTTCCTGCACTTTTCCCCTTCTGCCACAGAAACACTGTAGATCCGCTTCACATACGATTTTGCCCATCAGTGAAAAGCCAGCTAAAGTGAGGGAAATTTCACAAAACAAACTACACATTTCTCATTTCTTTGGCAGAGGACTTTCAATGCCAGAGGATTTCAATATTGTGTTTGGTTTAGGTGAAAAGTTCCCTCTCACA
Source organism: Cnemophilus loriae (assembly GCA_013397755.1). Taxonomy (NCBI): domain Eukaryota; kingdom Metazoa; phylum Chordata; class Aves; order Passeriformes; family Corvidae; genus Cnemophilus; species Cnemophilus loriae. Next base: position 93,135 of record VZTF01001132.1, read on the forward strand.
TGACTCGGGGGAAGGGTGAGGGAGAGTTGGCAGATGAGCCTTTTTTATTTCCCATTCTCTCCTTCAGCTACCTTATCTTTGCTTGCTCCAGACAGAGAAGAGTAGAGAGAGAGCAGTAACTGAGAGGTCAAGGTTTTCCATGTCAGAGGTTGTAACTTAGCACAGGCTGCAGCCAGGACAGAAAATACAAAAATGAAACATAGAGAATTAGAAAGCTCTGCCTTATTAGAGCATGTGTTAAATTATCTATACTTAAAAAGAGAGATGACTTCTGTGTTCCAGCTGCTGACAAAGAAGAGATGAGACTCTGGAAATAATGGATACTCTGAGCCCCGAGTTCCTACAACCTTCTTGTTCTTCCCTACAGCTGCACCTCATGCCTCAGTACCAACCAGCACCATCAGAGAAATCCTAGGGAATGCTTGGTCCCCGTGAGCAGCCTGGCACATGAAGACCCTCTCCCACTTGGATATTCTCCAATCTGCAGGACCCCCTCGCCATCCTCTGGCTCTGAAGAGGTTCAGCTCAGCACCTGTAAAGGTCATTGGTTACAGTGTGTGGGGATGGATATTCACCTGTGAGCTCTGCTATCACCTTCCTCACAGGAAAGAGGACAATTCAGCCTGATTGTCAGTGCCACAAGAGAAACGGAGGGACTGCTAAGAAGCAGCACTGGCCAAGGAGGAAATGTACCCAAGCACTTGGTAATACACACAAAATTAACACAAAGACTGGGACTCGCTCCTGTGGGCAGCAGCAGCATTACACCACCTCAGAAATGCAAACTAACTTCAGGCTGAGCTACTCTGGCACACCTTTGCACTGCCAGAAAGGAAGAAAGAAACCTTCATGCTAAATGCTCAAAATTAGCTTGTCAGGCAAGAAATCCAGCTAATTTTTATCTTGCCCTCTATGTTAGGAACATATACAGCAGCATAAACACTAAAATACGCAGCAGAACTAAATCTCTGTGTGGTCAGCTTAGTTCATCAAATAAACAATTCCTTCTGCTAAAGGAGATAGGAAATATAGAGTACAACCTGTTATTTCCTAAGCCTCTATATCTTCTGTGATGACTCGCCCTGTATTTTGGTGGCTACTGTCTCTCACAGTGCCCTAACATTTTCCCAGAACTGTTTATAAAAGTTAGGTCACCAGGGAGCAGTTCTCACCACGTGACTTAGACATTCAATTGCCTGGAAGATATAGGAAAAAAAAAAACCAACCCACCACCAAATCCCTCAATATCAAGAATTTACCAGAAAAACAGGTTGAAACAGGCTTATAAAAGGGGTTTGGCACAGATGTTTCTAGGCGAGGTTGGTTAATGGAAACTTTGCACAAGGTCAGGCTCTAATGAAGAAATTGTGTTCCATGCCACGTTCCTTCAGCCCTATTTGAATATATGGGCTTGGAAAGTGGTGTAAGTAAAGGCACCTAATTTTTAAACACACTGAATAAAACTGAGTCATGAATATTAATTCTCTCATAAAGTGTGTGAATAGTAAAATTTAGCTGCGTTGGTTGATTTGGCTCCAGTGAAGTCAGCCAGAGCTCTATGGATGATTAAATCATTCGCTGCATTTTGTACATGCAGAGGGAAAAATATATTTGGGTTACCTTTTCTTAAATGTTTTGTGTGATATCTACAACCACTGGGTCCAGATGACTCAGAAAATATATATACTATTGAGTTCAGAGAAGTTAGTGGGAATTCCCTAGATTTCTGCTGCCATCTGCTTGCCGGAGCCTTACTTATCATGCATACTGCAAGAGAGAGTGCTGCATGCTCCAAGTTCTGGCCTTAGTAAATTAACTCTAAAAGCTTGATTGAAGCTACTGAAAAATAAGCCTACAGGGATCCAAAGCTACTTTGTCCCACCGCTGGGTATTGATAGGGCTCACCACACTAAAAAGAGCAATGTAAAACAGCAGAAATTGTCACAGAACAGTAATTCCAGTTTCTCCATGGGGATAAACCCCTGCACTGCCCGTTCCTCTCACATACATTTCCTCCTTAAAGTTAAATTCTTATCAGGTTAGAGAGCCCCTCTCCTGATTAATCTCTATTTATCTGTCAGGACAATAACACACACGAGGTCAATCATTTACTCATACTAATTCATTTTTCTGGTGAAAATAGAACCTTGTAGAACCACACCTGCCTGAAAGGGGATGATTTGATAAGTGAATTAGAAATGGAGGCAGGAGGTTTTTTGCCCAATAAGCAGCGTCCCCTTTGCCTGACCAGCTGCAACCAATGAACAAATGAAGCCCCTGTCTGGCACCATCTGTGTTTGCAAAGACCAGTCCAGAAGAGTTTCAGCTGGCATACAAAGGCTGCTGGCCATTGACTCCTGGGTTTTGTTCAGAGGCTGTAACGCAGCTCTATTTATTTATAGCTCTTCAAAGCCTGGCCTCTTCTCCACACTGCTCTAGAAGGCTGTGGGGGGACCGCTAAACCGCTCTGTATCTGATCTCTGTTGTACAGCTCATTTCCATGCATGACATTCCCAAGTGAATTTGCATGGAAGGCAAAACATAAATATGTACAAAGCAACATATATATGTATCTGCATACCCAGACTCATCACTTAGATGTTCAAACCCCCTCTCCCTGGTGGTGGAACACGAAAAGACACAGAGACATCCTGGCTCTGCCCATCCCACACAAGCCCAGGCAGGTGCAGCCCACACTCAGCATGCACGATTACACACCTGCACTTCTTCCAATCCAGCATCTCTGCAGCCCTCTCCAATCTCCCCGTTAATGCCTTTCTTCTCCAGCCCTTCATCCCTCCCTCCACTCCCGTGAAAACAGCAATACTAACCCCCAAGTGTGGTACAAACCTTTGTTGGTAACTTCCCAAGAAATTTCAAAGAGCAACAAATCCTCCACGGGCAGGTCTTCATCCTCCCACTGAGGAAGCCCGTTCAGAGATGTCATGGACAGGGATCTCGCCAGTGGCATTTTCTTCAGCCCTTGAGTGCTCACAACACAGGCCACAGCAGTCAGCAAATGTCCAGGTACTGTGGCAGTGCTCTGCAGTTCTGGTTAGAGCAGTCTGCCTGTGTGCTGGGATCCCAGGAGAAAATTATTCAGATAGCTGGGAGCTAATGGGTTTAAACTGTCTGACCACCAGCATTAAATTGGCTCAGTGAAATCCTCAGGGCTTGAGAAGCAGCTGCTGGGAGAGGTAAGAATTTAAGACTGACCTGAGAAAGGTCTGTTTTGGGGCCAGAGCTTTCTTTTTCTTCTCTCAGAGGGAGGTAAAAAATGGTTTTCAGCTCCTGAGCCACAGCATTCAGTATCCACCAGCACCTCAGGGACAGTTGACATTGGACGGTTGTAAATTCAGCACCGCCCTGAGCAAACTCCAACAGGGAGGACACTTTGAGTTCACCACCTGATTTGAGTCCAGCCCCTGAGTCCTCCCCTCGAGATATACCCTCCCCTTACACCTGTGGAGCTTCCCTACCTGCCGGCCATCCACAAAGGGGTTAGAATAGACTCATTTTACACAATGTCTCTCAAGTTACTTGCCAGGTTAAACGCTGTTTCCTCTTCTTCAGTTCAGCAGTCTGTAAGCCCGAGTTTACCTCATCTCCTACCTCCACAACTATCTCCAGCTCTGTTCCCAGGACTCTGCACCAGCTGTTGGCTGCTTTAGCAGCTCTGCAACCCTGCCAGCTTTTACACAGCTACAAAGGCTCTACCCGTTTTGGCATGCGCTCTGCCCCTCCTTGCACTCCTGTCCCTGATTTTATGCCTGGTTTCTCTTTTCCTATGCCACAGCTCTTTCCTGGCCTCTGGGCCCACGTCCTCCACCCAGGGAGCTTAGTGAATACTAAGTCAGGGCACAGCATGCCTCTCTGTCTTCTCCAGCACAGAGCTGGGATGCTGCAAGCATGAACACACATCTGCAGAGATGCTAGTCCCTAACTCACAGCCTGAGATCCTCACAGCTCTCCAGAGCAGCTGCCTGCTTGCTAGATGCTTATATTACACATCTAGTTGAGAAGCCAGTGCTCCTGGGACAGCTGTGCAAGCTGAATCTGATTCTGAGCTTAGAGAACAACCTGCCCAAAATCCACAGTTCAGCAGGGAGCAAACCTCCAGGCGAGATCCAGGACATATCTGGCATTGTGGAGAATAACACTGCACCAGCAAGCATAGAGGGAAAGACTCTGAGCTCATCGAAAGCAAAACAAGTCCAAGACAATTTGTTTAGGAGACAGGCAGCCCATCAGCATAGAAGTCTCTTAGACATAATACATAATGCATGGCACAGCTGTGCCTGCTTTAATGACTAACTACTCCCCGAAAGACTTGCTCTTCCACACTCCATGCCCTCTCTGAGTTCGTGGCAGTCAGACCCATCCCTGAGCTGGTGGATAGAGCTCACTGAAAAAACCTAAGGGTGCAGAAAACTTTTTTGCAGGATTAAGAACTAGAGCTGTCTCAGAAAAGAGCCTGGTAAGAGGCCAGGGAAAGATTCAGAGGTTTATTGGCTGAATGTCATTTTGTCTCAATGGTTTGATTTCCCCTATTTGCCAGTTTCTACAAAAAAGGTCTGGCTGAGAATCGTTATTTTTGGAGCAGCTGTGGCTTTTACTACCTGGAGTAGGTAGGAAAACAGATCATCTCAGAGCTAAAAAATCATGTTATTTAAAAGAAAAACCAGTAATATACTAAAGTTCATTTCTGAACTTCAAATCTGCCCAAGTCACCCTTTCATACTTTTCTTGGGACTTTTACACTGAGGGTGAGGCCTAAAGCTGCCAGGTGTGCAAAGGCCATCTCAGGTGAGGAATGGAGAACAGAGAACAAAGCAGCTGACAAGTCAGTCCATCCCCATCCCACAGGTTTTCCTCACCCTGTGTAAATGAATACACAGCAAAACTACTCATTTTAAAGGAGACAGGGTGTGCAGTGAGCCCCTGACACTCCTCACCGACCACACCGAGTGTGATCACCCTCACTGCGAGTAACTACCGGGAGCTGCAGCTTCCTTGAGGGAAACCTGACAGATTTGTGGGTGTGTGGGCCCCATCCCCACTGCTGGCTGGGTATCACTGTGCTCTGCAGGTCTTCACACAGCTCTCAAGGTGCTGAAATCAAAACTGTTCACATCAGTTACCTCTCTAGGGACCACAGAATCACAAAATGACTTGGGTTGGAAGAGACCTTAAAGCTCATCTCATTCCACCCCCTGCCATGGGCAGGGACACCTTCCTCTATCCCAGGTTGCTCAGAGCCACATCCAACCTGGCCTTGGACACTTCCTGGGATGGGGCAGCCACAGCTTCTCTGGGCAACCTGTGCCAGGGCCTCAGCTTAAAGCCATCACCCCTTGTCCTGTCACTCCAGGCCACTGTAAAAAGTCCCTTTCCAGCTCTCTTGTGGCATCCCTTCAGACCATAACAAAGTCACCCCAGAGCCTCCTCCAGGCTGAACATTCCCAGTTCTCTCAGCCTTTCCTCATAGGAGAGGTGTTCCATCCCTCTAAAGAAAACCTCTAGGTGATGCCAGATAACCAGTGGCACTGGTTCACTGACATACCACTGTCCCTAAGCATTCAAAAGCCTGAAAAACATGCAAATAATTTTACAACAATGAACTAAAGTTGCAGTAGCAAAATTTTCAAGCTCCTCACATAGTCTGTGGTTTTCAGGTTCTTGAGTGTCATGTTTTTCCAGCTTCTGTTTGTAATAAGATAATAATTCTTTTACTCTTTGAATTTGACAAAAGATGATATAATTCCTCAAACCTTGGCAAATGAGTTAGAAAGAATGGTCAGCTACCATGAAATAATTCCACAAGCACTGGCAATGCAATCCTTGAGTGAACCTGGGAGTAACTCACCTTTGACAGCTTGGAGATAATGGAGTTTTTAACTGATAAAAAGTGCTCAATAGCACATTGAACATCAGCACTCCTCCATATTCTGAGTACATTTCATTTTATCCAATCTGCATGTCTTAAAGAAGGAGGGTTTGTTTTTTTTTTTCACACAATGCCATCCCAAATTCCTGCTTTTCTATTAGCAGTGAGGGAAAAGTATTTGATGTGCCCAGAAAAGGAGAGCTCAAATAGATAGTCCAGAAACTTTCATCCCTGCAAATGCTGTTAATTGCTAGAGGGCAAAGGTCCCTATTCACTATATTTATGACCTGCAAGGATTAACTGTGGGATATCTGGGGTGCAGCTGGGGTTATCTGGGTTTAGGGCCATAAAGGAGGTCGTGTGTGTTGCTGTGCACATGCAGTAAGACAAAATAAAAGCTCTTCAGAAGAAAAGCTGTATTCTGACATTAACAAGGACAACCTTTAGCTGTCCTCCATGTGAAGTGCAGTGAAGTCCAAGTGCTGAAAGGGACACTCTGCTGACACTAGAACAGTGTGCCATTTTTGTCACAGAGGCAGGGAAAGGTTGTGACTATGATCGTGCAGTTTGCTCCTTTTTCAACAAACAGAGGCCAGCTGCTGAAGTGGGGAGATGGAAATGTACCAGAAAGATTAGTTTTTTAAATATAACATTGATTAAAATATTTCCCAGAAATCTAGAAACCAGTGAGACCGGTTTCATGTCCAGCCCAGCTTCTCATATTGTTCTTATCACAAACTCTACAGATGCCCTTTGGTAATGCATTATTCACTGTGTTGCAATTCTGCCAGACACCAGTTGTTACCCTACCCAATTCTTTTTCAGCCCATAGAAGCAAAATAATTTTGTTTGCAAGAATACTGGACAATAAGAAGGCTGAGTTTGCAAGGTCTTTGCAGAGAAATATACAAAGCGTGTATTGTTTTTCCCAAATTTCCTAGAGTTCTCTGGAGAGAGCAACGCAGGCACAATGCTGTGCATTCTGCCTACCTAAATCTTGTTTTTGAACTGTTACTTCTAGGATGTTGTCTTGTCTGCACACTTTGATCCAACTCCTATTTGGGTAGAGCAAAGTTTTCTGCAAAAACTAACTCAGTACATCACCCCAAGAAGTGAGTCGTGGATGTTGTCTTCACACCACAGTCCTTCCACCAGAACCACTCCAGACAACGTTTTTTCTTGGAATATCAACCTCGGTCTCCCTGGCTGCAAGCAGAAGGTGCCTGTAGGGAAGAAACAGTCTCCATGTGCAGAAGTTTAAGAGGAGATAATTGTCTAGGACTGGCTTGCTCTGAACAGAACTGTGGTTTCAAGGTTTGCCTCAATTAACTGTGGGCAAAAAAATCAGACATGGATGTTAAAAATGCTCGTAGACATTGAGTCAAATTTGAGAGAAGGAAAGGACAGGGGTTTGTATCAGTCACTGATGCACACACACTGTACTTGCGATACAGAGCAGTAGGTGGCACTGACGGTATTCACGTGAGTTCTTCGGTGTCGATGTCGTTTTGTCATTGCAGAGCTTAGGGAAGATCAGGTAGGGGCCCAGAAGTGCTCTAGGGACAGCCCTCATTGCCTGCCTGGCAGCAAGTTCACCTCATTCCATCTGAGAAGTGATGGCCTTCGCTCCTGCCCGGTCTGTGCAAGGCCAAAAAATGCTCCACATCTCCCACGAGTGGAGAATTTTCCTTCCAGTTAGAGACAGCAATGTACAGTAATCCTGTGAAATGGCCAGGAAGGAGAAGGGGCTACAAAACGTTTGATGGGACTCAATGGGTCTTTCTCAGTGACACTTGGTATGTCCCAAATTAGGCATTTGGGAGTGCATGGAGTCCAGGACACACCAAACCCAAGACCCTCCTATCAGCTGGTCTGAGAGGCTGACACCCCCAGCTCTGCAGAATATTTTGGCCTCTGCTGTTTCATCTAGTAGTGACAATGAGAGCCATCTTGCAAATACCAGTTTGCCATGGGCAAGTTTAACATTAATCTTTTTGGATTTGGCTGTGGAAAATTATGCCAGAGTAGTTTGGCCACTAAGCTGGATCCTGCAACGTGGATAAGTATCAGAATGCCACCATCCTATTTAAAGTTTAAAATAAATGCTGTGATGAGCAGGTATCCCTCTGAGGGACAGGACTGCTCAATGCATAAATCTGTGCTACGATTCATGTATGCTATTTTTCCATGTGAGCAGAGATTTGGGAATGTTCCCTTTTGAAGTCACCTCACCCCAGGCACCTGAAGTAATCTCCTGACAAAGGAAGGACATACAGCTCACATTCTCTGAGAGCAAGCAGTGTCCCTGTCTGTATCTCCAGGCAGGCCCTAGGCATTAGAGACTAAAAAAATCCCACTAATTTTACTGGGAAATAGATGCACAGGAACATGCAAACAATTTCTGAGAGGCACCAAGATTTTCTGTGTGATGTCTGATATGGCTGTATCTTGAAAAATAAAATGTAAGACTAATGCAATGTTTTGCCTCTTTTCTACTGTTCGGTGCCATGCCCCCGCCTATAATTCAGACTCATGTACAAAGACATAAACACTTTCATAAATATACACGTATTTGCTTTGATAATGATTTGTTTTCTGAGGTCAGCACAGTGCTTGTGTCATATTTAGCATGGGAATTTGTCAGTATGTTGGTGTAACTTGTGGTATTTTCTTTTAACTGAAAGTTGCAATCACTGAGTCTGAGGCTTCACTTGCTTAATATCATAAAATCACAGAATGGCCTGGGTTGGAAGGGACTTTAAACACCATCCAGTTCCAACCCCCTGCCACGGGCAGGGACACCTTCCACTATCCCAGGTTGCTCAGAGCCTCATTCAACCTGGCCTTGGACACTGCCAGGCATGGGGCAGCCGCATGGGGCAACCTGTGCCGGGGCCTCAGCACCTTCACAGGGAAGAATTTCTTCCTAATAGCCAATCTAAACCTCCTCTCTGTCACTGTGAAGCCATTTCCCCTTGTCCTGTCACTATTTGCACTTGTAAATATCACTCTGGAAGTTTCTGGTTTTGTCCTGACTCCTTTGCCTACAATAGTTCTTTTTCCTTTCTGTTACATCAAAGTCAACTCTTTTCAGATTTGTTTTCTGTTGTGATTTTTGGGTTTATTTTTTTGGTTGGGTTGGAGGTTTTTTTTCCTGTTAAAAAGCTCAGGCTAGGCATGACTTCTTAATATCTCTCATCTGGTGTGACATTGGAGGAATCGTTGTCAGGGCTGGCAGCAAGTGGCCACTGCATCATTTCACCTCTCTGGCTGCAAACAAAGGTTTCTACGCTTTGAAGGACTATGCTGCAAACAGAGGTGTAGTGCTGGAAGAGGCATTTCCATTCATTCAGCTGTGGAAGTACAGCGAGGACTTTATAAAAAACAGGCTATGCCATGATAATCCTTCAGATTAAAATTTAATATACTGAAATTTAACCCCATTCAACAAACCACGTAAGCATAAATCCTACTCTGTGGAATAGAGGCACTTGAGCTAAGGTCAGTGTGGTCTTAACTTCTCTTCTGCCTCTTTGAGAGCCACTCTACTGACTTCAATGCCTTTGAAGCATATAAAGAAAAGATATTTCTGCTTATTCTTTTGTCTTTTATCTTTAAAAAACCCAACCAAACAAACGAAACCCTGCAGCACACAGAAGCAAACCAGTACAGAAGTAATGTTAAAATTATATCCTTCTGCACAACAATGTGCAATGGGAAAATCAAACTCAGTAAAACGAACAGAAGTTCAACAAATACTCTTCTAGACTGATCTTCAGTCAGAGTATCAGGGACTTCTCTACCGTTGTGTGTGGGTAGGAAAATGAGTTTGATGTGGTTCTTAGACCTGCCTGATTTCCAGTGATACTGGGAGAGTATTCCAGTACCTACTACTGGTGGAGACTGCTGAGTGAACAGACTTTGGAAATCATTGCATTTCTGTCTTATTGCCCAAAATACAGAATTAGCATCACATGGTTTTTTTGCTTCCTTTTGTATATTCATTTAGCATGTCTCACAGAGCAAAAATTATGAATATTCCCTTCCAGAAGTCAGTGTTGGTAGGAATCCACCTTCATGCTATTTTGATAACTTTTCTGGATTTTTTACCTCAGGTATTGAATATGTAAACACATCTAAACAATGTTGAAGAGCTATTAAAGAGAAGACCACAAAGAAGAAAGTATTTACTCAGAAATCTTACTTTGCACTGCCACTGCCTGGTCCTGGTTGCTTATGTTTGCAGGTAAATTATTCATTTTAGACACTGAGCAAATCCAGCCCTCCTGAGCCCGACCTCTCCAACAGACCATTCCAAGTTAATTATTTGCACAACTCCCTTGCTGGCACAGAGTAACAACTCACACAGCAAGGTTATCTCAGGAGCAGTTTATAAAAATGCAGTACACCACAGGGCCTGGTGTGGATTTTAGGAAGGCCCTGGCTATTGTAGTCTGAAAGGCATTGAAAGTTTTGCCTTGCATAAGGCTGGATTCACACACATGCATTAGGGGAGAATTGTTTATAGATGAAAGAAATGCCCAAAATTAGACATTGCCCTGGGAGGCCACAGGAGCACAACGTAAGGATCTGACTCCTAAATGTTTCTGGGCTACCGGTCACACTGACGTCAGGGAGTTTAGCATCTACATTCCACCGAGCGTTTGTGGCTTAATTGTTCTGACTTACACCTGTAAATCAGGGGAAATAGCATTTCTTTGCAACACAAGGCTAACATGAAGTGTGTGAATACAAGGTAACAAGAACTCTGTGAGCAACTGAAATCACCTACTTAGCATAAACCACAGTTATAAGTTAGCTGGTGTGAAAGTCACACAAGCACTACAAGTTTTCAAAATACATTTATAAAACATTTTCATCCCTCTGCAGCTATGTGTTCTTTTTAACAGTCTCACTGTTGGAGCATGCCTTCAATTCCCTGCCCCAGTTTTATCCTTTGACTAATAAAAAAGTATATGATTTAACACTAAAAGTCAGTAAAATCCCTTGTGTCTCTGTCGTCTGTCAGCATCTACTTGTCTGGCATTTGCAGGGTAGTCAGACTGACTTTCTGCTCTGTAGCCAGTATTTGTGCACCTCCTAAGGCAAGGGGGTCCAGAGCCTTACGGCAATTAAAATAATGTTACTGATCTTACCCCGTGGGAGTGAGAAGAGCAAGTTGTCCTCAGCTTTCTGAAGTGTTTTGAAGTGTTTCTACTTGCTGGCTGCACTCCTCTGTCCAACTGCACCACAATGTTCTCTGTTGGACCAAGGAGTGACCAAGGTACCTCCTGACACATAGCAATGTGGTTAAAAACCTGTATTGCCTTTCTTGGGATAAAACAAAAATAAAGTTCGTGTATCAATGGCCTGGACAAACAAAGTATACAGAAGATAAACATGAGCCTATTATATTTGGATAAAAACCCACAGACGTCCTATAGCAATATTGTTATTTAGGAATTTATAAGACTAAATTGTGGATAGACTCCAAGTAACAGGTGGTGATAGGCTGGTATTGTATAAACACACATAGGGAAGCTATTCTACAACCATGCAGCTGCAATGAAGATACAAGATTGTGTGGTAAGATTCCTAACAAAAAATAATCACAATATAATTGATGTACTTGCATAGGGCTTAGAAACATCAGTGGATGAAAGTAATAGCTGAAGAGCCTATTTATAAAATCTGAAAATCCACTAACCTAGGATACTCATTCCTATTTAACAATTTTGCACTAATCCTCCGGAACACCCAGGAAGCCTATTCACTGCTGCTTAAACTTTTAGAATTTTCCTTCATGATGTCATATCCCCAAAAGTAGAAGTTGAAAAAAAGGAAAGTAGAAAGAAAAAAAGGTAGTACAGTGAGGCTGCTGATGTGCTAAGAAAAGTTCTCACCATGCAAACCAAAGTTTTCTTCATTCCTTCAGTTCCCTCCTTCCCCTGTATCCACTTAATCTTTTAACAGAACAGATTTTGTCATGAGCTCTCTACTTGCTTAATGTCTGGGCACTGAAGATCTTGCTAAGTCTGTGATCACTAACAAAAAAACCTCCCCTGTGGACCCGGAGGGAATTGAAGTAGCTGACAAGAGAGCAGGTGACAGAGCCCCCTTAGCTCCAGCACCAGGACCACGTATGTTCAAGATGTACCTTCGGGTCTCAGTTTGCCAACCACAGAACAAGGCCTGACCCTACATTTTAAGCAGTGAGGATGCAATTAGTGAGAAATCCTGTTTACTGTGGCCAGGCGACCTTCAAAAATCAATATTCACCACCAGAAGGGGAAAGGGCCCACTTCCTGTTCCCTTAGACAGCTGATGCCTCTTCATGCACATCACTCAAGAATCCTGCGAGATAAGGTCCCACAATACAACTTTGAATTACTTCATTGACTGGTAAGAGTGTTAAAAACAAAGCCAGGAAGGAATTGTGCAAGGTTCCTGTACTAAATTTGCTCAGGTGAATTTTCCTAAAGGATGTGTCCTGAAAAGAGAAGCAGCTTGTGCCATCTACCTCCTTAATCCAGCGGATCATGAGCAGCTCTTACCAAGAACTTTCATCCATCCACATGTGGAAAGCCTTCCAGTAAGATCTCCACACCAAGCTAGGAAAGCAGAGAATATAATTTTCTCCTTCCTATTGGCAAAGAGGTCTGGAATTTAGCCTGTAACTAAGAATAAAACATCTCCCAAGGTCTCCTTGGGATACCCTTTGTAAATAATGCTGCCAGCAGAATCCCATGCATATTTCAGTAACTACATGATCCTTACTGAACCACAGAAGTTATCCTGAAATATAACAACACTTATATGATCTTCCCTTTTTAAAAGGAACTACAAAAATTAAGCTACCTGTTTGTGAAAGTGTTTTAGTCCAATATCCAAAGCATTTTAATGCAGATAGAAAAGAGCTTTAAATTGCTCCAGCATAGTCTCAGACCATTTGTTACGACAGGCCCCCCAAGACAGATGGATTTGATGCTGTCTGTCCCCTGGACATTTACATTGAGCAGTTCTATTTTATGGTTGATATTTACTCCATAATGTGATTAAGTGATTAAGAAATGAACTTCAGGATTTTTTTTTTTAAATCTGTTCCCCCTCCAAGTATATAAAGACTTTAACAATCATGCTGAAATTTAGAGACTTAAGACCAAATTTGGCTTGTTTAATAAACAAGACTACTACCACAAGATTCCGGCCTAAGTTCAGAAAAAGCCTTGAATTTTGGATAATCAAACAGAAAATAATTTTGTTTTTCCAATTATAAGAACCATTAACAAGCAAAGAATTTAATCCAGAAGAGAGAAGGATCTATACGGGACTCTTTCTAGGCCAGTGGCATACAGAACCTTATTTTTGGCATATTTTTGGCTGGTGGCACAGAGGCAAATGCCCATTCCATTTCTTCCACCCATCAGTAAAAAATAGGAAGTTCTCTATCAGAAACAGGTCTGGGAATGAACTACACTTATGCAGCACCTGGACTGAGAAAAGCCTCACAGTAAGGTGGTGTTAGTCAGATCCCACCAATTCACTATTACTCCTTTGTTTCCAATCTTTTAAAAGGACACATCAGGTCTACACTTCCACGCAGTCTGTGGCAAACACTAAAGGAGAATGCCAGAGTAAGGTAGATAATTTACATATCAAAAATAAGTCACTAGGACAGCCAAAGATGCCTGAAAATTGCTTTATTTGTTCGTAAGGTTTGTGCGTTACAGCAAGCATAAGTTTAGCTACCATGGACAAATGTCTGGAAGAGCATTTCATGTTAACCATTGAGATATATAGTGAGTAGAGCCCACAACTGCACACGACATGCTGTTTTTCTATTGCTGGAACCTAACATTCACGAGTTACAGATCTTTGAGATCCTTCTGGATGTTCCACAGTGTGTCTGCACTCTTCTTCAGCTGGGTCACCTCATCGTCCTTCAGCTTTTGGTTGATGACACTCATCAGGCCAGAGGCACTTAGGACAGCAGGAAGGCTCAAGAAGACATCATTCTCAATGCCATACATGCCCTGCCACAAACAAAAGAGATCAGACATGGGCCCTGTGGCTGGTTTACACTGCAGGGAACCTCCTGAGAGCAGAGCTCAAAAACCATCATTTTACAATGTGCAGAAAAATTTCAGCCATGACGTATTTGAGAAAATAAATAGTATAGAGTTGTTTCGGACCAAATGCCTGCCAATACCAAACAGCTGATGGCAGAAACCCCACCTTCAAACCTCTCTCTCACTTTTAGTTCTACAACACAGCAAGGAGCTGAAAAGATTCAGACACAGGATTAGGACAGGCCAACAGAGGGACCAGTTCCCCCTGCTCAGAGCTCTTGCTGCAGCAGAGGTTGTGGAGCTGGTACAGACCACATGCAGCCAGTTACACCAGCTGTAAAAGGACACAGCTCTCCTCCCTAGCGCCTTTGCCAGGCAATGGTTCCTGGAATCACAGCTAGGCTGCCAAGCTCCAAGAAGTCCTCCACTTTTACACTGAAACTTCCTTTCAAGGAATCTGCATGCCACACATGGTAAAGTTTCACACAAGGGTAGTTCTGCACAGAGAACTTTATTTTCAGCTCCATACTTGTGAGAGGAGTAGGCTAAGAGGTCAGCCTAGAAAAAACAGCAATAGTAAGCTCCCATTTGAAATTAAAAGTCGTGTTTTACAAAGCTTCCTTCATTCAGCATCTTGCTAATTGAGGCTAAGCTTCCTTCATCTACCATCTCGCTAATTGAGGCTATTTAGCTTGTCCACAACAACAAAATGAGCCAGACTGTCCAATTAGCCCCCCTTCTTACCTTTACCAGAGTGGAGACTGAATGAACCCGGCACAGGTTCTTCAGCATGGTCTCACAGAGGTCAGCCACACTAAGGCCAATAGCCCAGTTTGTGTATCCCTTCAGTTTGATCACCTCGTAGGCACTACGGAAACATTGAAATACAACTGCATTAAGATACCTTCAAGACACTGCAAATTACAAGTCTTAGAAACAGTGAATGTTGCCCGTTTAAAAATTTTCAAACTCCTGCAACACACTGTAAGTTTTGGAATTAAACTGTCCAAGTTATGTGTTTCAACATTAGAGGATAAAGCATAAAGTCTACATTATCCCATATGCATAATAAAGAATCCTGTTGTTCTCACAGGATTAGCTGAAAACAAACTTAGCTCCCATCTAGGAAGAGATCCTAGTGTTAAGTAGAAAACCACAGCTATACCTGACAAGTTCTCTCTTTCAGTCAGGGGTACAATGGAATAGGCAAACATTTAGAGTCGAAGCACCACTACCTCCTGAGGTTTTTAGCCAACATCTGCACACACATTATCCCAGTGAGCGTATAGTCGTTTCACAAAAGACTTAGCAACATGCAGTCAGCTGTATACAAACTCTCTTGCATCCATGAACAGAATCTTCCCCAATTCCAACACTCTGCTCACTGAAACACACTACCTTTTTCTGCTCTTGCGTCCTTCGAACAAAGTTACCTATTGAAGAAGCTCTGTCTGGGAAAACAAGCACACACAGCTCTAGGTGCTCCAGCACTTGAGTGGGTTTGTTATGCAATAGCTTGTCTCCCTGCAGGGTAACAAATTTTACCAGCTGAAATCCTGCATTTCTGTGTTTAAAACAGCAGTCCCACTCACTCAAGCAACTGTCGTTGCAACTCTCTACATAAGAGGGCATGAAAGCTACACCAGAACAGAGGCAGAGTGCAGACAAGCTGTTGTCAGCATGGCATCTATCCACATTATCCCTCAGGTCATCATACCTTGCAACCACTTGCTTGTGGACCTCCTTCCAGTTCTCAGGATCTTTGTCAGTTCCCATGGCAGGGTTCAGCTCTTGGAGGGAAACTCCTGCCACGTTAACTCCGCTCCAAACAGCCACTGCAACAGAAGTGGGACATCAGTGCCAACAGCACTTGGCAACTCCCCCTCCACATTTCCTAGCTAAAATAACTGGAAACAAAGTAGGAGCAGCCAGAATCACAACAATGGTTGAGGTAGATTTTTAAGTTTTTATTTAGCTACACTTAAATTTGAGACCTCTGGGAGTCAAACATGAGACTATTTCAGTACTGGTACAAGTTCAAGTACAAGTCACTTGTAACATGTGACAGCACAACTTTCAGACCCTGGAAGTTTCTGAAGTCAGAAACATCAAATTCTAGTAAAAAGGCACATCTTAGCTACCCAGCCTTTTAAAACTGATTTTACTCAAAACTGCAGCAAGGATGTATTTCCTGTTTCACCAATCAGTGTTAGGGTTAGCCTTCAAGAAGTCTGTTCTTATTTACATGAATAAGAGGGTAGCAATATGCAAACTTAGAATATCAAGACAGGAATTTGCACCTTTCCCTGCATTCTGGAAGCTCAGAGGCAGGCTCAGTCTCTGTTGCTGAGAAGTAAGCAGGAATTCTGCGTTACTTCAAAGCAAAAGCAGCTGTGACAATGACACAGGATAAGCTCTGCATGTACTCAGCCAGACTCTGCTTTCATTGATGTAGGGCTGGCTACAGTAACTGCTGCTGTTGATCAGATACTGCACTTTGATCAAATGCAATGGGACATTGAAGAGGTGGCTCCCTTAGAAATACACAGCATGAAAATATAAAGCAGTACCAATCTACATAAACGTTCTGCTGCATCATTTCAGGCTTGGAATACAGGAACTGAATTAAGACAGATAAACGTCTTTGACTTCAAATTTTAAAACCATCTTTGCTTTAAACAACAAGGAGAAAAGTCACAAAATAAGGTAATGGATAATTTTGTTAGCCTGAATCTGGACTGCTAGAGCAACAAGGTCTGTTACCGACCTAACAAGAGCTGATACTGCTTTCAGAGGAGAACTGTGCTACAGGCTCCAAAAACTGAGGATAAAGAGAAGGAGCAAGCTGTAGTCTTCACGACACAACCTCATTCACAAAATTGGCCTTTTCAGTTCAGGGTTTAATTATACAGCCACAATCACATTTAATAAATATGTGTAGGTAGATTTCCTGTAGTTCTCTCAACTCTAATCTTCATAAAAATACAGCAAAGCACCAGTTACTCAAGCTCAGCCGCAGCTGTTCCTTTAGAATCCTGTACCACACCTCAGGCCTCTACCTCTGATACGGTCTTGCTCATTCCCAGGGAGGTCAGAACTGCTCCTTACCACTGGAATCACCGTGCTCTCCCAAGATCCAGCCATGGCAGCTGCTTGGATGGATCCCAAGTCTCTCAGACATCAGATAACGGAATCTGGCCGTGTCCAGATTGCAGCCACTTCCAATCACACGGTGTTTTGGCAGCCCACTCAGCTTCCATGTGACATAGGTTAATATATCCACTGAAAGGAAAAGCATGCATGGCAAATGAAACTCCACTCACACCAAGAATGCTCCAACAATTACCTGACTGAGTGTAGCAGGGTAATCAGGAGGACTCAAAACACAGTTGTGCTCACTGGTCAAGGAATTTTGGATCTGACTATTTGGGGGATTAAAATGGATGCAGTGCTTGAAATTTTGAACGGTAGCTTGATGGGTCCTATGAAAATTTGAGGAACGTCTTTAGACATTAGATTCCTACCAGCTAAAGTTGGACACACTTTTTTTGGTCACAGTTAAAGCCCTAGGGCATTCAAAACTAGGACAGATGTCATGTGGCTAAAACATTCCAGCAATTTCCTGAAGTAATGCTCCCTTCCAGTTCACCATCACAACAACAGGTAAAACAATTTACAATTAAAAGTCCGAGATTTACATACTCTTCGTAGTTGGTAATTCCTTCAGTTTAATTTCTTGATTTGTGCACTAAGCAGTTTCTGCATTTACCACCTCTGCAGCATGAACAGTCAGATGAGCAATGTGCTTTGGCTGCACCTGTTTCTAAAAATACAGTTTTAGGAAAAAACCCCAAAGCTAGGTAGGGCAGACAGAAGGATGTGAGCAGAGAGAAAAACCTCTAATCCACAGCTCAAAGCAACAAAAATAAGCTGGCTGCACGAATTAATTATGACTCCAACTCTGAGGAGCCAGGCAGTTCTCAGGAGGGAACACATTTGTGTACACAGATCTGAAATGCATCATTTGCTCTGCTCAGGCACCAAAGCATAGTTCAAACCTCACAAGTGGCACGTTCCCTAGAGCTTCAGCTGAGGCAGGGAAGGGCATCAAGGTTACACCCCTGAAGTCCCTTCTCATGGGCTCACAATGACCTTCACCATATAAGACTAGCGGACAAAACTCCACACACTGAGAAAACAAAGGATCATAAAAATAATTTTGACAAAGCAACATGCAATTCTCCTCCTGCAGCTGCTCTCCTGGAGAGAAGTCTACAGGTTGAATTCAGCCTTGCTAGAACAGGAACAGCCTGATCTTTGTCTCAGTTTGATTTTAAGGTAAGTGTTTAAAACTCCTGCAAATTACTGTATATGCTCAGAACACTGGCTAATTGTACACCAGCTAATTACTCAACCCCCAGCAGAGCTGCAAGCTTTACATGCACTGGTTCCACTCTGCCAGGTTATCTTTAAAAGCAGTGTCACTTCATCACCATGGTTCTTCAGTACCAGCTTCACTCAGATGTTGAGTTAAGCAAAGACAACCCTACAGGGACATCCTACAAAGCACACCAGAACATTTACAGTCACCTTTAGATACCCAAATATCCAAGCTGTCTCAGTGCAATGAGATATTTGCAAGTGAACACACAAATATGTGTAATTAACTCTTTTTCTGTTTTAACTGAACTGTAGAGTACAGTCAGCCCTTGTTTCACCATAGGCTTCAGCATGCAAATTCTTTTTCCTGAAAATATAGCCACAACTGTAGGGCAAGTTCTTCATGCTGAAAAACAGCCCTATCCTATCCAGACACAAAAGCTATCCATTAGAGATAAAAATTTTAAACTTCCTACTGCTTAAACTGAAGTATGCAAAGACCTTAAGTATTCACCACAAAGCATTCTTTTAAAATATGAACACCACGACAAGTTCCAAATAAAGAGAACATCAGAAAGTACAAAGTATTTGTCTGTACTCTCAGATGTCCACAAAAAGCTATTAAGTTTCAACAATTTGTATTTGAAGAGATATTCTGAGAACTAACTAGTGTTTTATCTTGTCAAACCAAATTTGTAAGTATTTAGGAAAAGACTGCCTTACCTGGGTTGGAAACCACCAGGATGGTGCAGTTGGGGCTGTACTTGGTGATCTGAGGAATGATGAATTTGAAGACATTCACATTCCTCTGTACCAGGTTGAGCCGACTCTCCCCCTCCTGCTGACGCACTCCTGCAGTCACCACCACGATCTTGGAGTTGGCAGTGACAGCATAGTCTAAGCAGAGCACAGGGAAGAAGATACAGAGTGTGTTTAAAATAATTCCACTAATTCCAGTAGCATTGTGTTAATACAGCAGTTACAGGGAGCTTCTGCACTGTGCATTGCATTCAAACCAAAAAACAAGAGACCTCAGTTTGAAAGCCAGCACTATCTCTTAACACTGATGTGATAAATCAGTATGTGGGTGTTGAGAGTACATTTAACCATTCTGACTCTTATTTCCACTACGAAAATAATACTATTTCTTCTACACACAGTTTCACTAAAATCAATTTTACTTAACAAGCCCCAAATTGTAAAAAGATGTAAGAGAGAGCCCATCTTAAGAGCCACTCCCATTATGGTGTTCACCTGAACTCACTCCAACTCACACACTTCACCTTTTCACTGCCAAATCCTAAGAGTTCTTTAGGACTGCACAACTAATTCTCCACTATTAAGCAAAGTCACAGAATATCAGTGTTAAATCAAAGAAACTGAGATGCACCTTTGTCTGCCATAATCTTGTGAGTGTGAAGGAACAAGCTCCCGTGCTGCAGGTCCATCATTTCTCCTTTTAGTTTGTCTTCCAAAACATCAACCAGAGCAAGCTCATCACAAAGACCCTGAAAACAACAAAATCTGGAATCAGTGAAGTAGTTCACATGCATTTTAAAGTTAACCCAGAGCTGAGCTATATTAAAGTAACACGTTTCACCCATCTGAAAGCATCTCTTCTCCAAATAAATCAGTGGGACAGCACTATCTTGGTGTTCTGATGTATCTCACAAAGTCAGAGGCTACTACAGCACAGGTTCACAAAACTCGCTCAGACTTTCCAAAAAAGGTATCATTTGTGGGGAGTTTGAGTGCACAGGCAACCCTTTTCTAGGAAAGCACTTCTAAATTTAGTTATTACCTTTGGAAAAAAGTTGCATCTTTCAGAGTTGTGCCAAACCCTCCAAATCTATCCAGCAAATAGGCCTGTTTTAAATATGTAAATATCTAGAAGAACACACCACACAATTATCAAATAAGTATTCTCCTTCAACATGCCATCAGTCAATTCATTTCACAAAAATATACAATGGGAACAGACTTCCTCAATACTAAAACAGAGAGAAAAAGGATTCTTTAGCTCTTTTTCTCTACAGGAGCTACTGTGTGATATTTATGTTGCAGAACAGATTTAGCCATGTATTTGTTGTCCAGGATAAGTTGGGAGATAACGTCATACAGCCTCAGAACAGGAAAACACTGGAATATGGGGGTGGAGGAGAAAGACTTTCTGCTCTAATGCAAAGCTTTACTGCCTTTTGACAGAAATGTTTACTACTCTGGTAAACTGCACTACCCTTAAAGCCTTATCAGGCAATAAATTACATTGAAATTCAAATTATGAGTTCTCTTTATTTTCCTAGAGATCTACACCCCATTTGAAAGCAGTTAAGCCATTTTTAGCAACTAAACTACTTTAAACAGAAAGAACATGCACTGTTTCTCCTGCGGAAAACGTATTTAACAGCAAGCATATTTAAGGTTTTTATTTCGTACTTTAAAATAATGTTAGTTAACTGCTTTTTTGCATCAATTCCTTTAGCAGCTGATTTTATTAAGTTATGAAGGAAAAGCATAGGAATCTGTATTAATACTTTTTCTGTTTTCAAAATGGCCTGCAGATTAAAACTATTCTCAGTTGTTCAAACACTATGAGAAAGCATCCTTAAGCGAGGTCACTGGTGTTAAACTAAGAAGTTAGTGCAATCAGAATTTGAAATAATGTGCAATTATGGATAGTTTTATACACACACAGCCAGACCACATGGGACTTGCAGTCTAGAACTTGCAACCAACAGTCCCCATCCTCTGCAGGTTCCAAGAGCCAATTCTCACTGAAGCAGAAGAGCACCTGTAATAGCTCTCCAATGACTAATTTCATGAATTTGCATCACTTGCCTAGAAGAGATTTCATCTCTTTATTACCACATACAGGAACAAAGCTTTACACAAACTGAGCTTAAAATATTTTCACAGAAAGCAGCTGATTTGTGACTGTGGAGATGTTTCCATTTCTGAATCAGGAGGGCAAGATCAATGACTTGTCTCTAACTGAGCAGGAAGTTTTAAAGTCATGCAAATTTATATATTTAATACCACACCAGCAAATTGAAATCAGCATTACAGCCAAGCAGCTTGCAGAAGTCAAACCCACATCATATTGGTCTGCAGTGGCTGAACATAAGCCAACTCAGCTGGCAAAAAAGGCCAAAGGCATTCTGGCCGTATCAGGAATAGTGTGGCCAGCAGGACCAGAGCAGTGATTGTCCCCCTGGGCCTGGCACTGGTGAGGCCATACCTCAAATCTTGTGTTTCCTCACTACAAAGATATTGAGGTGCTGGAGCATGTCCAGAGAAGGGAATGGAGCTGGGAGAGGGGCTGGACCATCAGGAGAGGCTGAAGGAGCCTGGAGAAAAGGAGGCTCAGGGGAGACCGTCTGGCTCTCCACAACTGCCTGACAGGAGAGGGCAGCTGGCAGAGGTTGGGCTCTGCTCCCAGGGAACAAGTGACAGGATACAGGCTGTGCCAGGGAAGGTTTAGATGGGATAGGAAGAAAAAATTCATCACTGGAAGGGTGGTTAGGCATTGAAATAGGCTGCCCAGGAAGCTGTTGGGTCACAATCCCTTGATGTGTTTATAAAACTCTTTTAAAACCCAGCACTTGGGGACATGCTGGACTTGGCAGTGCTGGGTTAATGGTTGGTCTTAACGATCATAAGAGATCTTTTCCAGCCTTTAATGATTCTATGACTCTTAAATCAGTTACAAGAACCAGATGGTTTTATTATAAAAATGTTTGATACTGCAGCTTATACTTATGAGAAAGTAAAAGCAGAAGCCTGCCTCAAGTAAACTCCATGTCATCATCCATGCTTGAAGAATTTAAAACCAGTTCTTACTCTGGGTTTCGTGCACACTGTTCACTAACAGTAAAACTTTGTGCTTAGATACCTGACAACACAGTTTGATCCTGCTTAGAGCAGTGCATTAAACACAGATGAATGCGGAATTGTAGTTCAATTTGTGGTAACATCACCTGGCTTCCTCAAAGGCTTCAGCTATTCAAGTACAACTGATGTCAGACCAGGAGAGGCAACCATGTGCTTAAAAATATAAATATAAAAAACTGCAATGAACTATCACTGTTTTTCCATTGAATTTCTTCTATATTAATTTGTTTTAAAAACTATTTGCCACTTTCACATCAGTTTCACGCTTAGTTTCACTGTGGCCTGTTCGTACTGTCAGTTTTTCCTTGCTCACAGGGCTCACGAATATCAGCAAGCGGAAGCCCTTAGTTTTGGGGGGTTTTTATAACTAAACATGCATCCTCAGGGTAATACATCAAAAGATCGGGACAATCGTCTACAAACAAAATACAGCTGGTTTAGCAGCACATGCAAGATTTTTCATCTGACCGTAAGCTACCTGATTTAAGACCCGCCCCTGCAAAGGGGCAGGACATATCCGTTGACGCCTTCTTCAAAAAAAAAAAAAAAAGTGCAGTTTCCATCTGTCTTTCCAAATTTAATTTATTCACAACATTCTCTAAAAACGAAGTGCAAAGTACAAGAGATCCTCATTGATTAATAAGCCTTTACTTTGCTCAACGACTGCACCATGAGATTTGACAAAAATATCCCAAAAACCAGTGACAGGAAAAGTCATCATAACCTCTAAGTCTAGCCCTCTGTCTTAGTTTTTAAAAACAAGCTAGCATATAAACAAGCAAAATGGGCTTAAGAGAAATCAAGAAGCTACTGAAGGGGATAGCAGTATTTTCAGCTATTAGGGCATGCATTCTTTAAAAGAGTAAAAAGCAAACACTCCTGATCCCTATCCTACATTTCACTTAGATTTTTGCTCTGCCCCCATTCTTTGCCCAGCACAACTCCCTCACCAAGCAAACTCCAGCTCTGTCGTGGAAGAATAAAAAAATTAAGAAGAGAATGAAAAGTTTGGCAGAGGCTGCAGAGCCATTCCTACCTACATTTTCCCAACAGCCTGGAAAATAATTCTGCCTAATGAGACATCTACTGCTAAGCACAGACAGAAAGGTGAGAGAACATGGAGAAGCTGAATGTGGAGATCAGGCTTGTAGGTCACTGCTTGCTTATCCGAGCTGCTAATGATTCACTCCTCTGCCAACCTCCCAGATTTCCCACCCTTTGCTAAGACAGGCAGTGCAGCGCACGACAGCACCGGGGGCTTGGACAGCACGCTGTCCTTGAGCTGTACCTTTCCAAGGACGCTGATAGCACAGGCCATCCCAACCTGGCCAACCCCCACAACTGTGATCTTGTTGGTGGGGACCTTGGCTCCCTCTGCGAGAGGGCTGATCAGCTTGTCCTTGAGAGTAGCCATGGTGTTCTGTGAGGAGAGAAGGGAAAGATGTGGATCAGAGCGGGCCAGAGGGAGCTGAAAGGCATGTTCTGAATGGAGAGGTCACCTGCCACAGCCGAGTTTATGTAAGGCAGCTCCGGGCACGCTGCCCTTGCTCGCAAGGGCTCCTTCCTTCCCAGCCACGAGTCACCACGCACCACCCACACACCCTCCGCGACTACGGGGCTCTAGGTCCCTGCTCTCCCTGTGCCCAGCCAGGGGCTGAACGGGGGAGATTTCGGCAGCACACCCCGCTAGCGGCGTTCCCAGAGCCGCCCGCCAGAGGATGAAATGCCATCAGCGCTGCCGGGCCCTGGGCATTCACCTCTCGGCACACCGGGGCTTCGGGACGGGACTCCACGAGCCAGCGGGGGCACAGGGGGCGGGCTGGGATTTCCCCGGCTCTGCGAGGCTCCCCGGGGCCCACGGCCGCGCCCGGCCGCAGGGCAGCCAGGGGCCGGGACGGCACCGGGGGCCCCTGAGCACGGCCGGGGACCAGCCCGGAGCCACCGCCCGGCTCCGGCCACCCCAAACCCTCGGGAGCCACAGCCCGGCTCCGACCATCCCATACCCCAAAGCTCGGGGGCCGCAGCCTGGCTCCGGTCACCCCAAACCCCAACCCCAACCCAAACCTCCGGGAACCGCAGCTCGGCTCCGGCCGTTCCAGACCCCAACCGTCGGGGGCCGCGGCTCAGCTCTGGCCACCCCCAACCCCAAACGCCGGGGGCCGCAGCTCGGCTCCAGTCACCCCAAACCCCAACCCCAACCCAAACCTCCGGGAACCGCAGCTCGGTTCCGGCCATTCCAGACCCCAACCCGAACCTTCGGGAGCCAGGCCCGGCTCCGGCCACCCCACGCATCACCCGTCCACCACGCAGGGATGCTCGGCCCGCGGGAAGGGCCGAACCCCGGCAGGACCGAGCTGCCCGGGGTAGAAGGGACGAGGCGGCTAGGCGGCCATCCAGCACCCCCGTCCCGGAGCGGGCTCTCCCCGTACGCACCGAGCAGCAGGAGCAGTGCCGGAGCAGCGAGGGGAGCGCGGGGTGCGGGGCTCGGGCAATGAGCGCTCCGCAGCGGAAGGGGCGGACCCGGCGGCGGGGCCGGGGGGAGGCGGCGGTCGCGCTCAATCCCCGCCAAGGACGGAGCTTGAAGGGTGTCGCTGCTCCGCCCCGGTCCCGCCGTGGCGCACGGCCGGCGCTGCTGGCCCGTCCTCGGCGTTGTGTCCTCGCGGGGGGCGCGGCCGTTGAACAGTTGGCGCTCGTGGCCTCGGCAGCGTCACCATCGCTCGCTTTCACAGGGCACGACGGGCCTGTTGGTCCCCGAGCCACAGGCTTGGCCAGAATCGCTGCAAGCGAGGTTAAAATACGGCAAAAATAAAGCTTTTTACCTGATCTTCCGGGGAGAAGTTGCTCAAGTTGGGGGTATCTTCTCAGTCAGGGGTATCTGATTTTTGCGCTCCCTGATTTCTGCCCTGGGGCTGACTCCGGTTGGATTTTTGGTGGTTGGACGAATCCCGCCAGGAGCACAGAGCGATGCCTTGGCAGGAATAAGGGATGTAACCTGAGGCAAGGCAACAAGGAATGTAACCTGAGCAGAGCCACCACCACCGCGCCTCCTCCCTCTCCCCCGGCTTCAGCCAGACTCACATCACACTCTCTCTGTTTAGCGATATCCCAGTAGGGCATCCCCTAAAAATGGTAATAAGCGCGAATGTAGTTTAACGCCTTGTGAAAGTAATAAGTACATCCGGCACTGTAAGTAGCGATAAGAGTCATGATATTTTCCTTTTCCTCAGACCCACGCAACACACAAACTGAACATCTGGGTGTACGATCGGCCACTGCTGCTGAGCAGAGAAGGAAGTGATTTTTTGGAATTCCTCCAGGACCAAAGCAAGCAAAATACGGAATAATAGCAAACAGCGTTTTCATCTAGTGCTGTAACATTACATCTTTCTAGCTGTAAAGGAAGAAAGTAGAAGCAAAATACTGAATGGTATGCAATGAGTTCCAGTGGGGAAGAAACCAGAAAGCTTTAGGTTCCTCATCACACATGATTTAGTCTCTCTCACAAGAGGGAAAACAGAACAGTAGATTCCAGAGTCCTCCCAAATAAGTCACTGGGTTAAACGTGTCTAGGCAGAGAGCCTAGCTCTGCCTGCCTACGACTGTGGCTACTTTCTTTTTTTATTCTGTTGTTGCGGCTAGTTTAAAGTTCTATTGATTTTTTTTTTNTATTTTGCCAGGTTTAGTAATAACTGGATTAATTCCCTGTGGCTCACCAAGCAGCCAAACAAATGATGGTGTGAGCATGAAAGAGGTGATGAGCATGGTGGTGAGCAAAGGATGAAACCTGCTTTTCTGGGCTGCAGATCAGTACAGATCCATGCTGGCTTTAAATCACTGTCTAACCGTGGCCTACTTTGCTTCTTTACATTGTTTGATGTTGCAAAGGGTCCCCTGGATGGAAAGAAATGAGTTAGACCATCCACATGACACTTCAGGTAGCAGCTTGCTGTAAGAAAATCAATTCAAGACTGAAATTACGGCTGCAGTGGGAGCTGGAAGGAAATAACAATTACACAAGAAATGTAAGGGTCAGAAAATGTATCTTCTATAATCATAACGGGAATGTGCAGAGCTGAAATTTAAGAAAATAGGGAGGAAGGGAGATGAAAAGGTTCTGGAAAGATTTGGGAAGGACCAGAGCAAGGTTTTTTAATTCCTGAACCATAATCAAGGGTCCTTGTCCTGCCAGTGCCTGATGTGAGGAACGTTCACCAGCGCATTGTGTCTTCTTTGGACAGGATCCTCCTCTCTCCTTATGAACTTCCAACAATCAGTTATCACAGTAGCATTTGAATTAAAGAGGTAATTGCTGCATTCCTATTTGCAAGCTATTAACACTTTAAAAGGCAGACTGGACCATTTACCACGGGTTACAACAGCTCTTCTGGGCCCTCATTTAGATCAGGCTTCATTCTGCATGCAGTGCTGAAAGCATAGGGTAGGTATTTAATCCCCTCCCTGAAGTCCTTTCAGTCTAAATAGACAAGGCAGGAGCAAGATGGTGGGTGGAAGAAAGAAGCTTATTCCCTCTTCCTGCTCTTAATTATTTACTTACTCTTTCTTCCAGATGGTGGAGGATTGAGGCACAGAGAGGTGAAAAGACCTCCCCAAGGTCACACAGAAGGTCTCCTGGTGACAGGTCACAATTTCAAAGTTCAGCTTCAGTTTGGCAACATTGGCATTTTTGATGCAGTGCAGTTTTCCAGAAAAACAAACCCTAATGTTAAGGGACACCGTGTAAATAAATTTGCTTGGTAACCTTCATACAATTACAACATATCTTTTGTTTATACATTTTAATCGCGTTCAACTTTTGGGTTGTATACAAAGTGTGTCATTAGATAAGTCTGAGATACTTCACTTCTTGCATCTGTCCTATCATCTTCCCAAAACACATGAAAGTAGATAGGATTTCCCTGCTGTTTCTTTTTTCCAAAACTACCCTTAAACCTGATTAAAAAGAGAGATCTCAGTTGAGAAACTCTATTCATGGGACTTTCACACAGCAAGATGCTGATAGTTTGATGGCCATGGTCTGATGATGGCTGTAGCCCTAATTCATGAATAATTTAACCTAGGAAGGGAAGGAAACCATTACGCCACAGGATGGGATGTAGGGCTGATGGCAGTGTAAAGATTCTCTTTCACTGTGTTAGACCTGGTGGATCAGGTCCTTGCCCTACAGGATGGAAGTGTTCTAAGCATTATTTCGTGTGGATGTAATGGAGGGAAAAGAATTAGATGTTCAGCTTTGCAAAATACAGAGAACTGAATTTATCTGCTGGAAATCATTAAGTGCTGTCACACGCAATGCTGGTAGATGCTGAAATAAAATTCTGATCTGCCTATGTTGATTCTGTGCTTCTTCACCTGGATTTGCCATTTGGGGGGAAAATACATCACACAATAAAGAAAAATCATCTTGAAGTGGCACCTTTGCAAGCCTCTTTTTCCCTGGTGTTGTTTGAAGGAACAGTTCCTTATTTTTGGCAGCGAGCCAACTTTCTGTTTAATTTTTGTTTAAAGATTAGACAGTGTTAAACAGATAACACACTCATAATAGCTAAGTGCTTTATAATGGAGTTAATAAAAAAAACCCAAACAAACACTTCATGAGCTTGGGGACTATAGTGCAAAATGAGTGAAATGTGATGATCTCATTTAATGAATATCTTTGATGCCAGAGGAAACAAATGGTGATAAGTTTTACAGTTAGGTAAGTAATAGCACCCAATTTGTAAGAACTAAACTGCATTGATTTAACAAGCTCTGGCTCATTAAAAAGTTCAGGAGAAACAACAGCTGCTAAACAAAGTGACAAGACAGAAATGGGGCAAACAGTGCATATGCAAGCAAAAATATATGAAATTGAAACTACAGACAGAGAGTGATTTTTTTATCAATAGGTGAATTTCCATACAATAAGGATGGAGTTTTCTTCTCTGAACTGTTCAGAAAACTTAGTAGTCCTAAGATTTTTATGTATGGATTTTGTGGTTTTATTTGTATGTCTGAAGGAGTGAATATGGCCCTGTCAGGCTAACACACTTCCAGACACAGATGCAAGGCCGTGTTCATGCTGAAGAGTTTTTTACATCAGTGCAATCACCACCTGTAATCACACACAGAGTGTAGCATATCTGGTATGTAGCACCTTAAATGATCTTTGTAAAAAGATTTTTGTAGTAGTCCTGTACAGCACTACTGTAATAGCAGTGAAGTAGTAGGTAAGAATTGCCTCCTGTAATACAGTAATACATTGTATTACAGTAGGTTTTTCAGTAGTGCTTCACATAGAAACACATCTTGTGCCTTTAATGACTTCTGAAGTAGTTCCACAACTGCAGGACTTACTACCTCTTTGGAAGTTGAATCCAGGTTTCCTCATATGTGTACTGTACTGGGAGAAGGATCTATGCTATTTGAACCCCCATGTCTGGATATTGCTTACAGTGAATTTTGCGAAAGAACAGATCCACCTCTCCCACTCCCATCTAGACTTTTACTTACCTGATCCCACAATTTACCTTGCTAGAAGTAATTCTGGAGACAGACCGAATACATTTTTGCCTGTTTTACAGAAACCTCGGTCTATGGTTTACATAAATCTCTCCAGAGCAGTCACAGGCTTCCAGCCACTGCCTTTGAAGCAGATTGCTGATGTTAAGGGTCAAGGCTGACTGACCGCCCTCCTGTTTGGGAAGCATCCAGTGATATCTGAAGAACCTTTGCCATATTGCACTCTGGACCCTTAGCATTGCCATTCACAGAGCAAGCTGTGTGGAAGAAGCTGTGGACACAGCTGAGCTTCCAGAAAGCATTATTTAATATTTCCCAGTACTGAGAGGTTTGCCTCTATTGCTGCATCTGAGTCCTGTGTCTGGGAAGGACACACTTTGCACTGAATACATAGGGCACTCATAGGGGCAGGGATTTGTTGATGGAATTTGACAGAATTCCATCAATCAGGTCATATGGGGGAGTTCTACACTTGATGGTGTTGGATTCCTGGGGAGGGGGAAGAGAACTGATGGCAAACGCAGTGTGTCAGTCTACATCCAAATGCTGGGGAGGCTCCTGGAGTGTCCTCAGTCACAGCTTGTTTCACCTGACCCTGCCAATCTGTTCCTCTGGTTAGAGGGGCTTGCAGGGGAGAAAATCATTGCTGAAAGTGGGGACGGATGCAAGTTCCTGTGAAGTGATGAGAGTTACATTTTCCAGCAGTGGTCCTAGAGGGTGATGCATGAAAGGTGAAGGAATATATCTGTGGACACGTTTTGAATCTCCTCCTTCAAACTATAAAACATAGCTCAGTTATTCAACCAGTCAAGCTTCCACTTTGGTTTGTAATTCTGTAGGCAAAGCCAAGTGAGACAGGAACTTTAGGATGATTGCAACAAATATCTTTGATTTGGATCTAACAGTTGCCCACTTAAAATTTCTCTCCACGAAGAGAGCAGCCAAGGGTGGTGTTTCCCAGCAGAGCTGAGTCCAAAGCTGAGCTCTGCGGGATCGGGCAAGCCTCAAAGGGCTACCCTCCACGCCTGCTTATCCCTCGCACCCACAAGCTTCTCTAATCTCTTCCTGAGCCATTTCAGTTCATTACATTAGCAGAAAACGATCACTTTTATTTCCTTGAAGTAGTTTTTTGTTCATTAGCCAACTGACTGGGCTCAGTGAAGTGCCCAGCGAATGCCAGGCACAGCTCAGGAAGGCCCATGATGAAGAAGCACAGGGAGAGTCCCTTCCCTGTGTCATAGCTGGGAAACACTAAATCAGTTCTCTGCCTCTCCTGTAACTTTAGTCTAAATTAAGATCGTGCTCTGAGCTGCCTTCTAGAGCAGCTTACATTTCCACAGATGGCAGAAGGAGCTGGGGGTGTGAATTGGCTTCACTCAGCTCACTTTATGTGAGCCTCTGTGAATGCCTCTTCCTGTACTCGATGTTGTAATTCCAACACTTCTTATTAATAGTAACCCATGCACGTAAACTGTTGTAAATTGTCTTGAATCGGCCCCAGCACTGATATCAGCTACACTGGCTAGATAAGCACCACAATTTTTTCCTTGACATGTGCCAGAGATTTACTGTGTGTATTTAGCTTGTACTCCTGAAATCTCCATGTCATTGTAAACTTGCAGGCTAATGCTGGGACACATTCAGAAAGTCACAGGCTTCCTGCAGTTTGTTGATTTGCTTTTTAGCACATTAAAGAAAGTAGGTAGAAATTTGTCCTGCCTGGATTTTAGTCTTATTGGTCAGTACTTGGGCTAGTAATTAAAACTAACACATTTAAAAGGGTGCATGTTAGATGGCAGGGGCTTCCAGCTTCCAAAAGTGCAATTAGAAGTGGTTTATTTTAAAAGTTTTAAAAAATAGTGAAGCATTTTGCATGAAAACTATCCTGTAAGCAGATAAAAACTGCATTTTGTGTGATCATGAATTCTCTTATTCTTTTATAACTTCACTGCAACTGCTCTGTGCCTGAGAGATGGAGGCCCTTATCTGAGCTGTTTTGAAAAGTTCATAGAACTGAAGACAAACAGTTAATGAACATTATGGGGTAGGTATCAAACCCCCTTTTTTTCCCAAGTCATTCCAGTAGTTACAGTGAGTGAGGTGCTCTTCTCACTGCTGCCTTCAGTGATCGTCACACTCATGTATTTCTTCATCAGTGAGTAGATTAAAAGCCCTTTCAAATGATGTGATTTCCTAAACTTATTGTTTACTTTTCCCGATGCACCCTGTAGTCACTCACTTCTGCAAACCTATTCCTCATTTAAATTATTGAATGTATTATGCTGCTTAATGCATTTCAAATTATATTATGCCTGCCTACGTTATGTCACAAGTGATGTTCAATATCATTGCAGCTTCTGGAACTACTTGGGGACGTGGTGCTCACCTTTCAAATCAAATAAACCCACAAAAGTAATTGCATTCCACTCTCTCTCCAGTTGTTCCATCATTGTACAAAACATAATTAAATTGTCTTGCCCTATGGTAGGAAGTACACTTAGAGGAATTACAGCCCCACATCCTTCATGGAATGAAGGAACTTGACATCTGTCTCTGTTTGTAAAAGGTAATTTTAATAACCTTGTATAGTTTGTACAAGGTAATTTTAACAACCTTTAATAAAATAAACAAATTTTTGCTGTCCTGACATCCAGACAGCAACTGAACGAGCTGCATGAGCATGGATGATTTATCCTCATCAAGTGCTTATTCCTGTTCTCTTTGTACTCTCTCTCCCCCTCTATTTCTGCCCATGCTAAAACTGCACCAATGCTGGAAAGGATTTGGCAGTACAGTTAGACTTTGGAAAGTGTTCCAGCCAGGGAGGCTCATCTTGTAGAGCAAGCTCCTGTTTCTGGGACAGTTTATGTCACCTCTGCATAGCAAAACTGCTGAATCAGCCTAGCCACCTTGGATATCTAACATGTGTCTAAGAGAACTGTTCCACTATGGCACCATTACATTGCTCCATATAGTAAGTGCTACTGGTACAGTGTGGTATTCTGACAAAATTCAAATCGATTTTAGCTGTAGCAGCAGCACTTCTAAGAATCAGCCAGGGTTCTGGTTCATTTTTTTGTAAATGACGAAAAAATACGTCTGTGACTTCTAGGCAACTTCTCAGCTGTCTTTTAATGTAGCATTTGTGAACTGTAATATTATCTAAATACCCATTAGAAGATGTTGGCTATTAAAGGAATGAAGAAAAAAATATGCAGAAAGAGTCCTGCCCTCTTCTGCTTGTTTTTGCCATGAAAAATGCCTATGGGCACTGGCCTTGGGCAGCCTTTGCTCCCATGGATGGTTCCTTGGCAAAGGGAAATGCTTCATTGAAAGATCTGCTGGGCATGAGGCTGTGATTCTGAAACCTGATGTGACAGAAGCCATCCTGGGCTTGCTCAGCAGTGAACTGTTGATCTAGGAATTTAACTGGAGAAAACACAGCACCTCACAGACATTAGTGGCAGAATATCAGCACCTGACATGTGATCCTGAGGGCAATATGACTAATCCTAAAATACAGGCTGAGAGGATGAAGTGCCTGCAGGGCTGCTCACCTCCCAGTAGGATTTTAGAGGGTTCTGGTCAGCTGGCTTAGAAAACTTTTCAATGGGGAATTATGAAAAGGAAAGATGGATACACACTTTGATGATGGAGTTTTTCTCATCTACCTTTAGATAAATAAAGCATACATTTCCAGTTGTCTAGTCATCTTAAGTGAAAGAAAATAGGCAAGTTATTTTGACTCGTGTTCTAATCCACGTCTGCCACAAGAGAAAAATGTGTTGATTCCTAAAAGTGCATTTTCCCTCCCTTCACTCTGAAAGTGGGCTGAATTGTTGGAGAGGAAAAGAAACCTCGATTGATTTTCAGTCTGATTCAGTCTGAAAACTGAGTAAGAACGTGTAGCAGGGAGAAAAAAGAGGTGGGGTCACTGTTTTGGGATTAGTCCTTCTTAGCTGAGCATAAGGCAGCCACAAAGCTGCATCTTCAGAGCAAGGGGAAGGTCATTCCTTCCAGCTGAGCACCAGGGGCAGCAGGGCATGTGCTCCTCCTGAACCCCTGCCAGATGCAAAGGAGAACTATTGCAGCCAAAGCAACTGCCAAGGTCAAGTGACTGCTGTGTATTTATAGCAGCACGGAGTGCCCAGGCTAACAAAAGAAAGGGAGCAGGTCTAGGAGTGCCATCCCCAGCTCAGGTTCCCTCTGCTGCCTGCCTGCTGCACATCTGGTCTGCAGCTATGATGAATTCTGTCATGATCTCCTTAGCAGATGTGAAAAATTGAATCAGATCAGTTTACCATATGAATGAGACTCAGTGGATCCTTGCAAAGACTGCTATGTAACACTGGGGCTGGCCAGTCCTCAAAGAACTGATGGCACTTCAGGATGCAAAATGACACTAGTGCTACCACAGAAATAGGAAAAGAGAAATTCTAAGCGCTTCTGGCTGTTCAGATCCTCAGACGGTGGCTCTGGGAGTTTTATTTAGACCAGGGTGCTTCTTCACTGGTGAAATGTCTTATTAGGTGGGATTTGGTGTTGCAAACGGTTATGGGTATTTCTATGTCAAGCAGCAGGTAACAGCAACATCCCTTAAAAAAGTAATTGAGAAGTATATGAGCCACTGAGGCTGTTTAATTATCTAAATAATTATGTCTGTGTTTCTGGCATTTCCATTGTGCTGCCCTCACTGGCTCTGGGATAACCCACACCTATTCCAGGTATCTGGGTCAGGAAATAATGGATGCTTTCCTACTGAGTTTCATATAAGCCCTTTTTTGCTGCCATTCCCCTTCAGAGCATGCAGAGCCTCCTGATTATTCTTATCCCTTTCCAGTTGGTCTGAAGATTGAAAACCACAGTGGAGATGGCCCAGCTTGCACTTATCTATGGTTTCCTTCAGGTGGAAAATGAAGATCAGAGCCATACAGTTGGATGGCTTTCTTGGAATCTATTTTTATTGAGAATTTTCATCCTCATATTTATGCTCTGGTAGGATAAATTCTTTAGCTGGCCAGCTCAGAGTGTGCCAGGGTAATGTTTATTCTCCCAATTGGTATTTTTCACTCTTTGCTCTACTTGTAGCTTCAACCTAAAAGCCAGTGGAAACTCAAACTGGAACAGGAAGTGTCACTGCTTTTATGAAGGTTTAAAGTTTTTTAGGGGGGATGCCTTTGAGAAATTGACATGGCATTTTATGCTGTGGGATCACAGGATCTGACTCAGGTTTCCAGGCACAATTATGGCACAAGCAATCTTACATGATGGTGTCTCACATGTTACATCCATCTCCACCCTGCCTATCTCTGCCTCCTCCTAAGTTATGCTTTGCCCTGTTCTCAGAGAAATCTACCCTGTCCTGAATTCTGTGTCAGGGTAATATTTGTGTGCTGTGTATACCCAGCTCCAAAATATTTGTAATGATCAAAACTCAGCTGATGATTTTTCGTGGTCTTTTCTGTTATCCAGTTACTCTCTTGACCATGGAGCAGATTTTTGTTTCACTCACAGTGTCAGTAATGTATATGAAGGGCCTGGCATCTTTAATGATTCCTATAGACTCTCCAGACTTCGGTTCCCTTTGGTCCTGCCTTCAAGATCATCACTTCTCTGCCTGAAAAAAATCTTAGGAAGCCTTACCTAAGCACTGACTGTTCGTTCTTATCACTCATGCTCTAACTATTTTTCTTATCTGAAAGTGTATTTTTTCTCTTTAATTGTGCCTATCCACAAGGTGCAGAAGAAGATAAACCCAGGATGTTTTATAGACTCTGTGGTCCAAAAGCACAAACTTAGAGTTGGAGCTTGAGGTTTCTTACAAAGGGAATAGAGCATTTTACAGCAGGTATGTAAACCAACAGCAAATAAATGTCTCCAGATAGGCTTGGCCATCTGTGAGACAACAGGAGCAAGGAGCAATATAAAAGGGGCTGTAAAGGTTGTGTCCAGGCCCAGGGGTTTATAATTTATGTGTAATTGGATTATCTGCCAAGCAAGGAAGAAAGCGAGATTGTTATCATGAAGCAAAACTTCAGGACCTCTGAAGCATTTAATGCATAATTAGCATTGTGCGTGACTGCCTCTGTTATTATTTATTTCCACTGCATTTCGTGGTCTAGCAAGAGAGATAAATAAGGGAAAGATGGTAATCATAGAATCAGAGAACAGATAAGCCTCCAGCAGTCATTAGCTTAGGGATGGAGTTTGCTGCTAAATCTGTCACTTGTTGGAATTCACAGGGGTGAATTCCTAAAGACGCTCTGACAAGAAGTCCCCAAAGCAACACCAGCTGTAGGATGGGACAGTGGTTAAACCTTGGGGAGATCTGGCCACAGCTGTTTCACAATGAGCTCCAGATCTAAACCAGACACATTTGGATCACTTCAGTTCTGGCATCCCAGCATGGAAAGTGCCTGGAACATTCAATCCGAGCTTATTCCTCAGAAGGAAAAATCTCAGCTCATGGCTGCATCTGCTTTGTAGTAATTTTACATTACAGATAAAAAGAATTGTATAAAGCAATTTGTTTTAAATTTTCTTAACAAGGCATCTCCACTAACACACTTTTGGAACTAACCACTAGGCAAACCCAGAAGTCCTGCTGTGGTAGAATAACTGAAGGGATGTGATCACCTCAGGCATTTGGAACTGCTCACTGACACAAACAAGCAATTCCAGTGCCTGTGTAGCTTCCAGCCCTTCTGGAAGGTAAATCGATGTTCCTTGGCTCACATGACCCCTTGCAAGGACAAAGATCCCATTCTTGTAACCTTGTTGTCTCAAGGGCTTGTAAACTTCTTTACCTTGGGTAGCACTTATCCTTATTTAGTTCATTTACCTCAGTGGGAATGCTTATTGTAGTTTTTGCCTGAAACAAATACAAGAAGTTCCTTTAGCAGAATAAAAGCATTTCATATCTAGTCACTCTTGTATTTACTTCCTTAAAACAGCTATAATATTGTTTACGCAAATATCTGCTTGTTTTCACAATTAAAGAAACTTGTCCCCTAATGTGCCAGGTTTTACATTTTGCCAGGAGCTATTAATTTAGATATTCTGCCAGTCAGGCAAAAATATGCTTTGAGGAATTTAAACCAGGAAATTCAAGAGAAAAAAATAACTGCAGAAAGCAACAAACTTCCTCTTCAGAGCCTGGATTCGATGAATTCAGGAAAGGATTTCAAAGCAACATCTCAAAAAGGAATAGAAATTATCAACAGTGCTTAGAAGACAGCACTGTCTATTCATGTATTGTGTTTGTAAAATGGAGTATCCAGAAGTATTAGTAATCCAGAAATATGTAAATCCAATTATTAATTAAGTGCTTACAACTGACTTCTCTTTTCAACAGGTGGTTCCACATACACAGCCACAAGGCAACTGTGTGTAGACTCAGTCTTTTGTAACTGCATCTTCTACAGGGCAGAATGAGAGCCTAAAATACACATGAAATACAGCAGAGAAAAAAAGATAAAGAATGGCGTGTCATCACATTTTAATTTCCCCAATCACTTAAGTCATCTCCCAGTTAGGCCTGCTGGAGTTCGATCTGTTTCTTCCCATGTAGAAAGTGAAACGGGTTAAAAAAAAAAAAAAAAAGTGTATTTTAAATTTTCTTCTTGAGATTTCTTCACATAGATTTTTCTATGAAAGCAAACAGCTGGAGAAAGGTTAGGTTAAAGTTTTCCCAGGAGACTTATCTCAGCACATAAACTCTGAAGAGCCTTTGTGTTTCCCCAAAGTCCATAGGGAGTTTGCTTAGCTATTCCTCTCTGTGAACAAGGGCTACTCAGAAGCATCAGCATTCTTTTTACTGGAGATAATCTTTATCTCCAGCACTTCAGAGGATGGCTGTATTTGCTCTGCTTGTTGGAGTCAACAGAAAACCAGCGCTGAAGTTGTTTGCCCCAAGCCCTGTCTCCTCCAGCAAACACAGCAGGGTACCAACCTCCTCCTTCAGCACTCTGGACTGGAGCTGGGGAGAAGAAAAACTCCAGTACTTTCATCCCCCTCTCCAAGGCTGCTTGTTTTATTTTCCACTCTGCCTTTTAAAAGATATCACAGCTCCAAATCTGATCATTTTTACAGGCCGTGCCTGTGGGAGGCTGTCATTCTGTTATCTCTGGAGAACTACCAGTAACTCCTGAGCAGTTCAGTAGCAGATGAAGGAGGAGTTGGGTTCTCAAAACCACTGGCTGTGAAAAACTCAGTTTTCACACTCAGTGAAAGACCACCAGGAGAGATGAAAAATTTTCATGCTTTCTTCCTGTGTGGAAAGTTATGAGTTTGCTTTCTTCATAGCCATCAAAGAGTCCGTATGAGAGAGACATTTCATAAAACAGACTCCATTCCTTCTGCATCCTGTAGCATTTCTCAGCATGCATGGTCCTCAGAACAAGCTGGAATGAAAGAATAGGCAGAATTTGTCACTCCTGTCACCACAGGACAGCAATGAAGCCATTGCAAGGATGGGACAGGGAAGGTTTGGGCTGGCACACACGCACAGGCAGAAGTACGTGGTGTAAACTGGGTGTCTGGGAAGTACAAAGGAGGAAAAAAAAATGGGAAAAAATTTACTAGTTTGTTGATTAATAAAGAAAACATTGCAGACACAGCTTGTCTCTTTGTTCTTCAGCCGGGGCAGGGCTCTGGTGACACAGGGACAGGCGGGTGTGTAATGTCAGGGTGGTCGGGCAGGGGTAAAACAAGACTTGGAGGGTGAGAGCAGGAGGTGTGGCTGATGCGTGAGGATGTATCGGCGATTAGCGCACCCAGCAGCGGTGCATGGAGACCAAGTGAGTCTGAAAGAGAAGTACAAGTGCCCTGTGCGAAGTGATGCCGAAAGAGCCGGGGATAGGGGTTGTGCCTCCACCGCTGGCACACGTGCCACAACATCCCATGTGCCAGGACAGCCGATTGCTCCCTGGCATTGGTCCCTGCTGAATTCAGGGCCCCCTCCAAGGCACATTCCTCTTGGTTGCTCCCTCTGCCAGCAAACACTCTCCACTGGTTGAACCAGCACCTCTCTTTTTCAGACCAAGCCAAATCTTTAGTTTCTGCCTGCCAAACCCATTCCCATTTTTTTCCTCATGTAGTGGGTATGATGAATCCACTCAAGCACAGCCTGGCAAAGCTAAAAAAGTTTCTAAGGATGGCAGAATGGTTGTCTGTGAAGCAGCTCTGCAGTCTGATGGTTTTGTATGCAAGAGGTTCAGCCACCAAGAAGCAGCACAGCACAGGCAGCTGAAGAGATGAATGACTCCAGCAAAGAGGCAACATGGGGAGATGGTAGTTACTCAGTGTGCTTGGGACACGTTGAGATCACTTTGGAGGGGTTCCTGTTTGCATCATTTCTGCTCTCTTGATAGACTTTTTCTTCTCCTGCGTATTTAAATTTTTCTCCTCCCATGTATTTCAAGACAGCAGTGACGAAAAAAGTAGAAAGTATCATGCAGTGGAAAACACCGGGGATGATTTAACTCGCAGGGTTTCTCAGGACCAATCTAGAATAGGTTTTGCTACCAGTTACTCTCCTGCTACCTTAACAAAATTATCACCCCGAGGGGTGTTTTTGCTCTTCTGAGAAAGAAAATTTCTTCTTTGCATTTCAATGAAAGGCATTCAGCCTCCTTTCTCTCCCCCCAGGCTGCTTCCTGTGCAAACCCTTAGAATTTCATTTTCTTTTTGAACCAGCTACATTTGCATTTCACTGAGCCCTTTGAGGCATCTTCATTGTCAGGGTGTGAGAGAGGGCTGTGCCGAGGACAAGGACGTGCTGGGGTGCACATCTGGAGTTGTCTGAGGGAGCCAGGAGCAAGTCCTTCATAGCACAAGCACAGTGACAGCAGCAATGTCAGCCTTTCTGCCAGCCTGTGGCTCCTGTGGCAGCTGTTTCTTTCCATGAAGGCCGTGTATGTGCAGGTATGGATGCAGAGGTGATCACATAGGGCTGTTACCCTGGGCTGTGAGAGGCATGGAGAACTCCAGCTTGGAGTACCCTGCAGTTTCTGCATGGGCAAGAAAGCACTTGGAGCACTCTTTAAAGTTTAAACCCCCCCCAATCCCGTTTAGGAGGTCAGGATGCCAGAACAGCTGGAGTGCCTGATGGACCTGAGCCTGAATGTGAGGGCCTCCAGCATGAACATATATTTAGCAAGGTGAATTCTGACCAGCATCCTTGACTCAAGTTTTCACTCTGCTGTGCCATCTGTCTGCGTGCACTGGATAAGCAGATTTGCCATCCCTCATGCAGCTCTAAGATGGATTGGCTTCCAGAAGTAAGTTGGAAAAAAATAGCTTCCCCCTTTGGGCATGGTGAGGTTCAGTGAGGTGAAATCATATCCATGATTGCCTGTGGTGGAGGAAATCCGTAAGTGGCACAGGGGAGGAAGGAGCAGAAGCAACCTGAGCTTTTTCTTTAATATATCTGGCTGGCACACGCTGGCATTGCAAAAAGCTTATTAGTAATTTATATTTGTCCTCTAGAGGCTTTATCTTTACTCCCTTTGATTCTGATGTTGCTGTGCCAGTTCCAGGTGGATGGTGAGGCCTGCCAAGTGTACAAAAATAATTGGGAGGATCAGCACCATAGCAACTCGGCTTGCATCACAGCAGCCACAAGTGTGCATTCCATTTAACACCATTAGGAATCATCCTGCCACGAGGGGAGGTGCTTTTAGACACTGGCCTGGAAGTAGCATCTGTGCCGGGGGAATGAGGGAGAGCCTGTTTCAGAGGCAGATGTGGGCTGAGATGAGTGGCATAGCTGCACGTTCAGATGTGGGCAGTGCCAAGTGAGGAGCTGGGATTCCACGTGTAGGATTCTGGTGTGGCCAGCCAGAGGCAAATTTACTTTGGTCTGTGGACTGAGGACACACGTGAGATCTAGATGGTGTTGATGTCGACCCTCAGTTCCCTCTCCACAGCCTCTGAAGTTGGTTGGCTCTGCAGTGATAACTGAGGCTCTTCTGTTCTGGAAGCAGGTGCTGTGTTAGGCAGGGCTGTGCACCTGGCAGAATCTGGGCTCAGTGGAAATGAACTCAGCAAAGCCCTTGTGCCCACTTGGCTCCGAAAACCTCATGAGCTGCCCCAGGCACAGCCACGCCTCTGCTCTGACCCACATGCAGAGCAGCTCATGAGCCAGGGCCAGAAAACTTCCTAGTAGGAAAAATCCCAGCACCCTCTGTGTGACACTCACCTTTAACACAGGAGGAGTATTGGGTTGGGAGCCAGAGTTTGTCCAAAGAAGGGGACGCTAAACAAGATGATGCAAGATGAGCCCCAGAAGTGCAACTGTACCTGGGGATGGATGAGAAGTTCCCTAATCAGGTGGTGATTATCGATGACCTGTTCCTGTGGCTTGAATGTGCCTTTGTGTTGTCTGTCAGGGCTCTCCTTCTTCACAGCATCTGTTTCCCTGTGGGCTTCACGTGCTCATGCAAAAGTGCAGGAATCCTCCTTCTCTTCTGCAGAAGGATGTGACCCTTTAAATCACGTTATTCCAGCCAGGCTGTTGTCCAGCATTCCTTAGTAGAAAATGTTTGATGTTATAGAGTAAAAAAAAAACAACAACAAAACCACCCAGTATTACTGAGGCCAGATATTTTGGAGAGGAATATTTTTTTCTAGTCCCTGGCAGGCAGTGGCTTGGTACTCAACCTGAAGTCAGAGCTGGGCTGGGAACAGCGTGGGGTTTGAATGCCAGATGGAGCAATGCTGGGTGTTTTGCCCAGACCTTGTTTGCATTTGGCCACTAAGCCTGACTTAGCTCTTTTCAAAACATTTGTTAGATGCGCTGCAAGTAATGTCCTTTGATTTCATATCAGGCATGAAGGATTTAATATTGTAGCCTTTTTAAATCACTTTTCACTGAAAACGTAATTCATGACAATTTTTGTTAGTTTTAATACAGGACAGGAAGGGGGGGAAAAGAGAACATGGAAAGTACGACTGGTTCTGTTAGTAGGTAAAATATTTTCTGTGCACACAGATGAAGTAATATTCACTCATTTTAACTCAACCAAACTTAAATTAAAGACTCCAGCTTCTCCAGCATCACTGGTGAGGAGCTGCCTGAGCTGAGCAGTGTAAAACACGGGATGCAAGGCTCCTTATCTCTGGAGAGGCGGCTGCTTTCTCCTGCAGATGCTAATAGCAGCTTCTTCTCTTACACAGATCCTCTCCCAGGAGGGAATTAGGGTTTCCATAGCGTGCAAAACAAAGCCAAACTGCTTAATAATCTCATTGTCTTGCTCAATTCAGCCCAAGGGCAACTCCGGCCAAGCAAAGCTGAGGTAGAAATACCAGAAGAAAGATTAACCTTTGGCAGCTTCCCCTTCAGCTTTGTTGCTGTGTGAGGCATGGCTATTTCAAACTACAGAGCTAACTCCAGGCTGAACCTTTGGAAATGAACCTCAAATCTTAGTTCTGCTTTGTAGGGGTGTCCAACAGCACGGCAGAAGCTGGGATGACAGCAGCTGCACGAGTTATATTCCTGGCTTTGAAAAAAATGTTCCACTGAAATAGCCATGGATGCTCATTCCACCAGGTGTTTTTGTGCTCTGATGCTGTGCAGAGTCAAAGAACAGCCAAGTCTTTGGTAGGATATCGGAGGGTTTCTTTTCTCACCTGCTGGTATCAAGCATCTGAGCTAAAAAAAAGAGCAGTGCTGTTATTTGGGAGCAAAACATGCGGTTTGAGAGGCAAAAGCAGTGCTTGTGTTTTGCAAACTTCGGCAAGAAATTTTCAAGTAACATTTCCATACCAAGACACACATCAGGCAAGTACACTGGATAAAAACTCCATTCATGTTTTTGTGATGGAAGTGTATAATTTTCACAATTGAGATATTTTCACAATCGAGATTGATGATATTTAGAAATCCATAACTTTTTAGGGAGAAGGTTGGAAAGTTGGTTATCCATTTGAGTTTCCTGTGCAGTTATTATATGCTCTTCCCTGTCAATAACCTGAATTGTTATTGCACATGTAATTAACAGAGTGAAAGTCCTATTTTGCAAATAATTGGGATAGATACGTTAAATAGGAGAAGAGCCTTGTTTCAGCTAGCATGTTTCTTTTTTTTTCTCTGTGCAGAATTAGTTTAGCACTTCAATTGCCTATTCATGCATGAAAAAGGATGGAATCACAGATGTACAAAAAGGAACTAAACAGTTAAGGCAGTCCTTGCCTACAGCACAAATATGTCTGGACTGCTTCTTGATGAAGTTTCTTAGAGATCATTTATGTTCCAAGGGTTTTATTTTGATTTCTATTGCTGCAGCTTTCTAATTGTTCCATCATAAAGAAATAGTTTTTAATACATCTTGGAAAATCCTCCTGAAAATTCT
The DNA here is from genome assembly GCA_013397755.1 of Cnemophilus loriae. NCBI lineage: Eukaryota > Metazoa > Chordata > Aves > Passeriformes > Corvidae > Cnemophilus > Cnemophilus loriae. The sequence goes on from VZTF01001132.1 coordinate 135,233, forward strand.
GTTTGTGACCGTAATTATTTGACAGAGGTTGCAGGTTGCTTTGATTACAGACTACACAGAAACCTTTGTTCCAGTGCAGGCAATGAAATGTAGATTAAGTCATTGCTCTGGTGGTTTTAATACTTGACATTTGTTGGGTGGAAGTAAAAGAAACTCTGAGTTGGGAGAAAATCCATGGGACATCCTGATCTATAAGAACTGTGTAGATAAAGAATCCCAGGAGTCCTTTACTCTCCTGGACAAGGTTTTATGTTTTGTTTCTGGTTTAGGAAGGGTTTTGTACATTACTTGTAAACTGGAATTTAAATCATGTCTTATGTACACGTGAAACAATGTGGGTTTTAAAGAAAATAGAGCTCTATCTCATATAAGCTGTCTGATGCCACACAAACAAAGCAGTTCAGTGTTGGTCATGGCTCGCATTAATGCCTGTTAACCTCAGCTCTTTTGTAAAACACTGATGGGGAATCTCCCTTTCCTGCCATTGGTATCGAAAAGGGAATTAGCAAAGCAATAGGGAGCACATCAGGGAATGAAGCCTTGGCAAAACCAGCCTGTTTTCCTAGCAATGCCCCAAACACAATCTTACCATCATTCTGCATGTCCTTCTGCAAAGGCTAGAGGAAAGGAGAATGGGCTGTTTAGCAAAGCGTCTCCTATCTGCTCGTGGTAGATTGCTTTGCCCTTCAGAAACTGATAATTAAAGCACCGCTAACCCGGGGGCTGTTTAGTGCCCTGGACCATCCAAGAGGTGGGTGTGGGAGGCATTTTGTTAAGGGAGATACACAAATGCATCCATCTCACAATCCCAAAGCAGCTTTACAGGTAAGAGAGGCCTTGGAAAGACAGACACTTGCTAATGATTCTCTCAGCAAATAAAAGCCCCTACCAGTCGCATGGCTTTGTTTGTGCAGTGGTTGATTATTATCTAAATTACAGATAGGAGAGGGTGACTGGCTAGGCCAGCAATCTTTTGTCCAAATTTTTGTCTCCCTTGAGCCTTCCCTCTGCCCCAGGCAGTCAGGGAAATCCTGGTGACAATTTCACCCCACCATCACTTTGAATAATATCAGGGGAGGAAACCACGTTTGAGGTTTGAGGTTTGTCACCTGGGGCTGCTCCGAAGTGGGAAGACTGTTGGGGACACACTGGGGGAGGGGACACTTGGTACATACATACAAAGGCCTGTTCTTGCAGAGCAGAGTGACTACATTTGACAGCATGTACTGTAAGACCTCAAATCCTGGGATTAGCAGCATGGGACAGGGTGAAGAACAGTTGTCTCTTGTCTCACCAGGTTATTTTCCATTGACTTGAAGGGTTATGCCCTACTTTGCCTCTTCCTTTACTTCCAGTTTCTTAATAGAGGACATAGCAATCAGTCAATTTCGTTTTAATTATGTGAAGGAGGGGAAGAAGGAGAGGACTGAACGCTCCAGACCACAGAGAACATTTTTCCCCTTATTACTTATTTGTTGGTAATTACTAACCCTTTACATTGAAAGGCTTTCCAGTCATCTGGATGATTTGTATTCATTTAAAACAGTGCAACACTTCCATTCTCCATGAGTGGCTACCTTTCTGCTATTTTCTGCACTCGTACAAACAGTCTCTGAAGTATCCCAGATGACCTAAGGAAAAAAACCAAAAAAACAAAAATCAAAGAAACCATGAAAAGTCTTCTTCTAGTTTCTTTATATGCCTTAAATTGCACTGCTGCTATGTCACTGAGAGCTGAGTTAGAAACAAAGGAATCAGAGGGGCTCACTAGCAACACACAGCTGTTCCCTTTAACTTCAAAGGGATTTGCACCAGCCTTGGACCTCCTCCTGAAGGCAGGGGAGAACAGGGGTACCCCTTTCCCAGTCTCTTGGCTCTGCTTCTTTTATTTACTGCAGGTTTACTGCTGCTGAGTGGTTTATTTCAGTTGTGTGTTCACAGCTGTGCACACACACATCACTCTTGACTTTCACTTCACACTGCTCAGACACCAGAGATCCTGCCGAGCATTTGGGGCTCTGTCATGGATGGGGTAGAGGGGAAACCCTTCATTCAGAACCCCTCAAGTCTCTCCAGAGGTCAGGGCTCTCCTTCTGAGCTGCATTCATGGCTGTGGAGCCAGAAAAATGACTGGTTCTCACTGCAGCCTGTCACTTCCCCTGCCTGAAATGAGCACCATGTGAGTCACTCATCTAAAATTTCCCTTCTTGCAGATTTTACTTTCATATTGATGCTGGTTTCAGAGGTGTGATCAGTTCTGCCCAGGCTCCTGTTTCACTTGTGGTTAAACTTGTAATTTCCTTGTATTTTTCTGAAAACTTTGTTCCATATCATCTCCACTTTATATCCCAGTAGTTGCTGTCTTTTAATTGTCATATTTTTCCCAGCAATGTCCTAATGACACTCATAAAATAAAATTGATCAGAATAATTATGGTGTTGGGACAGAAGGGAGTGTTGTTCCTATTTCTGCCTTTGCTACTGGCAGATACGGTGACCTTGTTCTTGGAAGCTCCTCTGTGCATTTCCTCCTCTGTGACGTGTTGGTCTTGATGGGATAAATTTCAAGGAAGTAATTCCAGTGGCCTGTCACAGCCAGCCCAGCCCAGGCTTCCTGCCAGGGTGTTGTGTATTTCCTTATGTCATGATTTAACCCCAAATGGCAGCTCAGCACCACACAGAAGCTGCCTCATTCCTCCCCAATGCTGGGACTAAGAGAATCAGGGGAAAAAAAGAAGTAAAACCCGTGTGTTGATGTAAGAGCAGTTTAGTAATTGAAATTAATTAAAAGATAATAATAATATTAATAGTAATGAAAAGGAAGATAATAAAAAGAGAGGGAGGAGTCAAAGCCCTGAAGAACAAGGGATGCACAGTACAGTTGCTCCCCACCTGCTGACTGATGCCCAGCCTGCTCCTGAGCAGGGATTGGCAGCTCCCAGCCAGCTCCCCCCAGTTTCTATACTGAGCATGATGTTCTATGGTATGGAATATCCCTTTGGCCAGCTTTGGTCAGCTGTTCTGGCCGTGTGTCCCCCCAGCTTTTTGTCTACCTGACTGCTGACAGAGCCTGGGAAACTGAAAAGTCCTTGATTTACAGTAAGCACTGCTCAGCAGCAACAGTGTGTTATCAGCATTATTCTCATCCTAAATCCAAAACACAGCACTGTACCAGCTCCTAACAAGAAAATTAACGCTATCCCAGCCAAAACCAGGCTTCCTTATCACTGCTTTCCAAGCAGATTCAGGAGATATGTCAGCTGTGGCCTACCCCTGGCTGCTGTGAGAATTTCTCCCTCTCCTCCCGGGAGCTGCTGGAGCAGGGCAGGTGCAAGCTTGGCCTTTCTGTCTCAGTGAGAACAATTTTGGATGTGACCATCATCAGTTCTGCAGGAGTTTTAACAGCACTCAGCAAAGCATTTTTCCTTCCATAAGGTGCTTTTGCTCCAGCCATGGCCTATGAAGTCAGCTCCAGAAGAGATTTGCATCAAGAGTCTTCATCAAAATAACAGCACAGTGTTACCCACGCCAGCAAACGTAAAATGGGGCAAGTGGAAAGAATTATAAAGGTTGAAAAGAAGAACAGTTACTTTATCCAGTCAGTTTACACAGATTTTTGTCTCTCTTTATCACCATCTAATACATCAGACATTGCTCTGGCAGGATTTCCTTATGGAGACACATCATTCCAAATAACTAAATGGAGAGCAGAGGTTGCTGAGTAGCTGAGTCTGTAAAGTGCATGGAAGGCTGAAGCACTTCTATACAGGTGTGACTGCAAGGACTTTAACTGGGTGGTACTTTAACTGAGTTCATCCCATCTGGGTTGTCATTTGTTCCACAGATGATCTCTCTCCTTTGCCTGTGCTCCTAATTCACATCTTAGTTGTGTAGGCACAGAACTGTGTCTTTTTGCCCTCAATAACTACCTGTCTTCTAATCTTTGATGTGCCTTGATAATCTGCTACCAACGAGGAACTTTTTGATTCTTCTAAGGGAACAGTAGCCACTTTTAGCCCTTAATCAAGTGATTTTTCTGGATAACTCTTTCTCATAGCCTTTTCTCTTTAGCTGTTTAGTGACTCATGAGGACTATTGCTGTTTAGTTTGTTATCAAAGGCTCTGTTCTGATGCTCCTAAAGGCATTTGTGGTGGAAAATGCATGCTGCTATCCAAGGATGATGAGATCTGACAGCTGGTATCCAGATATAACCAGAGCAGAGGTCTCCAGTCTTTCCCACTATTTTCCTCATGGCACAGACTGCATTTAAGCTTTTGGTGAACTCATTGTAAGAGCCAAGATCTCATTTGTGAACAGACTCTGCCCTGAAAATGAAAATAAAGGACATGCTGAACTCTATGGTGCTGTGGTTATTCAGTTCTGTGACCAACAAAGGAGGAATTGTGTTTGGAGTGAAATAAAAGATGAAGCCCATAAAGCTTTGTCCTCACACGAAAAAGAGTCCAGGTACTCCAAATGACAATGATGTCAACACGATTTTCAGGATATACACAGAGACAGATAGATAGATAGACAGACAGACAGATAGATAGATAGATAAAATTTTTCTGAAAGTCCATGGCATCTCAGATTGTGTGACTGCATGGGAAAATAATCTCACTTAAAGTTTAAGGAAAGCAAATGTTCCTACTGTGCTCTAAAAAAGCCAAGCTGGAAGGCAAACAGGGGCTCAGCATTTAAAATTAAGAGACAAAGACTTACTGATTTTTTCTTCATGTCAGAGTGAGAATGGAGAAACCCACCCAAACTTTCATCCTGGGTCACAGTGGTGGAAATGGCTGCTATTCCTGTAAGGGAGTGACTGATTTTGCTGTTGCTATTTGCTATAGCCCTGGCTACATGCCAGGCTGGCAGAGACACCTCGTACCTTGCAGTGGTTCTTTCTCACTTGTTGAGCTGGGACCTGCATCCTCCTCATGCGCAGAGAAGATTTAAGACAGAAAAAATGCTTCAGAAGTTTGTTCTTGGTCCTCAAGGAGCTCAGTGTACATAGGAGGGGATTTCCAGCAGTGCCTCCAGCCATTTTGGGTATCTTCAGTTTGTGGAGTGGATTCAGCTCTGCCTGGTCCTTTTCCCTCTCTCCTCCCTTTTTTCCTCTGAAATAGTGGGGGACATAGCAGGACTCAAATTTCATTTAAACTCATAATGTAACATATATGCTCACTGCTTTAAAAATTTTGGAAAATATGTAGCTGGCATTTGTACCAAACTCAAAGCAGAATTAATATAGACATTTTCCTGCCTGGGGCATGGGAAGCTTCAATTTAAACTGGAAGGTTGATTTTCTTACATACTGTGTGTGGCAGAACAGTTCAGACTTTCCAAGCCACAAAGTTTTCATGGTAATTAGTCAATTTATGAAGCAAAATTATGTTTCTTTGTCTTCTTAATTGGCATGTTCTAACCCACCACAGATGAACTGGTCTGTTACGAAACCAACCCACTAAACAGTAAGTGGTTTTATTAATTTACCCAAAAAGACTATTTTGTGACATTGCTTCCCCATCCATGCACAAATATATATAGTGTGTGTGTGTATATGAAGTGTTTACACACCTACAACAAGTTTAAAGAGCACAGAAAACAGTGAATGCACAGAAATGCAGCATATTGTCTCCTATCTGTTGTGTTTTGGTCTGATGCAGAAACTCATCTCAGTCCCACTGTGTTTTATCATAATTTTATCATATGAAGACAGACTAATTCTGATCTATATGCATCAAGGCCAGGGGCAGTGAGTTTGCTTTCTTGAAGGATGTCTTGATGTCAGTTTGGGTGGGCTTTGTGCCTACTTGGAGATCTCCTTTGTGGGGGAGAAAAAATCAGAAGGAGGAGGCACAAAGTGCTGGGATAAACTGAAGAACTCTTTCTGATGACTTGTTCTGGTGCAAGGTGTGTGGTACTTTTCAAAAGATGCTGCTGCTCTCAGGGGTTGTGCTCAGCAGGACATAAAGACATGTTTTCACTCAAAACTTACACAAACTTAATTTTGCATCTGCTTCCAAAAATGCCCAAGCTCAGACAAAGAGAGAGAAAGCAGAAAAATCTGTGGGGCTTTATTTATTTATTTGATAATCACAGAAAGTGCCAAACATCCATAAGGAAAGGTTAATGATATCACCTCTACCTGGCTGGAGTTGAAGAGCATCCCCTGTGCACCCTGCCTCTACCTGAGCATACTGTGGCTCAAGGAGGCAGCCAGATTTCAGCAACATCAATCTCTTTCCTTTTGAGGGAGATACAGATGAGAGCATCAAATATGTATGTGATACAGTTCCTTTATAGAGACCATACAGCAAAGGGCTGTTTGTCTGGGCACAGCAGCAACTGGGGAGAAAGATGAATTTTTTTCTCTCATTGTTTGGAGACTTAGTTTAAAAGTTTCCCAGGTTCATCCAGCGTCTGCTTAGTAATTTTGCTGTCTCCTGTGACTTTTCTATTGTTTCCCCTCCGTTGGTGTAACTCCTTGTAGTTTCCTTCACCCTGAGCATCACCTGTGTGTTTTGCCCCCCAGCCTCCATGTGAGATGCCACTGAGGAGTATCCAGAGAAACCATCATTGCCCCCTTCCCATTCCCATGTTTCATCTGACCTTTCTCGCAGGGATGCCAGCAAAAGCTTGGAATGTGTTTAAGGCCACGGGGTGACATAACTTGTACTGTCTGATCCCATCTCCTTGTTTCCTTCTATTTTCCATTCAACCTGCCCCCATCTGTTGCCTGCTGTGTGTGGCACTTGGGGACATGGTTTAGTGGTGACATGGCAGTGCTAGATTAATGGTTGGACTCGATGATCTTAGAGGTTTTTCCCAACCTTAGCATTTCTATGATTCTACTACAAGCTGCTGTTTTGTTCTGCCTGTGGATGGTTCCTGATGCCCTGGGGTCCTGATCCATGTGAGGGCTTAATAGGTGCTCTGGGCATATATGAAAATAATAGTGGGGATATTTTAGATTCAGGCCAGGTGAGCCATCAGAGTGGCACCTTCTCACATTTTCAGAGTGGAAGGTTTTTCTCTCTCATTCTCAGGCATTGGCTGCTATTACAGCCCATTACAGCTGATGAAGCCTTAATGAGGATGTCAGGTGGCCACTCCAAAGAGGACACATGCCACACAGAGATAACAGCCCTGAGATGTAATAAGTGACTCCTGGCATGTCATCATGCAAAAATTACTGCTTCCAGAGCCAGGCTGCTGTGGAGATCCTGACCCTGCTGGTAGCCAGGGGTGACACTTTCCTACTTGCTTTCAGTCAAGTGCCTTGGAGTGCTTTACAAACACACATTACTTGTGCCTCATAGCACCTCCTGAGCCACTTCATATCACCTATTGCAAGATAAGGATTGCCACAAACAAGCAGGGAAAAAAAAATAGCTGGTGCTGCCAGCAAAATTAGTCGCCAAACACAGAGTAGGAGAATCCTGGTTTTCAGTGCTATGCTGAATTTGTTTGGGTTGGACATCTGCTGTGTCCCCAAACAGAAGCACCACAAATGAGTAGCTGCTTCTGCAAGAGCTGGGGGTCTTGCCTCATTTTACCTGAAGTCAAATACCTGCCGAAAAAACAGCCCCAAAACCTTGCTCAGCTCCCAGTGTCCACCAAGCCTCTGGACTGTGCCTGGATGAGGTGTTCTCATAGCCCCAAGTGGGTGCTGAGACATCTGTTACAATTTATTTTTGTGGCAACAAGGCTTGGGCAATTTTCAGCAAACAAGAAAAAGGAAAAAAAACCCAAACCACCTCTTTGTAAAGCTTTTAAGATGACAGTCAAAAGAGAGTAAGATGCATATAATTTACATTCTTTTACAGGATTTCTTTTTGTTAAGATTTCAGGTGACAGCAATAGATAAAGAAGGGCTCAGATGACTAAGGCTGAAAGCTTGTCTGGACATTGGAATGGACAACGGAGTGAGTGAACATAAGATATTTCTATACTTACATGAAGAATTATGGATAAACTAAAGCTGAAAAACCTTCCTCTCATACTTAGAGCAGGATCTGATGTTTCCATCGACCTAGATTCCAGGAAGGTCATTTTGTCTTGTTGCCATTTCATGTCTGGGTTGGCATCTGGGAGAGCCTTGTTTAGACCAGATTTTCTGGGGTGGGATGGAGCAGGATAACATTCCCAGGGAAGGCAGCCTCACCTGTAGTAATGCCAGAGGGTCTTGTCCTTTCAGCATCCTCCTTTCCCTGGTGGGACACTGGAGTGTGGAGAGCTATATTGGATTAGCACAACTCCAACTGTTGGCAACACAATATCCTTTGTAGGGAATGTGAGGAAAATCTTATCTAGAGCCAGCCAGCAGTGGGAACTGGCTTCATTGACTCCAACTTCAGAGGAGGGAGTTTTGGAAGACGGCATAAGGCTCTGCAAAACAATATTCGGATGAGAATCTGGCAAAGGGTCGTTCTCCCTTTCACAATCTATCCATTCCCCAGATGGCAAGATAAAGCTACTAAGGAAAGAGAGAACCTGCAGATTTTTTTCTTGCTGCTTGTTCTTTTTTCTTTTTCTATTTTTTTTCTTTTTTTGGTGGGAAAACCAAACCAAACCAAACCAAACCAAACCAAACCAAACCAAACCAAACCAAACCAAACCAAACC